>CAMTDV010000023.1:74488515-75088515 GCA_947069175.1 Scalesia atractyloides
GGAGCTCATCCGTACGAAGCAAGTTGCTCGTACAAAGAACAACTATTCGTACGAAAAGTTGGTTCATACAAATAACCTTGGTTATTGTTTGTTTCTCGTATTTGAGTTTTTCAAGGTTTGTGCTTTTCTAATATTTTCAAAATTGTGAATTTTAAAGAGGGAATTGTTATTTTCAAACATTAAACCTTTCAATTTTTCATAATCAAGAAAATATAATGAGTTCTAACCCGTGGGATTGGAGTAGTGGTTCAAGCTCAAATCAGGAGTCTTCACAAAACTCCGCAACCTCATGGGTTAAGTCTTTGATGCCCCAACATACAGCCATGATCTCCGCAAATCAATGGGTGTGAGTTGCAAATGATCTAGAGAAAAAGGCCTTTGCTATCCTAAACAAGCTCTTCACAAAGATATTTATCATCAGTTTGTGTATTGTACAACCACGAAAAATTTGTGGGATACTTTGGAAGCGAGAGGAGAGATTAATGCTTCTACCATGAAGATTCGACATGATCTGCTCAAGAAGGAGTTTGAAGGGTTCATGTTTATGCAAAATGAAACGTTGAATGATATGACCACACGTTTTTATCATCTGCTCAGTGAGATGTACTCTTACAAATTGTTAGAAGCACCGCAAGAAATTGTGATGCGATTTGCTGATGCTTTACCACCGAAATGAGGTCAATTTAAAACATACATGTGTTTTGGACTCAATTAATATTTACGAATTTGTGTAGAAACTGGAGAATAAGAACGAAGAAGAACTTCGGAAGGCATAAAGAGTCACTGTTCCACAAAACCCTGAGATGTACTTCAGAGGTATTAATGCAGGTACAAGTTCAAGCCAGCAACCGAAGCTGCAAACCGCGTTTGTGTCAAACGTGAACCCTTTTCTACCACAATCTGTTCAACCAAGTCAGTCTACAGGCTCAAATACTCAAGCCTATGGACAAGCCTTTGATCCGAAAGCCTTCCTTCCACAGCCAAGAGATTTAGCACATCAAGCTCCACAGCAAGCTCCTCAACAAGCTTTCTATGGAAACAATTCCCAATATGCAAATCCCAACACTTGACATGTCACATCTCTCCAAAGTCAGCATAGAAGTTGCATAGGAACATATGGAACTTCTTAACATAATGGTTAGTGCTTATTGTGCTTTAGTTGCAGGTCAAATAGGAAACATCAATTTGACTAATGAAGACTACCAACAAATTGACCGAGATGAGATAGAACTGATGGATATCAAGTGGGCATTTACAAGTGTTGTGCGAAGAGCGAAGGATTACATGAGGAGAACAGGAAGAACCAGTTTGGAGAGCATGAAGGATACAAAATACAACTTTGATTACAAGTGCTGTGCAAGAGCGAAGGATTACATGAGGAGAACAGGAAGAACCAGTTTGGAGAGCATGAAGGATACAAAATACAACTTTGATAAAATTGTCGTTATTTGCTTCAAGTGCAGAGAAAGAGGTCATTTCAAATGGGAATGCACGAGGCCCGACAAAGAAGGAAATCACAACCCCTTTCGAAATCAATCTCAACCATCCAACACAGCTCAGTTCAACAATGATAGAAGAATAGTAGCTGTCAGCAACTCAAACAATACCAATCAATCAGGACCTTCAAATACACATATAGCTTTGGTAGTTCAATCTGATGAAGGATGTGATTGGTTAGTACAGTTGGGAACAGAGGACAACGGAGGAACTACATGTTATGCGAAGATCATCAGTCAAATCAAGCATGCTCACACATTAATAATTCAGATGATGATGATTCTTCAGGGTATACTAGTAGTTCTGATGAAGATTGCTCAAGTTCAGGTGGTTATGAATCTGATTCTGATGTCAGAAAGGGAAGTGATGCTGAGGTTAGCAAGTTGCTGAGTGAAGCTGAGAGGATGAAGAGTGAAAAGGTGGGTCTGATGAGGAAAGCAGAAGCTGCAGTAAAAGAAACAATACCTCAAGACCCACGAGTTCAACATCAAGCCTTGAAACACGATCTCCTAATTTTGTTGGAAGGAGAACATGTTTCAAATGTGGAGATTTTGGCCACATTATCAAAAATTATACAAATCCAGCCAAACCAAGATTTGTTGAGAGAACCCCTCATGAAGCAACTTGCCAACGTAGATCTGTTTCTCCAACACAAGATAAACAAATTATTAAAGAACAAAAAGAGAAACAAAAACGTAAACAAGTAAAAGCAATTGAAAATGCTTTAAAACCGGATTCTTCAGAAAGGAATCCAAGATCTTCAAATTTAATAAAACTAGAAACTATTAAAACTGTAATAATAGTCAATTTGGTAATAATCAACAATCTTGGAAACCGAAGACCAGTAGTGGTTCAAGAGGTGGAGTACAATTCAAATCATCAAGAAATTGAAATCACATTTCTTGATGACAAGGGGCGACCCAAGACCACTAAGGCTTGGGTTCCCATCTCAAACTGATCTGGTTTTTGAAATGTGCATGGTGTTCCAGGAGGAACTGTTAATAGTCATTGGATTGTTGACAGTGGAGTATCAAGGCACTTGACGGGCGACTTACGGCTCCTGTATGATGTTAAAAGCATTCGGGGTGGTTATGTTGCCTTTGCTAGTGATAAAGGTGGATACATCACTAGAGAAGGAATGGTCTCCAGTGGTGTTGTGTAAGATCAATTATGTGCGGCAAATTGATCACAATCTTCTTAGCGTTTCTCAAATCTATGACAAGAAGTTTACGGTACATTTTGATGATAACGGTTGTTATGTGTTAAAACCCGGATTCAAGATCCCAAAAGAATGGATTCTCTTATCAGCTCCAAGAATTAACGACTTGTATATTCTTGATATGTGCCAAGCTATTACAACGTCTACGCAAGTCACATGTTTTGTCTCAAAAGCCACCGAAAAGGAATCAATCTCTTGGCACAGACGAATGGGACACATTCACCTGTGAAAAATGAACTATTTGGTGAAGAATAATCTTGTGAATGGTGTACCAGTCAAGAATTTTCATCTTCAAGATGACAGTGTATCATGTCAAAAGGTCAAGCAAGCTAGAAAATCTCATCCCGTGAAGAAAATCAACACTGTGAATGTGCCTATGGAACGTCTTCATATGGACCTTTTTGAACCTATGAAAAACAAGACTACCTTTGGTGATTCTTATTGTTTGGTAGTTACTAATGACTACTCTAGATTTTCATGGGTGAATATGCTGGCACTAAGGAGTGAAGTTCCTAATATCCTCAAGAATCTCCTGACGCTGTTAGAAAATTTGTACAATCTGAAGGTAAGGAGAATCAGAAGCGACAATGGAACCGAATTCAAGAATCAAGTTATGGATGAGTACTGTTCTTCAAAGGGCATTTTGCATGAGTACAGTTCTCGCTACACTCCACAACAGAATGGTGTCGCTGAGAGGAAGAATAGAACTCTGGTTGAAACAGCAAGAACTATGTTAGTGGAATCAGAACTTCCCGTTCAATTTTGGCGAGAAGCTGTTGCAACTACATGTTACATGATGAATAGAGTTCTAACGATGAAGAGACATGGGAAGACATGCTTTGAGTTGCTACATAAAAGGAAACCGGATGTTTCTTTCTTAGAACCTTTTGGAGTTCCATGCACTATGAGTGATCCACATGGAAAGTTTGGTCCAAAAGCTATCGAAGGCTTCTTCCTTGGATATGCTACTCCAAATTTCAGGGTCTGGAATTTGTCTTCAAAAAGGATTGAAGAATAGGGTGAAGTCAAGGTTCAGAGATACACAGAATCAGTAAGAGCTCGGGTGCTCCTTGGATGTTCAACTACGATGGACCGTTCGACTCCTTTAATCTGCCAACTTTTGATGATGCATCTGTTGCGGCTCAAATGTTACTGGAAAGTGATACAGCAGTTGACTCGTCATTAGTTCGACCAATTATTGTTAACCCTCAAGTGTCGACTTCGGTTAACAATCTTGTTCAAAATGAGGAATTCGAAGATGTTGCGGATTATAATGTTTCATCAGAAGATGATGAGTTTCATGATGCAAATGAAGCAACCTCTGGTGCAGTTCCTAGAATTTCTGATGTCAGGTCAAATATACAACCTCAAGGGACGACTGAAGGTCATGCATCTACATCCTCATCAAATCCAGCACTCGATTTGACTCTTGATCTGAATATTAACTATTTGGGTATAAATTCTCGAGTTCCCGATGTTCCAGAAACTCGAATTCATAATACCCATCCTCAACTAGAAATATTATTGGAGATGTCCAAAGTGGTGGATACACGTAATCAGCTTCCACACAACCAGAATGCTGGCCTGTATCGGAAATAAGAGAATCTGGGGGATAGAACAATTGGTCTTTTGCCTGCTATGTTTGCCAAGTTGAACCAAAATCTTGGAAGGAGGCAATGAAAGTAGACTCACGGGTTGAAGCCATGCAGGAAGAACTTCAACAGTTTCAGAAATTGGGTGTGTGGAAGTTAGTTGACAGACCTGACAACTACAAGAAGATTGGCAGTCGATGGGTTTACAAATGCAAGAAAGATGACCAAGGTGTTGTTGTGAGAAACAAAGTGCGATTTGTGGTTCAGGGCTTTAATAGGGTCGAAGGCATTGATTTCAATGAAGTTTATGCACCGGTTGCATGACTTGAGGCCATAAGAATTTTCTTGGCTTATGCGTCCTACAAGAAGTTCACCGTTTATCAAATGGATGTGAAGAGTGTATTTCTTCATGGTGTGGTTGAAGAAGAGGTATATGTTGAGCAGCCCCAGGTTTTGAAGATCCAATCCATCCTAACAAGGTTTGGCTTCTCAACAAGGTGTTATATGGTCTTCATCAAGCTCCAAGGGCTTGGTATGAAATGTTGTCTACCTATCTTCTGAAGAATGGTTTTCGACGAGGATTGATCGACTGTACTCTCTTCATCAAAGAAAGGAACGAGGATTTCTTCATTCATCAAACCAAGTACGTTGGGGATATTCTCAAGTGCTTTCAAATGGACGACTCAAAGCCTTTGGGAACTCCATTAGCTCAGAATCATGGGATTACTCGAGACGGAATGGGTGAACATGTGGAATCATCTCTCTACCGTGCTATGATCAGATCTCTCGTGTATCTTACTGCTTCAATGTCACACCCCGACCCGCAGCGGAAAAGGTGATCGGGGCATGATTGGGTTATCATCAAAGCTCATGACATTTATTAAGCGTTTCATATTCATTAATACAAATTAAATGGAAATTTACAATAAATGTTACATCATGATCTAACTAACAATCTAAACTTCTTTGTTCTCTTCTAAGGCATATCCTATGTTTTCCTTGCTTCAACCTGTTCACCTGTATCATGTGTAAAAAGGTTTTTTGGATCAACATAATGTTGGCGAGTGAATCCTATGGAAAACATTTGAACAAATTTATTTGAATTGATTATGAAATATGTGCACAACCAAACATGAGTAAAATTAGATGTATATTAATCAACAATCATAAGATATTAAATGAAACACTCATGAACAATAATGGGACAATTAGAGGCACGCGATGCTCAACTCGTCTCTCACGAGGAACTGAGGGGCCTGATGAATGAATTGCATAAACATGATAATATGAATGACACAACTACAAACAATATAAACTCAATGATACACACATGAACAATAATGAATTTGATGTGAAGCACGCGATGTTCTACTCGTCTCCCACGAGGAACTGATGGGCTTAATGTATGAGTTTCATATAATTTGATAAAAGGAAATAAGTAAATCACAACAATAAAAACAATCTAAGTTTAGGTCATGATGTGGTATGGCACAAGTTTAAATAAATAAATTAATTATTTTCATAACACATGACACACCCCAAAACGTGTAATTTAAAAGGGGGAGTTGTAAGATTCACTCACAGTGGGTGCGTCCGGTTGATGACGTTGAATGCACGCGAAGTGGTTTTAACCACGAGTGAGTTTAACCTAGAATAATCGCATTATGGTTTGGTAAGTAAATGGATTTTATTAATCTATTTTAGTAGGATTGTTGGGTGTATTTTTGTGAGTTTGAGGCTATTTTCTAACCTTAAAAATGTTATTTTTAAGTATTTTTAATTGATTTTTAATTAAAATAATTAAATAAAAAATAATAAAAAAATTGATTTTTTTCTGACCGTTGACCATTTGACCTGACCGTTGACCTGACCGTTGACCGGTTCGATCATGTATACAAGTGCGCTGAGTGAGGCTCGAACCCGAGACCTCCCGTACGCGTGCACGCAGCTCTACCAACTGAGCTACGTGTCTAACCCGTTAAATCTGATTTTAATTATATATATATATTAATTAGTTTAAACCGAAAATCATTTTTATTTTAAAAACATTTTAAGCGAATCGGTCGTGCACTCCACAGGTCTCGAACCCGGGACCTGTGGTTTAATCTAACACACAGTCCACCGCTGGACTGTGTGTTCAACATGTTATATAATTCGATTTTCATTATACTTAAATACTAATTAGTTATTTCCTTTTCTGTCTTATTAAAAAGAATAGATAATTGTTCGAGTCGGTGCAGCAGACCGGACTCGAACTCGTGACCTGTGATATAAACAAACACACAGTCCACCGCTGGACTGTGTGTCTAACTTGGTTATTATTCCGGTTATTAATATACTTAACATATAACTGTGGCGACTCCGGTTCAGTTTAACAAAAAAAAATGATTTTTATTAAGGCAGCGTGTGTTAAACCGGAATCGAACTTGAGACGTTTAGCGTTTTATGTGCACACAGTCCACCGCTGGACTGTGTGTCTAACCCGAGTAATTTCTTGTTTTTAATTATACTTAAACGTTCCATGACTTCGTCTTCTTCGTTGAGATATAACCAGAAATCGGTGACAGACTGGTTCGAAATTTTTATCAGTTTATTAGTGTGTTTCAGTTCATTACGGTGAGATAAATGAGAAAAGAAAAAGAAATTGAGCGGAGAGGTATACCGACTGGACTCTCTGTTTTCCGGCAGAAACTCCGGCGACGTGTTCCTTATAGCAGCGAGTCTCCAGGAAGCTTACAAAGGGTGTGGGTATCTCCGGTATAAGCTCAGAGGCTCAGTGAGGCTCAGGGATGGAGAAACCGGTTTTCCGGCGATGAGCAGGGAAATTCCGGCGAGGGAGTTTTCGCCGAGAAAGAGTGTGGTTTTGAGCGAAAAGGTTTTCAATGGACTGAGGGTGAATTTATAGGGGAAAATCGAGGTGTATTTGGTCTGATTTCCGACTGGATTCACTGATTTAAATTTCCCGGCGGTTATGGTTTTGGTCGCGGACTTCAAACATCGGTTATAACCGATGTCTGGTTAATAGTTTACGTTATAACGTAAATTGTAGTTAAGACTCGCGAGATTTCCGGGATTCCGACGACTGAACTGTTTGGGCGCCGGTTTGGAATTCGTAACGTTACTTTATGATTTAAATGATTTCATTATATAACAAACAAAATCCGCGGCGCAGTGGTTTGTGTGTTGAGAGATAATTCTGTTTGCTGGTTCGGTACAGACCCGGGTTCGAAACCCGGCAGAGTACTTTTATTTTTATTTTGCGATTTTCAACAGTTTTTCAAAAACTAAATATATATTCCCGTATAATAATCGATTACGGATCGTTTAAAATTATTTCGGGCATTTAATTCGAAATGAAAATTTTGACTGACTGTTCGGTTGATAAACGGAGCGGGTTTGGTAAATCCGTTTTTGACGGATGTTACAGTATCCCCTGCTTTTTAGAAATTTCGTCCCGAAATTTAAATAATGATATATTTTGACTAAAAAGGATGGTGATGTTTTGTTTGACAGTTGTATGCTCAGAAAATGAGGGTTTAAGTTTTTGTTCGAGGCGGTAACGTTCCTTGTAAGGGTTAAGTACCCTATTCAGGAATCGCTTTTTGTTGCCTACTGTATAAGTATTGATAAGCAGAAATGATTTGCTAAAAATGATATCATGCATAAGAATTTAGATACGTTTGGGAAAGTATGGTTATATCCTAAGGCGAAACTTCTAACACTACAACCTAATGGAACATAAATAAAAACACAACAACTGATATTTGAACATAAGTAAACACAACAGCTAATATTCGAACATGAAAAAACACATCAGCAAATATTTGAACATGAATAAACACATCAGCATATATTTGAACATGAATAAACACAACAACAAATATTTGAATCCACATTCTGATAGCATATATGTTTGAATGATGGAAGTTCCTCTCTCGATTGTTATGATGGAGAGGTTAGTTTATGTAGAAATGGATCACAATCCAATCTCTTTAAATAACATGATGATATAAAAGCAACACAAATTCCAACCAAGGCAATACTAAATCCTACATGGAACTTCTCATAACCGCCTGATAATGCCTTTGATCCTTTGGCAAGAATACTTATATATAGGAAGTACCAGCGGCGTATCCACCATATTCTTGCCAAATTTTCATTAGTTTTATCCACAAGTTATGATTGGTTACCAAGAAACTAATAAATCCTACATAGAACTTCTCATAACCGTCCGATAATTCCTCTGATCCTTTGACAAGAATAGTTATATATAGGAAGTACCAGCGGCGTATCCACCATATTCTTGTCAAATTTTCATTGGTTTTATCAGTGAATTATGATTAGTCCTATAACTCTACAACCAATACAACAAACATAAAATACTGAAATGAAACATATCTGTGCGATCAAGGCTCAATCGAACGGAGCCGATCGCATTGCATGTACTGAAAATGAAATGGATGTGCGCTCAAGGCTCAATCAAACGGAGCCGAACGTATTGAATGTACTGAAATTGAAATTGTGTGCTCAAGGCTCAATCGGATGGAGCCGAGCGTATTGCATGTACTGAAAATGAATAACTTAACCACACAAACAGCCTATGCATGGAACCCCTCATAACCGCCTGATAATGCCTCCGATCATTTGACAAGAATACTTATATATAGGAAGTACCAGCGGCGTATCCACCATATCCTTGTCAAATTTTCATTGATTTTATCCGCAAGTTATGGTTAGTTCGATGCGACTCTACTACAAACACCACAACCACAAGATACTGATAATGAAATTGTCTGTGCGCTCAAGGCTGAATCAAACGGAGCCGAACGTATTGAATGAAATTGTATGTGCGCTCAAGGCTCAATCAAACGGAGCCGAACGTATTGAATGTACTGAAATTGAACAACTTAATCTAAACAACCATCACACAAACAGCCTATGCATGGAACCTCTCATAATCGCCTGATAATGCCTCCGATCATTTGACAAGAATACTTATATATAGGAAGTACCATCGGCGTATCCACCATATCCTTGTCAAATTTTTATTAACTTTATCCGCAAATTATGGTTGGTTCGATGCGACTCTACTACAAACACCAAAACCACAAGATACTGATAATGAAATTGTATGGGCGCTCAAGGCTCAATCAAACGGAGCCGAACGTATTGCATGAACTGGAAATGTAAATTGAAATGTGCGCTCAAGGCTCAATCAAACGGAGCCGAACGTATTGCATGTATTGAGATATAAGATGAAATAACCGATCAAGGCTCAAACAAACGGAGCCGATCGTGCGGGCACGCCCTGATCAACCGCATAATAAAATGGGGATCAAACTCAACCTCGATGGATGGGGAGCTACGGCCTCGGCAAAAGCATATACTGAAAACAATATATAATATATAATATACCATAATTACTCTAACAGTCTACACATGTGATAAGGAAAAACATAAAACTAAACGATATGAGTTGAATCTGGATCTTCGGCGAAGAGGACTAGCTGAGTATCTTCGTTTGGGCCGTAATTATCTTCGACAGGATTGGCGTTGATATTGAAGACTCTTCCTCTTGCTGGTGGCATAGTGGTTGGGTTTTCTTGGTTTACTTGGTTAACTGGGTTTGATTGGGCTTGAGTGTTGATAACGTTAACCAATTGAGGGCATGTGTTTCTAAAGTGGGTAGGGTCGCCACAATTGAAACAAGCTCGAGCATATGGGAACATGGGGTATTGGGGTTGGTGATAAGTTTGGGCCATGTTTTGAGTAGGGGAAAAGGTTTGGTTTTGAAAGGTGCGACAAACATTGCTCAAATGACCATAGCGTCCACAAGTTGCACATAGACGACAAGGTGGGGTATGGGGATGGTGATAAAAACAGTTGTTGCATCGAGGGTGAGGTCCAAGATATGGTTTCTTATCTGGGTAAGCTGAGTTGGGTGCCACTTGGGTGATTGGGATAGCTTGGATGGGTATGGCGTGTAAAACTGGTTGATTTTGTTGAGTAGTAGCGAAAAGTCGCCCGACTCTTCTTCTCTTGGGGTTAGGTTGAGAAGGGGATTCAGTTTGAGTGGAGTCGGAGGTTTCAGTCGATTCTTTATCCTTATTCTTCTCCTCCTTGAAGTCTTTGTTTCGGATTCGGTTCTCAGTGAGCTCTGTTGCTAGCTCCATTGCTGCTTCCAAAGTTGCAGGCTTGGTACTTATTACAGGGTCTTGAATCTTTGACGGAAGACCACGAATGTAGTGCTCGATCAAACGGTAGAGGGGAGTGAACATGTTGGGAACCATTTGATGTAACTCGAGGAATCTTTTGTTGTAGGTGATGTGGTCTCCTTCCATTTGCTTCAATGAGTAAAATTCATCTTCTAACTTCTTGATTTCGCTCCTTGGGCAAAATCGTCTGGTCATGATTTCCTTCAATTCGTTCCAAGTTAAGGTCATAGCATCTTCCACACCTCGTTTGGCCTTCTCTGTGTTCCACCAAGTAAGTGCTATCCCATATAATCGACCGGTAGCATATCGTACTTTGCGATCGTCAGGGCAATCGCAATTTAGAAAAGTGTTCTCCATTTCTTCAAACCAATGGAGAAGAGCAGTGACGCCTTCAGTCCCTTTGTATTTCGGAGGGTCGCATGATTTGAAATGCTTGTAGGTGCATTTAGTGTATTTGGGGGAGAGTTGAAAATGTTTTGGTTTGCTTGATTGACAGGATTATTGGTAAGTGCTTGTTGAACTTGGATTACAATATTGGGTATTACGGCAGCCATTTGTTGAGCGATTAAGGCAGCCATGCGCTCGCGGGCTTTTCTTGTTCTCGTCTTCCTACGGGCGAGGTTAGAAGACATCTACAAGAAATACATGACAAGAGTATGAGTTGGATGCTTTTGGGTTCATGGGTCGCATTAGGAATGAACATTCATAAAATAATTATAGATAAATAAATTACTACATCCATTGGATGTCTTGGGCTTTGCTCGTTGTTAGGCCCTTCATGCCGCCATACTTTACCTGTGTAATCATGTGGGCCCCCATGAATACCGGTTTTTCATATGGTTCGCACGGTTTCTGCCAGGTTGCGTACACAAAAACCCGGAGAAAATCGAGAAATATGTATACAACGTGTGATATTTGGAATGTGTCCAGGTGTAGACACGGTGACACCTCAAAGTAGGTTTAGTTCGAACGACGTTTGGTGTGGCATGCTTTGGCCTAATAGGTCCTTCGTACTCTCATCGTTGGTCCCCAGGTAGGCAAACTGGTCCGTTATATTGGATTTATACGAATGCCAGCCTAGACAGGACGTTCCGACTACCGGTACTTGTACCCTTCCAGTTACTACATGCCCGTTGTAGAACTTACTTTGATGAGATTTGAAAATTGCACAAAATCTTTGGATAATGAGAGTATGAAAATAAATGGAACACATGAACATCGATATATGTATAATGAATATGTATATATGTATAATGAATATGTATATAAGCATGTATGTTTGACTGTGAATGTAAACAAATATGAAACAAATAAATATCACAAGTTTGTATGTAACCACCTAATCAATTAAAATTTAGGCAGACTATAGTATAGGCTCTAAGGGTCTAAAAACCTATCCTATATCCCTATAGTCATGGCTCTGATACCAATCTGTCACACCCCGACCCGCAGCGGAAAAGGTGATCGGGGCATGATTGGGTTATCATCAAAGCTCATGACATTTATTAAGCGTTTCATATTCATTAATACAAATTAAATGGAAATTTACAATAAATGTTACATCATGATCTAACTAACAATCTAAACTTCTTTGTTCTCTTCTAAGGCATATCCTATGTTTTCCTTGCTTCAACCTGTTCACCTGTATCATGTGTAAAAAGGTTTTTTGGATCAACATAATGTTGGCGAGTGAATCCTATGGAAAACATTTGAACAAATTTATTTGAATTGATTATGAAATATGTGCACAACCAAACATGAGTAAAATTAGATGTATATTAATCAACAATCATAAGATATTAAATGAAACACTCATGAACAATAATGGGACAATTAGAGGCACGCGATGCTCAACTCGTCTCTCACGAGGAACTGAGGGGCCTGATGAATGAATTGCATAAACATGATAATATGAATGACACAACTACAAACAATATAAACTCAATGATACACACATGAACAATAATGAATTTGATGTGAAGCACGCGATGTTCTACTCGTCTCCCACGAGGAACTGATGGGCTTAATGTATGAGTTTCATATAATTTGATAAAAGGAAATAAGTAAATCACAACAATAAAAACAATCTAAGTTTAGGTCATGATGTGGTATGGCACAAGTTTAAATAAATAAATTAATTATTTTCATAACACATGACACACCCCAAAACGTGTAATTTAAAAGGGGGAGTTGTAAGATTCACTCACAGTGGGTGCGTCCGGTTGATGACGTTGAATGCACGCGAAGTGGTTTTAACCACGAGTGAGTTTAACCTAGAATAATCGCATTATGGTTTGGTAAGTAAATGGATTTTATTAATCTATTTTAGTAGGATTGTTGGGTGTATTTTTGTGAGTTTGAGGCTATTTTCTAACCTTAAAAATGTTATTTTTAAGTATTTTTAATTGATTTTTAATTAAAATAATTAAATAAAAAATAATAAAAAAATTGATTTTTTTCTGACCGTTGACCATTTGACCTGACCGTTGACCTGACCGTTGACCGGTTCGATCATGTATACAAGTGCGCTGAGTGAGGCTCGAACCCGAGACCTCCCGTACGCGTGCACGCAGCTCTACCAACTGAGCTACGTGTCTAACCCGTTATAAATCTGATTTTAATTATATATATATATTAATTAGTTTAAACCGAAAATCATTTTTATTTTAAAAACATTTTAAGCGAATCGGTCGTGCACTCCACAGGTCTCGAACCCGGGACCTGTGGTTTAATCTAACACACAGTCCACCGCTGGACTGTGTGTTCAACATGTTATATAATTCGATTTTCATTATACTTAAATACTAATTAGTTATTTCCTTTTCTGTCTTATTAAAAAGAATAGATAATTGTTCGAGTCGGTGCAGCAGACCGGACTCGAACTCGTGACCTGTGATATAAACAAACACACAGTCCACCGCTGGACTGTGTGTCTAACTTGGTTATTATTCCGGTTATTAATATACTTAACATATAACTGTGGCGACTCCGGTTCAGTTTAACAAAAAAAAATGATTTTTATTAAGGCAGCGTGTGTTAAACCGGAATCGAACTTGAGACGTTTAGCGTTTTATGTGCACACAGTCCACCGCTGGACTGTGTGTCTAACCCGAGTAATTTCTTGTTTTTAATTATACTTAAACGTTCCATGACTTCGTCTTCTTCGTTGAGATATAACCAGAAATCGGTGACAGACTGGTTCGAAATTTTTATCAGTTTATTAGTGTGTTTCAGTTCATTACGGTGAGATAAATGAGAAAAGAAAAAGAAATTGAGCGGAGAGGTATACCGACTGGACTCTCTGTTTTCCGGCAGAAACTCCGGCGACGTGTTCCTTATAGCAGCGAGTCTCCAGGAAGCTTACAAAGGGTGTGGGTATCTCCGGTATAAGCTCAGAGGCTCAGTGAGGCTCAGGGATGGAGAAACCGGTTTTCCGGCGATGAGCAGGGAAATTCCGGCGAGGGAGTTTTCGCCGAGAAAGAGTGTGGTTTTGAGCGAAAAGGTTTTCAATGGACTGAGGGTGAATTTATAGGGGAAAATCGAGGTGTATTTGGTCTGATTTCCGACTGGATTCACTGATTTAAATTTCCCGGCGGTTATGGTTTTGGTCGCGGACTTCAAACATCGGTTATAACCGATGTCTGGTTAATAGTTTACGTTATAACTAAATTGTAGTTAAGACTCGCGAGATTTCCGGGATTCCGACGACTGAACTGTTTGGGCGCCGGTTTTGAATTCGTAACGTTACTTTATGATTTAAATGATTTCATTATATAACAAACAAAATCCACGGCGCAGTGGTTTGTGTGTTGAGAGATAATTCTGTTTGCTGGTTCGGTACAGACCCGGGTTCGAAACCCGGCAGAGTACTTTTATTTTTATTTTGCGATTTTCAACAGTTTTTCAAAAACTAAATATATATTCCCGTATAATAATCGATTACGGATCGTTTAAAATTATTTCGGGCATTTAATTCGAAATGAAAATTTTGACTGACTGTTCGGTTGATAAACGGAGCGGGTTTGGTAAATCCGTTTTTGACGGATGTTACATTCAAGACCCGATATAACATACCCAACATGTCTTCTGGCGCGCTATCAGTCTAGTCCGAAAGTTTCTCATTTGATGGTTGTGAAAAGGATCTTTCGTTATTTAAAGGGTCACCAAGACACTGGTCTCTGGTACCCTAAGGATTCTGATCATGGTGGCTGCAAAATAGATGCAAAATCAACAACAACAGGGTGTCAGTTTTTGGGAAATCGCCTAGTCGCGTGGTAATGCAAAAAGCAGACTTGTGTAGCTACATCAACCTGTGAAGCTGACTATATTTCGGCTTCTAGTTACTGCTCTCAGGTTCTATGGATCCTACAGCAGATGCGGGACTACGGTTTTGAGTTTCTCTCTACTCCTATTTTTGTTGATAACAAAGCTGCTTTACATATCACTCGGAATCCTGTACAGCACTCAAAAACAAAACATATTGAGATTAAGTATCATTTCATACGAGATTGTTATGAAACGAAATTTATCAATGTGTTAAATCCACACCGATCCCACGGCGACCTTTTGGCCAAAGCTTTTGACAAATCTCGTTTCGATTATCTACTTTTGGTAAATGGCATCAGGGTGAAAACCGAGTAACTCAACCATGGCTAATTATTTTTCTACATGTTTTCTAAAAATCTAAAACTACAAAATGATTTTCCAATTTTCTTAGTTTTATATTTTAGAGGGAGAAATTTTCAAGAAAATACAAAAATATGTCTTTTACTTATTTACCTTCTATATTTAAGGGGGAGAATATTTATAAAAATACAAAAACAATAGAAAACCCAAAAATCAAAAATGAGTTTTTTGGATAAAACAAGTTGAAGATGATGAAATTCACCGGTAATCTGTCATAAACAAGTCAAAGACAAAGAATGAAAATTGATAAGTAGCTTTACTAATGATGTATCGGTAGGATCACAATCACTAAAATGTGCAGGTTGATACAAACTTAACGGACTACAAGCCAGGTGGGAACCATTCATTGGCATATGGTCTTTGTACCGAAATTTCGTTTGATAGTGTGCCAAGGTTCTGAGTATACGGTCTTTATGCTGACTTATCATCTAGGTATCATGGTTGAATCTTTTGCCGAAAAATAACGGTGGCGCAAGTCTAGAACTTCCATGATACATACACACGTGTACATACTGCATACGACCTCAAATAAGTGATAAAAATATGTACGTCCCCTAGTCCGTATGGATCTTCACATAATTGTCTATCTAATCTAGAGTGCAGAATCCCCTAGATCAGATTTCACAAAAACAACAAGAACACAAACACGAACACGAACAATTTCCTTCAAACAGTCTTCTATTGATTATCTAACACAATGTGTTTACAATCAATTCAAGACTCTCTCTCTAAACCAGCAACACCAGCAACTGAGCAACTAACTGAGCAACCTTAACCCTAATCACAACCTCCCTTTATATAGAGATAGGCTATGCAACTGGGCTAGGGTTTCCCTACATGGACTGCTAATGGATTTAAAGCCCAATTCGCCTACCATGAGCTATTTAGTGTCTAGTTCAGCCCAATTACTTCTAATTCACTATTACAAAATTAAACCCGCTAACCTTTTATCATTTTACTAATTACAAGATATCCAAATACCAAATCTAAGCTGTTGTCACAAATATACACCAACAAACTCCCCCTTGACAATAGCTTCATAAAATAACTTAGTCTTCAGTCTTCTTGCAATCTTTAACATCTTTGACAAACGTTGGTCTTTGGATAGCTTTAGCTTTAATAGCTTCTGTCAGCACCAGACTCCCACTAAGCTGATGTATCCAATCACCAAATCTTCTAAAACATTAGCGTTTGAGTAAACTCCAGGTTAGTCCTTGCATAGCAATCTTCAAAAACTCTTCAACTTTGTCTGCAATGAAGGAAAGAGGTTCTACCATGCATCCAATCAAACTCCTCTTCACCAAACTTCTCAGCAACACACTGCTACAATCTGCATACTATAAAACAAACATCTCGAGAAACCATAAGAATTTTTCAACACAAGTAAAATAAATTATTATTATTATTATTCAAGAGATAGTAAAACCTATCACAGATTAAGCACTTCTCAACTCAAATCACACATTAAAAATTTTTAAACACATTGAACCTGCAAGAATTTAAAATTTTGAACTCAGCTTCTAACATCGTCTCCCCCTATCGGTAAGAACTCATCCATGAACAACCAATATCCCGTTCATTAAGAATTTACAAGAAAATGAAATATTTTTGGATTTTTATATATTCTGAAAGCAAATAAATAACGAAATAATGAACACTCTATTTTTTGAGAATCACCATATCAAACTGTTTTCACACTATTTTATAATCCTATATGCAATATTCATGAAAAGCAGTTCAAGACGATTACTAGTATTGTTTATCCACTTAAACAAAAATACATGAACATTTCAAGTACCATTACCTAGTGATATATTTAGATAATTTATACTGATATACTAGTGTGTCCCACTTCAGGACATACCCCCACGATCAAGGTATGCACAAAAATTCATCGTAGTAGGTGAGTATACCGAAATTCATCATTTTGAATTACAACGTTAGATAATTGGTGATCAGGTCAGTACTTCCGTACAGCAAAGAGACCAATATCCGACGAGGGCTAGGACAAATATCAAATTTTGGTACGAATAATGCAATTTGCACTTTTGAATGACTCTTTAGGAGAGCTTCTTCAATTTTTGGGATTTGGCCTTTTAGCTCTTTTAAGATATCCTGGTTGTGCCTAGGTCAGCATATATCTGGATGCAGCAGAAGACAACCTTGATACCCCAGATGAAATAACGATATAAAGACCTAATACCTCAGATTTTGGCAATCTATCAACGCAAGACATAAGGATATAAAACCATACGCCACTGATATGTTACCCACTAATAAACAGTTTATTATATTTGTATCATAAAGGTAAGTTGATTATTTCATGCTTTTTGCCTACTGGTACATCATATGATGAAGCTGCTATCACACTTACGCAATTTTAATTTTAATTTCAGTGTGACAGTCTAACTTGCTGATGTACTATCATTTCTTCTTTCCCACACAGTGAAACTCATTTTTGATTTTCTATTTTTTATGTTTTTGATTTTTGAAAAGCATTATACTATGTGCAAAACTATTTTTATGGAAAAATGGTTATTCAGGATTCCTTATCCCGTTGAGTTCGACTACCTGTTCAAAACGAGCCTGTCAAATGCTTTTGTGTAAAGATCTGCCAGGTCATCTAGTCTGTCGACTCGATGCAGTTCAATTAATTTCTTTTCAGCACAATCCCGTATAAAATGATGACGAATGTCAATATGTTTTGTGCGACTGTGTTTTACAGGATTGTTGGTGATTGAAATAGAGTCATTATTGTCTATCATAATAGGAGTACGAGTGA
The DNA here is from genome assembly GCA_947069175.1 of Scalesia atractyloides. Lineage (NCBI taxonomy): Eukaryota > Viridiplantae > Streptophyta > Magnoliopsida > Asterales > Asteraceae > Scalesia > Scalesia atractyloides. The sequence goes on from CAMTDV010000023.1 coordinate 74,506,507, forward strand.
AGTTCAAACCGTAATCACGCATCTATTATTGGATCCAGAGAACCTGATAGCAACAGCTGCCCGCAACAATATATTCAACTTCACACGTCGAGGTAGACACACAAGACTGCTTCTTGCATTGCCATGACACGAGCCTCCCTCCTAAGAACTGACAACCACTTGTGGTAGACTTCCTTGTAGATTTGCTTCCTCCAAAGTCCGAATCAGTAAAAGCAACAAACTTCAAATGACTAGCAGCTGAATACCATAACCCAAGTTTAGGTTTCCCCTTCAAGTATCGAAGAATCCGCTTCACTGCTTTCATGTGAGACTCCTTTAGATTCTCTTGATATCTGGCACAAAGACATACTGCGAACATGATGTCGGGTCTTGAAGGAGTCAAGTACATCAGAGAACCAATCATTGCCCGGTATTGAGTTGGATTAACATCCTCCACACTCTCATGATCTAGACCAAGATTGTGATTCTCACAGATAGGTGTATTGAAAGTAGAGCAATCCTCCATTTTGAAACGAGACAAAATGTCATACACATACTTTGTCTGATGTATAAACATCCCATCCTTCTTCTGTTCAACTTGTAAACCCATAAAGTAGGATAATTCACCCATCACACTCATCTCAAACTTGCTCTTTATTACCTCTTCGAAATCATGACACATGTTCTCATCAGATGACCCAAAAATGATGTCATCTACGTATACCTGTACCAGCACAAATCTTCCTTCTTCCTTTTAATAAAAAGTGTACTGTCAATCTGACCTCTTTCAAAACCATGTTTTAACAAGTGTGCTGACAGTGTCTCATACCACGCCCTACGTGCCTGATGCAATCCATACAATGCCTTATCAAGTCAATAGACTCGATCTGGATAGTCTGGATCAGTAAACCCGTCTGGTTGCGAGACATACACCACTTCTTGGACTTTCCCGTAAATAAACGCACTCTTCACGTCAAGTTGGTAAACTTTGAAGCCCTTGAATGAAGCAAAAGCTAGGAACAACATAATTGCTTCCAACCTTGCTACTGGTGCAAACACTTCATTATAATCAATTTTTCTTGCTGATTGAACCCTTTCACCACTAATCGAGCCTTATTCCTTATTACGATCCCTCGGTCGTCTTTCTTGCATTTGAAACCCACTTAGTGCCTATTTCCTACTCTCCTTCAGGCAAGTCAACTAGCTCCCAAACTTTCAACTTCTTGAACTGAGCTAGTTCCTCTTGCATAGGTTCAACCCAACAATTGTCTTTTAGAGCCATATGAACATTCTTTGGCTCCTCTTGTGCAATGAAGCAGCTATACAAACATTCATGAATCAACCCAGTCTTCTGAATCTAAGTAAACAAATAGGAACCTTCGAGCACACCTCTTCTTGTCTGAACACCTGCAGCAGCATCACCAATGATGTTTCAACTGGATTATCTCTGTGTACATGTGTGGTAGCAGCGGTGTCAACAACCAGATTATCTCCCAGATTCGATCCAACCCCCCCTGAATATTAGCATTAGCAAACGGATTAGTGAAATCCTCCCCCTGAATAGGTTCAGACTCACTATAACTAGAGTCCTTGGAACTGCACTGGAAGAAGTTTCTAGAGCATCTGTTATCGATACACTCGATCTAGGCATGAAGTCACACTCGCTATCTTCAATGATCACAGATTGGATCACTTGAGACTCATCTGCTTTGGAAAAATCAGGAATATTAAATGGTTTAAAAACACTGTCATAATCATATAATATAGCAGGACCACTCGTTGATTGTTGAGGTGAATAATTAGTGATTTCCATGTTAAACACCACCTCAATTTTACCAGTTTTTAGATTAAAAACCTTTTTATTCGGTGTTCCAAGCATATAGCCTAGAAAGTAACCCTCATCAGCTACCTCACGGAATTTTTGCTTACCTTTGTTTCGCACAATGGTGCAGGGTAATCCAAATGGTTCAAAGCCTTTTATGTTTGGTTTTCGGTTAAACAATAGTTCATGACATGTTTTGTTAAACCGTTTAACCGTCAAAACTTTGTTCAAGACATAACAAGCTGTGTTCACAACTTCTCCCCAGAAAAGAACTTGAAGCTTTGAATCTGAAAGCATAATCCTTGCGGCTTCAATCAACGTCTTGTTTTTCCTCTCAGCGACTCCATTCTGTTGAGGTGTATAAGGAGCAGAATATTGATGTTCAATTCCCTTGCGAAAACAATAGAGATCCAGAACTTGATTCTTGAACTCTGTTCCATTATCACTCCTTATCCTCTTGATTCGTGCATCATGGACATTTTCTAATTTTGTAAAAAGATCTATCAGCATCTCCGCTGTCTCATCTTTTGTACCTAAAAAGAAAACCCATAAATATCGTGATTATTCATCTGTGACAACTAAACAATAGTACTTTCCACCTATGCTCCTTACGTTCACTGGACTGAATAGATCCATATGAAGTAATTCATAAGGGGCATCTATTGAATTTACTGTTTTAGACTTGTGAGGTTTCTTATGTTGTTTTCCCTTTTGACATGGAAGACATTTATCTTCCACGTGAAACCTCTACACTGGCACCCCTTCCACTAAACCATTTTTAATAATATAGTTTATTTTTCGGTAGTGGATGTGGGCCATGCATCTGTGCCACAGCAATGACTCGACCTCATATGCTTTTGATAGTAAAGACGCCACCACAGTGGAAGAATCCTTAGCACCCATTTCCATGACATAAGTGTCATTTCTCCTTTGGGCTCTCATTACTATCCAGTCATCCGGTATCACCAAACCAGGTTTCAACACCAAAGCTTCAGATTTAGTAAAGTGGACCGAGTGACCCTTGTCGCAGACTTGAGACACGCTCATCAGATTGTGCTTCAGCTGCTCAACATAGTTCACTTTATCCAATGTGATATTCCCGTTAGTCACTTTTCCTCGACCTGTAATGTGCCCTCTTTTAGTACCTGCAAAAATCACATATCCACCATCTATATTCTCAAACTCAGTTAACAATCTCGCATCCCCTATCATATGCCTAGAGCAGCACACTATCAACATACCCCAAGTTGATAATCCTCCTTAGCAGTTCCTGCACCACCCAACAAAATTAGTTAGATTAGGGGACCCAAGCCTTAATGGTCTTGGGTGTTCCAGATTCATCAACCGAGGTAAAATCCATCCAATATCCATCACTCTTAACATGAGTCTTGGATCTTAGACCTGTTGATGGAAATGGTTTTTGATTCCACTAGGTATGTGGTCTTGAGGTTTCCTAACCATGTTTAGACTTTGTGACCTTTGGAAATTATGATTTTGGTTCCATGAATTTTGATGATAATAATTTCTAAAGCCATCGTTTTAATAATTTCGACTACCAACATTCTGGTATCGATTTTGATATTGACCTTGACTTCTGAAATTATTTGTTTGACCATTAAAGTTATTGATTCTTGGTGAACTACTTCTAGGTCTTTCATATCTGCCTGATGTAGATGCAGGCTGAAATCTTTGTTAATTTCTTTGAAAACGAGAAACTTGGTGAGTTCCTTTTTCAGCCTTATTTACACCAACTGCAACACTCTATTGCCTGGTAGCAGATATCTTTGGTGAGTTAACCTTCTTCTCACCATCACTACTTTTTGCTGGTGATTTTTCTCTCTGTCCCTCGCTTACCTGTGCTTCACTCTTTTTATTAGGACAACAACTAGCGACATGTCCCTTTTCGTGACATTTGAAGCAGGATTTTCTAGCCAAAGACTTCTTAATTGAAGCCTCTTGCTTAAATTCATTAGGTGACGGTGATGATGAAGATGATGCCTTTGAAGGATCTTGTTTAGTTTGCTTAACTTCTGATTTTTCTTTGTCTTTAGCAAACTGCACATTGGACTCTTTTGTAATAACAGGGACCTCTTCCTTCATATCAATCCCCTTGACAAAATCAACCTTTTTGACAAAAAAAGCTTTTGATTTTTAGGGTGTGTATTCTTAGTTTTCAAAACCTTGTCTCCGTTATTATCCTTCTTGGCATTCTCAGCACCATCAACATTATCTGATGTGGAACTACCAGGTGTAGTTGACACAAAGTCTGTAAGCTCTTCTTCATCTGGCAAGAAAGAATAGTCGTGACCAAGAGGTGGTGGAACTTCATTTAGACCTTTGAAGCCCACACATGTCTTGTCATTACTCTTCGTCAAGTCATTCATCATGTGTTTCATGACAAAAGCTGAATCTCTAAACTGATTTAATTTCTTTGCAAGTTCACAAATTTTAAGTTGTGCGTCAGACAGCTCTTTGCATTTTTCAGAAATTTCTTTTGTTTTCTCACTAATCGTATCATGAGCTAAGTCAATAACTTGAAGTTTTTCGTTTAGCTTACATGTTAGAATATTGATTTCTTCTTCATAACCTTTAATTTTCTTCAAATATAATTACTCATTTCTTTTTACGAAAAAGTTTGATTCTTTTAGGTTCGAAGCTCATTTACCAGACTTTGGTTTTGCTTTGTTAATGTGTCAACTTCACTTTGCAGTTCACAACATTTTAAGCAAACAGAACTACCAGAGTTAGAACATACCTCGCCTGTAAATTTGCTTAGATCAGCCATGAAAGCAGCACAATCAACAGCCATCTTCTTCTCTGCAACATTCTGTTCTCCATCAGCTTTTTCAGCTACCTTCTCTTGCTCTTCCTCATCATCAGCTTTCACTTCTTCATCAGCAACTGGAGCTATCTCAGCCATGAACGCCTATGAGGCATTGTTATAACCCTCCAGATGAACACTCCAATCATAAGAACCCTCTCTAGCAGTAGAAATCAGGGCCTTTGATCCAATGTTGTTTGACGCATTCCTGTTGCTTGAACCATGACCAGGAGAATCTTGAAAGGATGAACTAGAAAGAGATTCAGACTTAGGTGTGTGGCACTCTCTAGCGAAATGTCCGTAGTTGTGACAATTGTAACACTTCACTTTCGACTTGTCAAAGCCCACACTCTTTCCAACGAACTTCCTTGCCCGTTCTGTTCATGAACCTCTTCACCCTTCTAGAGATCATGGCCATCTGCCATTGCAAATCCATCTCCTCTAGGTCATCAGGGTCAATCTGATCATAATCCTCATCAAACGTAGGAGGATCAGATATTCTTCCCTGAATGTAGTTCTCGTAGGAAGCAATGAAAGAAGCAAGCAATGCTAGGTGTTCTTCAGCACTTTTTACACTCAGAGGCATAGACTTAGAACTGCTGTTACTATTACTTGATTGTTGTCTCTTAGCCCCTGACGAGCCTCCTGAAGCAGCAACAAAATATACTTCACCCTCAGCATTTGTCACGATCTGCTCATTCTCACATGAGAGAAACGCAGTTGCAGTATCACTAGAAGCATTGTTGGAAGATGAAGGTGTAAAGACCTTTATAAATCCCCGAATCTTGAACCTGATCATATCCAGTTTCCTTCTTCTTCATATTGAGCTCATAAGCTCTCAATTTCCCAACAACCTCTTCCAAGTCTTTCTTTTCATAATCAGCTTCACCTTTTATCATCAAAGTATAGATATCCCACTTTGCAGGTAAAGCATCCAGCAACTTGTCGTTTATCTCCACATCCATGTGTCCCTCTATGTCATAATTATCCATTTCTGACATCAGATGATAATATCTTGTGATAATATTTTCAAGGGATTCATTTCTCATTCCTTTAAACACAGCAAACTGTTTCTTCAGCAGATCAACCTTGTTCTTCCTCACATCAGTATTGCCCTCATACCTCTTCTCTAAGGCATCCCACATCTCCTTCAATGTATTATAACACTTGAATGTATGTTTGATGCCATCAGGTAATGACATCTTGTTAGCAGCTAAGGCTTTCTTCTCAGACTCATACATCCTTTTCTCAGCTTCAGACATGTTTACATAAGCAGTAACACGTTGTCTGCCCTCAAATTTATGCGTTGGGTTAGCATACCCATCTTCAATACAGATCCACATTGGTGTGTCCTGATATTCAATAAAGGATTGAAACCTATCCTTCCAAGTAAGATAATTCTCTACCTTCAGCATCTTTGGAGGTTTGTTTGTGGTGCCAGCCTCGTGCTCCATTCTTAACAGTTCATTTAGATTAGACATATTTGACATTTTTACCGAACCGGCTCATTAAAAACGTTAAAACTTGTCTGAAATAAGTGGTTACAAATTATACTGCTAGACTCGTCTCGACGATACGATTCTAATGATGTATATTGTCTGATTATGATTTTTGGAATTTTCGTGCCTTTTTTTGTCCTAAAAATCACACGAGCCTAACCGTGCAACCGGTTTGTCAAAACTGTTCATGGATCAATTCTATGTCCGAAAACGTTTAACTCTGGTTACGTTAGCTGATTAACTTTCTACCTTTTTGTATACAACTCGGAACAGTACCAAATCCGGAACAGTAATCCTGAACAGTAATCCAAAATGCTAATCTGAAATGGTGATTCGTTATAGTGATCTGGGATGAAATCCGAAATGCTGATCCGAAATGGAATCCGGAATAGACTATTCTGATCCGAGATGGAATCTGGAATACACTTCTGATCTGAAATTCAATCTGAAATAACTTCTGGTCCAAAATTCAATCCGAAATGGAATCCGAAATGGGCTTTCTGATCCGAATTACACTTTTCTGATTCGAAATTCAAGTTTCTAGATCCGAATTTCAAGTCTGCAATCCGGAATGCTTCACTTTTTGATCCAGAATGTAAGTTTTCAATCCAAAATGCCTGCTGTTAATCCGAAATCGCTGGAAAACCCTAGAACAGCCGCCGAAACCCTAGAACCGCCATCACAAACTTCAAGAACAGCCTCCAAAACGTCCAAAAACCCAACTTTTCATGTTGTTACGATTCTGAACCGAGAAAAATCAAGAGCCGAATGCTCTGATACCAATTGTAGGTCCCCTAGTCCGTATAGATATTCACAAAATAGTCTATCTAATCTAGAGTGCGGAATCCCCTAGATCAGATTTCACAGAAACAACACGAACACAAACACGAACACGAACAATTTCCTTCAAACAGTCTTCTATTGATTATCTAACACAATGTGTTTACAATCAATTCAAGTCTCTCTCTAAACCAGCAACACCAGCAACTGAGCAACCTTAACCCTAATCACAACCTCCCTTTATATAGAGATACGTTATGCAACTAGGCTAGGGTTTCCCTACATGGACTGCTAATGGGTTTAAAGCCCAATTCACCTACCATGAGCTATTTAGTGTCTAGTTCAGCCCAATTACTTCTAATTCACTATTACAAAACTAAACCCGCTAACCGTTTATCAATTTACTAATTACAAGATATCCAAAGACCAAATCTAAGTTATTGTCACAAATATGCACCAAAAAATTATCACATCCACCCAAAAATAAGTGATAAAATATCACAGCTTTATGCAGGAGCTAAGTTCGTCTCTCTGTTGGTACGATGGTACTAACTTGTTCACGGACTTACTCCTGTGCGCTGCATGCATATGAAAATCAAGTTCCTCAACAATAAGTGATTTAATCACATAGGGCTTGTTTTCAAAACAAAATAAGTGAGTATCTCACATCATATATGTCAAAACAGATGATAAGCAGTATACTCACCGGTAATATTTTCTCTCGTGCATATCTTGATATGGGAATGTGTCGTGAAGTGGTTGAACACCGACTAGTAAGTATAAATCATACCCTAATCATATCTCCTAATCATGATTACATCTGATAAGTCGAGCTTACATGGACAACAATACTGATAATCATAGTAGAATATTTATTTATTCAATTTGATGTTTTAACAAAACCTGTTTTTGTCAAGATTAAATGTTAGTATGATTCTCTTACCTTGAAACTCTGAAAAAGATTGTCTGGTAAATATTTAGTGTCAGTAATTATTTTAGTTTAGTTTACTATGTTGTTAGATTAAGTTCTGTTTAATTTAGCCAAAGGTGAGACTCAAAGGTTTTTCTGCCAAGATACGCCATAAAAACCATTGGTTTTGATATCACAACTTCATAAAGTACTTTCTTACAACGGTAAACCTAACAAAAACATTAACTGGTAAGCATAACATATTGAAAGAATGATATCAAATACTACACTGGTTAAATGCTTTAATGATGTTACAGACATGTTTGAAATGAGTAAAAAGAGAGTGAACATTCAGTGGAATGAGAGATGCAGAGCAATGGAAATCCAAGTTCAACAAGATCCGGTTACTGAAGACTATGGCAATCCTGATGCTTCATCCTCACAACAAACAATTTCTGCAATCAACTCCAGTGGTAGAATCAAATGCACAATAGATAGTGACCGATCCAGTTACCTCAAGCAGTTATCAAGAGGAAACAGGAAAGGTATATGTTTCTGGAAAATTTGAAGACCTAATGCTCTATCAGTGGATAGCAGATCTTCAGGGGGAGTTTGTTGATACTCCAAACCATTCCAGTATGAAGACCAAAGACCAAAGACCAAAGAAGAACAAAGACCGAAGACTAAGCAACAACCAAGGGAGAGTTTGTTGATACACTTTTGTGTCTGTCACTTGTTCTTAGTTACATCTGTAATTGTACGGTCTTTGTTTCCTGTGTCTGTATTAGTTTGGTTATGTCGACCAAATCAAGATATCCTCCTATCTTGGTTTCGTACGATGTTTTAGTTTGTCCGTGTTAGTTGCATGTGTGCATACTGTTGAGTCTTGTGTACGTCATGTCTGTGACACACACTCCGAAGAAAGCATTCTGTGCGAGTAAGAATGCTCCGTACGAGCAAGATGTTGCTCGTACGAGCCACATGCTTCGTACGAAGGAAACAACGGAAACAAGTGTGTTACTTGTTTTGTACGAGATAGTGAATGCTTCGTATGAATCAACCTGTTTGTACGAGCATCTTTGGAGCAGTTTTTAGTGTGTAATAGTGTGTTCGTATGTCTAGGAATGTACTTCGTATGAATGAGTAGCATGGACCCTATATAAGCAGACATTCACCTCTCAGTCAAGGGTTGGTGAATTTGCTGAAGTTGGTCTTTCTGGTTAGTCTCTCGTTAAGTGCGTTGGTCACTAATAAAATCCGAACTAACAAGTTGAGCAGCAGAAGACGTAAGAGCACTGGCAGTTTGTATGAATTGTATGAGCATTGTTTGTATATGTTTGTACTAGTTCTTATCAATTAATCAATATATTAAATCTTTGGTTATCCCGTGTTCTTACTTTGCTTTGGTTTGCATGCATACTTGGATTCCGCACTTGTATGTGTGTTGCATGAACAAGGAAGCAAGTTCAACTTGATCCTCAGGTGGACCTACATAGATTCGTATGAAGATACGGAGATGTTTAAGATAGATTTTGTGCTCTTGTTTATATCTCCAATGATAGGTTGCACGAAAAACAGAAGTGTCATGTATAGCATATTGGATTCGTTTAATCACGAAAAGGACTTTAAGGATCACGATTGGTGCCAATTTGTGTTGGATTCCGTAAAAAAATGCAAAGATGATTGGGTCATAGGCGATCCGAAGGTGTACTTCAGGGGACCTCTCACGTATTTGGCGGTATGTTGTAAATATATTAAACATAATTTTGTATTAACTTTTTTTATTTTTATTTGTAATACACTTGTATAATGTTGTAAATATACACATGTGTACTCATAAAAGAGTTAACATAATGTTTTGTTTTTTTTCTTTTTTTGTTGAATTTGATTCTTTATTTAATTAACTTAGTTGTTGTATTTGGACGCAACAAAATGTCCTGGATTAGATGACGAACGTCGGGAAGCTCCCCTAAAATTTTGGACGCATGATTTGATGAATATGAGGAAGGATCAGGAGTTAAAGAATGGAGGTTTTGGGTTGGGTGAGTTAAGGGAATTATATGATTTTGAAGAAGTTAAGGAAAACAATAGCGAGGAAGGAGCGATTGATATTTCAAAGGATGACGTCGGGAAAAAACAATGTCGCATGATTGGTTGTCGGTAGAGGTTTGAGGATGTTAGCCTTTGTGTTTTTTTAGCAATACAATGGTGTTGGGACCTGAGGTTCAATAGTTTATTTATTTATTTTAATTTTTGAATGCGTAGTTGATTATTGCAAGCATCTTATCTGTGTGCGATGAAATTAAGAGTTGTAAATTCCGATCGGAGGCCGGAATAAAACAACTTAAGTCGCAATATCCAACAAATGAGTCTGTTATATGAATCCTGGAGAGATATAATTTTTTTTAACAAATCAGCTTTAGATGGGTCTGGAGAAAAAGACGGGTTTGCAAGTCCGGTGATGAAAGGAACTGGTAATTAAAAACATGTATTTCATATTTATGTTGTTTATCTTTTATGTATGATTTAGTGTATACCTTATTAACATATTTACTATACTACTGATCAAGGAATGGAAGACAAAAAGGGAAAAGCGAAGAGTAACAGTGGCCAGGAAATGCCTAGAGATAATGTTACAACACCACACATTGCGTCTCCAACCACACATTTTTATGAAATTAGTGGATTTATTGACGACATTATTTCTGGTGCATATGATACCCAAAGGTTGGATGAAATCCCATCATTCAGCCTTGGTATTACACAAGATGAACGTACCAATCAAGATAATGTGCTAGAAAATGTCGAACATGTAACGTATGCTGCTGAAGATGTGGTAAATGCCGGTAAAGGGAAAAGGAAAAAAGATCAGCTCGAAATATGTCTAATCAGCATTTTTGGTACGAGTTGTAAACTTGAATAGCTGGTTGAGTAAGAAAGACAATCGATTATGGAAATACTTGTCTACTTGCATCGACGACAAGATGTGCGTTTTTTTATGTTGTGTATTTTTGGATTGACTGCTAATTTAATTTTATTCTTTTAGTTGGGTGTTGTGATTATAAAGTTGATGTCAATGAATAGGGTAGCGAAGGCAAAGAATGAAAAGGTAGGTGAAGGGTCGAAAAAACGCGTGAAGAAAAAGAAGTCTTCGGAAGTTGAAGCGACAAATGCATAAGAAAAAGTTGATTAATTCAGTTTTTTATATTTGTACAAAAGATACAAATTTGGACTGTATACAGGAATGTATCATAATAGTAGTATACACACGTGTAATGTATACAGGAATGCATCATAATAGTAGTATACACACGTGTATTGTATATAAAATGTATAATCATAACAGTATACACATATGTGCTATATATAGGAATGTATAATCATCATACTATACACATGTGTACTGTATATAGGAATTCATAATCATCATAGTGTACACACATGTACTGTATATAGGAATGTATAATCAAAACAGTATACACACGTGCATGTTCTAATTACGTTTTTTGATACACTGATGTAAGAAATTATTGTTGACACCTAAATGTCCTTATCTACAAAGTAAATTTACAATGTATGTGAAGTAACAAGATACTTTTTAAGCAGGCGATTTGTATTTGAAACCGTGTCGGGGGTTGGGATGTACCATTTCCAGATGAAGGACATGCAACCTAGTCAGTGGATTAATAGTGGAGTAATAAATTGCTTTACGTCGATGCTCAATCATGAAGAGAATCAACGAATTGCTGGAGAAAATGTTTTCAAGGGTGATGATAAAGTAAAAGGGGCGAAGTCGCGTTTGTTTTGCCACACTGAATGTTTTTTAAGTTGATCGAACTTACCATAAAGTTGTTTATATTTTTTTGAAGTTGGAAATTATAGGTCGATGATTATTGAATGATTCTTTCATTTAACATGACATAAATCATATAATGCTTTTATCGTACAGACGGAAGATACCTTATATAATGAAACGCATGGTGATCTACAACGTGTTGAAAAGTTAAGAAGTTCGTTATTCCTTGTTGTAGACAAAAAACCATCTTTGATGAGTTTGTCCACGTATTGCGTAATCTGCTTCCCAATTCTTGAGTACGACCATTTTTATCTTGTTTATTTTGATCTTGAAAAGCCATCGATAACGGTGATTGATAATATGTGTGCATCTGAAAGCCCGAATCAACTTATAAATGATGAAAACTTTTTCAAGAAAAGCACTCCATACAAAGTTGTAAGCCTCTTTTGTATACACTTTTGGTTTTTTGTTTTTGATTTTGAAAATACTTACTGTAATTATAACATGAAGTTTGCTTTCAGAAAGACATTTTCACAAAGTATATGAAACTTGTGAATCACCCAAAATCAAGACAAATCCAAAATGCAGTTCCAGAGAAGCTTGAATTTGAATGGAAGACTGTAGGCAACATAGTCGATTGTGGGGTGTTTGTTATGCAGCACATGGAAACTTGGTTTGGCGTCACTATTGGAAAATGGGATTGTGGATTTCCACTAGACCCTGGCCACAAAAAAGCAACCTTGACAAGGTTACGTAAGAAATACGTCGTGAAGTTGGTGACGTCTAGTGCAAACATTCACCGTGAACGGATATTAACGGAAGCAGAAGAGTTTGAGAAGTCATTTTATTTCTGTTAATGCTTGGAACTTGTTATGTTTTAATGGATAATGTTATTATTACTGTTGGATACCTATAATTTCTTTCACTTTCTGAATGGTATCATGTTATGTTGGTGAATTTGTTTTTTTATATACAGTTGTATGGTTTTTGCTGTAACGTGTATTCATGAGGCTGCACCCTAATTATGTACACATCCGAGCAAAGTTCTTTGATGTACATTAGTGGACTATAGTCATAGCCAAAGTTCATGGCACTGTACCTGATAGACGGACATATTACATTAGTTCCGTTAGTACGGTAACGTTGTATGTACACTTATGTAGTTTTTATTTATATCATAGTACATGTGTGTACAAATCTATTTCTGATTGTTATTCACATGTGTACTAGTTCATATTACGTGAAAATAAACTTGGAATGTTGTATATAAATTGAGGTTCACATATGTACAACATGTAATTGTATTAAAAATAACCTGTAAAATTTGGGATCGTATATCCAGTATCAATGTTAAAAATTTTAATAATAGGATATAAAAAAATAAATGAATCAAAAAGCACAAAAGTTAAAGATCAATATCATCATCTTCGCTCTCTTCCAAATGCACATATGTCCTGGTATCAGTGCCGTCCTCGTACTCGTGTGCTTCATCCATCATCTTCCTCACCATTTTCTTCCATGGACAAATCATCCTTTGAGATGCCTTTTTTCAGTGGGCAATTTCTTTTATCATGCGTTCTCACCCTCTTGCCACAATAATTGCATTTTCTTTTATGTTTTTTGCATTTCTTTAATGCTTTCTCCCGTGGACTAATTAGACGTTTGTGCTTGCCACATCTTTTGTTACGTATTTTACTCGGCACGGTACATGATACCTCCTCTAGTTGGGCATGATCGAGAATTTCCTGGTAAACTAAAACATTCTTTTTATGTTCCGGATCTGGTGGAACATCACAAAATATCTTATCTTTCAACAATTGAACTTGCTCATCTAGTTCCTCTAATTAATCAAGCCTACCATGCACTATCTCTCGACACATTCCATATTCTAAAGAATTCTACGCCATATTCTTCCACTACGACTCTTATCTACAGATAACCTATTTTCAACGCTATGTACACTAGTAGGTAAAGCATCCCTCCTCCATCTTGATGAATATACTGACTTGGTATCTTATGTACGTTATGGTGCCCAAATACGCAAAAAATATGCCGGCGTAGATATCTGTTCCTAGTATACCCCATGCGTTCGCACGAAACAGCGAGATCTTTTTTTTAAACGTGACCTGTAATGTAATGATGCAAAACGGGTAAGTTAGGGGATATATTGCAAGTTTAATTTACAAATGCTTATGATATAAAAAAAGAAAACATTAATGTATGTTATTAAAACCGTGAAATTATTTATAACTTCTTTCGTATGGTCTTGGTGTATAACAATTTTCCTTACTGTTCAATATTTCCTTTTGGACATCGAAAAAATTCTCCTTGTGTAAATATCATTTGCATGACATTCGATTGGCCAAGTCGTTTTGAATTCCGGATTAGTGGTGTATGTTTTATGTGTTAGTTCCCGCTGGTCATTTCGTATCCCGTCAACTGATGTCTCGTAACACAACATGAACTACACCAATGTATTATGAGAACTAGAATTTGATTTGAACAAGTGGTTTGCGCTTTCACACCTGGATGTGGTCTGCTTTAACGTACACCTTGGTATATCGCGAAAATAGGCCAGAATCCAGTCTTCCAATCCATATTCAACAATGAGATTGTGCATTCTATTCTCAAATGTTTCTGGTTTAATGTAATCATTCCAAACAAGTTTGTGGAACTTCTGTTTTATTTCTGCATTTCTCCTGTCGTTCCCCTTGATCAACGTGTATAACACAAAAGGTATTCAGGCGTAAAGATTATACAGTTTGTTACACATGTGTATAGAAATTGCTTTAATTGGTACAAGGGTGCACATGTGTATTGACAAGGTAGTTTTGGTTCGGAAATCGTACCTTCACCGGTAATTTTTGAATAATGTGCCACATACACAACCTGGGAATTGACTTATGAAAGACTTTTCCAACCGCTTGTTCCATGGCACACTCTGGATCAGTTAGTACCAAAAGGGTTGTTTCCCGTTGTGTGCCTCAAGGAATTTTTGAAGAAGCCATGTATAAGACTTAATAGTCTCATTATGTAGTAGCCCAGCCCCAAAAATAGTGCACCTTTGGTGATGATCGACTCCAGTGAAAGGAACAAAAATCATATCGTGCCTATTTTGCGAAAACAGTTTAGTATGTATATTAAATGAAAATAATTGGTTAAAATTTTCATATAATACTCACATATTTTTATGATACGTTGCATCGAACACAATAACATTACCAAATGAGTCGTAGTTTGATTTAGAAACCACATCACACCAAAAATTGATTGGAGTTCGGTATCAATAATATGGGTGTTAAACGTGTAGTTTTCTTTGTTTTGCTGCGTTCCTTACTGGGCGTCTCTGTCACCTATAAAATCTCGGATATCATGCCCGCAGTTTTTGTAGTCGACAACCATGCCATACACGTTATGATGACCACCTTTTAAAACTACGTGTACCTTATGAGACTTAGTAGGCCCAAGATTAGCGTTCCGACATTTTGCTATTAACTCTTGGGTAGAAAAGTCAAGCTTCCTCTGCTTTAGTGATAGATCAAGATTTTCGAGGGTAGTAAACCCATGGTTGTGTTGTTCTACAAAGTCATAAAGCTCATACTCAGAAGAATTTTTTATATGAACAAACTTAACACATGCCTTGCAGTTTGTAACTTTAACATTCGAACGTCTTGGTGGTGAACTTGAATTTATTTGTTCAGCCATAATATCTTTACGTTTAGGTTTGTTGGCTCTAGAACATAAGACATATCGCCTATTAGTAACAATTATGTCGCCTATTTTTTCCTTCTGCGAAGTACCAAGACGGGTTCCAAATCCTGCTAGTTGTGCATACTCTTCATACACTGCAATAGCTTCTTCAATGGTACTAAATCTAGCTTTAACAAATGGTTTGAACCCAGGAGGGACGGTTGGTGTCTAGTACCTAGTTCCATTAGGAGTCTCGTATACGTTGCTCGCAACTGATTCTGCAAGCATTAATTAAAAATTGGTAAAAAATGTTTATGAAAGTTAAGATTACACATATTTGTATTGTATGTTGTAAACTGGAATTTTATAAAAAAATGCAGCACCCGATTTACAAAAAAAAAAAACTGTTTTATTTTGAAACATTATACACATGTGTATTAAAAAATTTATACAATTTTATACACATGTTACTATATGTTATCAACTGGAGGTTAACTCCAAAGTTGAATAATATAGTTTTCATTCTTTATTTTAATGATTATATTTTCAATTACAATGCTTTACAAAAAACCTGCGAACATATTGATTATCATCTAAATATTTTTTATCTTATACAGCAAGGATGCACCCACTTATATAATAATGCAGCATGTTAATAATATGTACACATGTGTTTTAAATGGTATAGAAACCTAAGTTTACACGAAAATGCATCCTGATATGTAACAATGCACATACTATGCAGCTATGCACATGTGTACTTATCTGTAACAACTTGACAATTACATCAAAACTACAAACTCACATATACAAAAAAGCAAACTGCAACTACGCGGTTTATAGTACGCAACTATACACATGTGTACTGAATTAAAACACTGGGCGTTTACAGCAAAACTGCAAAATTACATAGAAAAACAGCAAACTGCAGATACGTTGTTTACGAACGGGAAATTCTGCAAGCTTCTTAACCACTAAATGTATGATTAGTATTGTAAACGGAAATCTTGACCGGAATACAAACCGCATAAGAAAAAAATTAAAATTGCACATGTCGATAAAATAATTGTAACGAACATAATAAATCACACCTGGTCGATCCAATGTTGTATTGAAAACATTATGGTTGATCTGAACGTTGTCTTCATCAACGTTTTCGTCGGACTTATTCATATTATTTACTAATCGAAACCTAAATCAACTTTTGTGAATTACGTAATTGTACGAATGAGTTTCAATTCTATGTTTTATATAACAATACCATGAATCTGAATTCAAGATTTTCATGAATTGTGTGATATACGTAAAAATTGAAATTCAAATCTTTGTAAAGATAAACGATATTTTAAATTGATAATAACTGATAGTTAGGGATCTTGTAACTAAAAATCTATTTTTGTTAAAATAAATACTGAAAACTAAATTAATATAAAATTACAATCCTATCCTTATCAATTAAAAATGAGATCAATGGTCCTGATTAGTTCACACAACTCACTATTAAGATTCTGTTCACAAATGATCCTAATCTCATATATATATATATATACATAAATGATCCTAATCCCATATATATATATATATATATATATATATATATATATATATATAAGGGAAGGTTTAAATGAGAATTCTAAACATCGCGAGTACCGTGAAAACAAATGAAAAACCATCGGAACTTGGTCAAAACCAATTCAATTTCAAAATTTCTTTTCACACTTATCATTATTATTCAAATATAATGTTAGAAATTAAATTTACATGTTTAAATTTACGTGAATTTGTAAATAAAAAAAATTTATACATGTGTAAGTTTGTCATTTACACGTGTAAATTTGTTCTATTTACACATGCGTAAAAAATCTAGTAAGTGTGATTTTGAGAGGAGAAATGAATTATGTGATGTTGTAAATTCTTTTTTGATGTTGTATTTTAATTACAATGAGGTTTGTATCAAAAGAATTCGATTTTGATTGGTTTTTTCATTCGTTCTCATAGTTCTCGCAATATTTAGCGTTCTCAAGATAATTCTCACACACACACACACACACATATATATATATAGGATTGGATAAGTGAGAACTAGTTCTAGTTGAGAGAACCATAAGAACCACTACCATCCATTGATCACCTCTTGATGTAGGCTTGAGATTTGTTAATAATATAAATTCGGTGTAAATTGATTTTTGAATATAAAAATAATAGATAATACAAGAATGGTAAAAGAATATTTTTAGCAATCCATGCTTTATTGAGTCTGACGTATCTAGACCCATCAAATCACTCACAATTATCAAATTTTTTGCATACTCTCTGTTCTCTTTTACCTTTTGTGATTTTACAAGCGTGTAAACAAAAGTTTATAAGGCCAAATGTTTTAGAAAAAAAATCATGAAGGTTCAACAATTTGAAAGAACCTATTGAATTTTTTCATTAAAATTAACTGAAAATTTTGATGCAAAATTAATATCCAACAACAAATTTAGAGAATAAGTAATATAAAAATGTATAATGAAATCGATTTTAATTACAATGAGGTTTGTATTATAAATTCTTTTTTGATGTTGATATATATATATATATATAGGTAGAGGTTTATGTGAGAAAATTTAAAAGTGTGAGAAGGATAAGAAAGATTATGGAGGTGACATGTGTCCCTTTTTATTTTGGTAGTTTAAGGGTATAAGTGTAATTTAACTAATAAATCTAATTATGGAATGAATATATGCAACCAATTTTTGGTAGTTATTGTAGGGATTTTCGAATTTGAAATAACATCCTAACTCATAAAAACACAACAGCATGTATATTGAAGGCATGCATCTTATAAAGAACACAAATATAACTCATAAAAACACCATAACTCATAAAAACACCACAACATGTATATTGAAGGCATACATCTTATAAATAACAGAAATATAACAAAAATGTCACACCCCGACCCGCAGCGGAAAAGGTGATCGGGGCATGATTGGGTTATCATCAAAGCTCATGACATTTATTATGCGTTTCATATTCTTTAATACAAATTAAATGGAAATTTACAATAAAGGTTACAACTGTTCTAACTAACAATCTAAACTTCTTTGTTCTCTTCTAAGGCATATCCTATGTTTTCCTTGCTTCAACCTGTTCACCTGTATCATGTGTAAAAGGGTTTTTGGATCAACATAATGTTGGCGAGTGAATCCTATGGAAAACATTTGAACAAATATATTTAAATTGATTATGGAATATGTGCACAACAAAACATGAGTAAAAATAGATGTAAACTTAATCAACATCATAAGTGTAACACACATGAACAATAATGGAACATTTAGAGGCACGCGATGCTCAACTCGTCTCTCACGAGGAACTGATGGGCCTAATGAATGAATTGCATAACCATGATAATATGAATGACACAACTACAAACAATATAAACTCAATGATATACACATAAACAATAATGAATTTGATTTGTGGCACGCGTTGTTCAACTCGTCTTCCACGAGGAACTGATGGGCTTAATGAATGAGTTTCATATAATTTAACAAAAGGAAATAAGTAATCACAACAATATAAACAATCTAAGTTTAGGTCATGATGTGGTATGGCACAAGTTTAAATAAATAAGTTAATTATTTTCATAACACATGACACACCCCAAAACGTGTAATTTAAAAGGGGGAGTTGTAAGATTCACTCATAGTGGGTGCGTTCGGTTGATGATGTTGAATGTACGCGAAGTGGTTTTAACCACGAGTGAGATTAACCTAGATAAATCGCATTATGGTTTGGTAAGTAAACGGATTTTATTAATCTATTTTAATAGGATTGTTGGGTGTATTTTTGTGAGTTTGAGGCTATTTTCTAACCTTAAAAATGTTATTTTTAAGTATTTTTAATTGATTTTTAATTAAAATAATTAAATAAAATAATAAAAAAATTTGATTTTTTTCTGACCGTTGACCGGTTCGAGTTGTGTATACATGTGCGCTGAGTGAGGCTCGAACCCGAGACCTCCCGTACGCGTGCACGCAGCTCTACCAACTGAGCTACGTGTCTAACCCGTTATAAATCTGATTTTAATTATATATATATATATTAATTAGTTTAAACCGAAAACCATTTTATTTTAAAAACAGTTTAAATCAATTCGGACGGTGCGCTCCACAGGTCTCGAACCCGGGACCTGTGGCTTAAACTAACACACAGTCCACCGCTGGACTGTGTGTTTAACATGTTATATAATCCGATTTTTATTATACTTAAATACAAATTAGTTTATCTCTTTTCTGCCTTATTTAAAAAGAATAGATAATTGTCCGAGTCGTTGCAGTAGCCCGGACTCGAACGCGTGAGCTGTGATATAAACATACACACAGTCCACCGCTGGACTGTGTGTCTAACTTGGTTATTATTTCGGTTATTAATATATTTAACATTTACCAGTATGACTCCGGTTCGGTTAATAAAAAAAAATCATTTTTATTAAGGCGACGTGTGTGAAGCAGGATTCGAACTCGAGACGTTTGCGTTTTATGTGCACACAGTCCACCGCTGGACTGTGTGTCTAACCCGATTAATAAGTTGATTTTAATTATACTTATAAGATACCGAACTTCATCTTCTTCGATGAGTTTTAAGCAGGCTCGACAACAGACTGGTTCGAGGTTTTTAAAACATGTTCTTTAATGTTTTCCAGTTCATTATGGTGAGATAAAGGTGAAAAGAAAAGGAAAATAAGCGAAGAGGTATACCGACTGGACCCTCTGTTTTCCGGCAGAAACTCCGGCGACAGCAATCACCTCCGGCGGCGTGTGTCTTGCAGCAGCGATTCTTCAGAAAGTTTACAAAATATGTGGGTAACTTCGGTATAAGTTTAGGAGGTTCAATAAGGCTCGAAATTGAGGAAACCGGTTTTCCGGCGATGAGCAGAGAAATTCCGGCGAGTGGAATTACGCCGAGAAAAGGTGTGGTTTTGAGCGAAAAGGTTTGCAATGGGTTGAGGGTGAATTTATAGGGAAAACCGAGATGTATTTGGTCTGATTTCCGACTGGATTCGTCGGTTATAAAAACTCCGGCGGTTATGACTTTGGTCGCGGACTCAAACGTCGGTTATAACCGATGTCCTAATAATAGTTTACGTTATAACTGAAAACTTCGTTAAAAGCTCGCGAGATTACCGGGATTCCAACGACTGAACTTTTGGGCGCCGGTTTTGAATTCGTAACGTCATGATATCAATTAAATAATTCTAATATTTAACAAACAACATCCGTGGCGCAGTGGTTCAGTGTTATGTGTTAAGTTTGTTTCCGGACCGCTCACTGACCCGGGTTCGAAACCCGGCAGAGGCATTTTATTTTTATTTTGCGATTTTTGACAGTTTTTCAAAAACTAATTATATATTCTTGTATAATAATTGATTATGTATCGTTTAAAATTATTTTGGGCATTTAATTCGCAATGAAATTTTTGACTGACTGTTCGGTTGATAAACGGAGCGGGTTTGGTAAATCCGTTTTTGACGGATGTTACAGTATCCCCTGCTTTTTAGAAATTTCGTCCCGAAATTTAAATAATGATATGTTTGACTAAAAGAATGATGATGTTTAGTTTGACAGTTGTATGCTTAGAAAAATAAGTGTTTAAGTTTTTGTTCGAGGCGGTAACGTTCCTTGTAAGGGTTAAGTACCCTATTCAGGAATCGCTTTTTGTTGCCTACTGTATAAGTATTGATAAGCAGAAATGATTTGCTAAAAATGATATCATGCATAAGAGTTTAGATACGTTTGGGAAAGTATGGTTATATCCTAAGGCAAAACTTCTAACACTACAACCTACATGAAACATAAATAAAAACACAACAGCTGGTATTTGAACATAAATAAACACAATAGCTAGTATTCGATCATGAATAAACACAACAGCAAATATTTGAACATGAATAAACACAACAGCAAATATTTGTATCCACATTCTGATAGCATATATGTTTGAATGGTGGAAGTTCCTCTCTCGTTTGTTATGATGGAGAGGTTAGTTTATGTAGAAATGGAACACAATCCAATCTCTTTACATAGCATGATGATATAAATGTAACACAAATTCCAACCAAGGCAATACTAAATCCTACATGGAACTTCTCATAACCGCCTGATAATGCCTCTGATCCTTTGGCAAGAATACTTATATATAGGAAGTACCAGCGGCGTATCCACCATATTCTTGCCAAATTTTCATTAGTTTTATCCACAAGTTATGATTAGTTACCAAGAATCTAATAAATCCTACATAGAACTTCTCATAACCGTCCGATAATGCCTCTGATCCTTTGACAAGAATACTTATATATAGGAAGTACCAGCGGCGTATCCACCATATTCTTGTCAAATTTTCATTGGTTTTATCAGTGAATTATGATTAGTCCTATAACTCTACAACCAATACAACAAACATAAATTACTGAAATGAAATATATCTATGCGATCAAGGCTCAATCGAACGGAGCCGATCGTATTGCATGTACTGAAAATGAAATGTCTGTGCGCTCAAGGCTCAATCAAACGGAGCCGAACGTATTGAATGTACTGAAATTGAAATTGTCTATGTGCTCAAGGCTCAATCAAACGGAGCCGAGCGTATTGCATGTACTGAAAATGAATAACTTAATCACACAAACAGCCTATGCATGGAACCTCTCATAACCGCCTGATAATGCCTCCGATCATTTGACAAGAATACTTATATATAGGAAGTACCAACGGCGTATCCACCATATCCTTGTCAAATTTTCATTGACTTTATCCGCAAGTTATGGTTAGTTCGATGCGACTCTACTACAAACACCACAACCACAAGATACTGATAATGAAATTGTCTGTGCGCTCAAGGCTCAATCAAACGGAGCCGAACGTATTGAATGTACTGAAAATGAAATTGTATGTGCGCTCAAGGCTCAATCAAACGGAGCAGAACGTATTGAATGTACTGAAATTGAACAACTTAATCTAAACAACCATCACACAATCAGCCTATGCATGGAACCTCTCATAACCGCCTGATAATGCCTCCGATCATTTGACAAGAATACTTATATATAGGAAGTACCAGCGGCGTATCCACCATATCCTTGTCAAATTTTCATTGACTTTATCCGCAAGTTATGGTTAGTTCGATGCGACTCTACTACAAACACCACAACCACAAGATACTGATAATGAAATTGTATGTGCGCTCAAGGCTCAATCAAACGGAGCCGAACGTATTGCATGAACTGGAAATGTAAATTGAACTGTGTGCTCAAGGCTCAATCAAACGGAGCCGAACGTATTGCATATATTGACATGTAAAATGAAATGACCGATCAAGGCTCAATCAAACGGAGCCGATCGTATTGCATGTATTGAAATGGAAAATGAAATGACCGATCAAGGCTCAATCTAACGGAGCCGATCGTGCGGGCACGCCAAGATCAACCGCATAATAAAATGGGGATCCAACTCAACCTCAATGGATGGGGAGCCACGGCCTCGGCAAATGCATATACTGAAAACAATATATAATATACAATAATTACTCTAACAGTCTACACATGGAGCCTCTCATAACCGCCAGATATTGCTTCTGATCCTTTGACAAGAATACTTATATATAGGAAGTACCAGCGGCGTATCCACCGTACTCTTGTCAAAGTTTCATTGGCTTTATCCTTAAGTTATGATTGGTTTGATGTGATAAAGAAAAACATAAAACTAAACGATAGGAGTCGAATCTGGATCTTCGGCGAAGAGGACTAGTTGAGTATCTTCATTTGGGCCGTCATTATCTTCGACAGGATTGGCGTTGATATTGAAGACTCTTCCTCTTGCTGGTGGCCTAGCGGTTGGGTTTCCTTGGTTTACTTGGTTAACTGGGTTTGATTGGGCTTGAGAGTTGATGACGTTAACCAATTGAGGGCATGTGTTTCTAAAGTGGGTAGGGTCGCCACAATTGAAACAAACTCGAGCATATGGGAACATGGGGTATTGGGGTTGATGATAAGTTTGGGCCATGTTTTGAGTAGGGGAAAAGGTTTGGTCTTGAAAGGTGCGACAAACATTGCTCAAATGACCATAGCGTCCACAAGTTGTACATAGCCGGCAAGGTAAGGTAAGGGGATGGTGATAAAAACAGTTGTTGCATCGAGGGTGAGGTCCAAGATATGGTTTCTTATTTGGGTAAGCTGAGTTGGGTGCCACTTGGGTGATTAGGATAGCTCGGATGGGTATGGCGTGTAAAACTGGTTGGTTTCGTTGGGTAGCAGCGAAAATTCGCCCGACTCTTCTTCTCTTAGGATTGGGTTGAGAAGAGGATTCGGTTTGAGTGGAGTCGGAGGTTTCAGTCGATTCTTTATCCTTCTTCTTCTCCTCCTTGAAGTCTTTATTTCGGATTCGGTTCTCGGTGAGCTCTGTTGCTAGCTCCATTGCTGCTTCCAAAGTTGCAGGCTTGGTACTTATTACAGGGTCTTGAATCTTCGACGGAAGACCACGAATGTAGTGCTCGATCAAACGGTAGAGGGGAGTAAACATGTTGGGAACCATTTGATGTAATTCGAGGAACCTTTTGTTGTATGTGATGTGGTCTCCTTCCACTTGCTTCAATGAGTAAAATTCATCTTCTAACTTCTTGATTTCGCTCCTTGGGCAAAAACGTCTGGTCATGATTTCCTTCAATTCGTTCCAAGTTAAGGTCATAGCATCTTCCACACCTCGTTTGGCCTTCTCTGTGTTCCACCAAGTAAGTGCTATCCCATATAATCGACCGGTAGCATATCGCACTTTGCGATCGTCAGGGGAATCGCAATTTAGAAATGTGTTCTCCTTTTCTTCAAACCAATGGAGGAGAGCGGTGATGCCTTCAGTTCTTTTGTATATCGGAGGGTCGCATGATTTGAAGTGCTTGTAGGTGCATTTAGTGGTATTTGGGGAAGAGTTGAAAATGTTTTAGTTTGCTTGATTGACAGGATTAACGATAAGTGCTTGTTGAACTTGGATTACAATGTTGGGTATTACGGCAGCCATTTGTTGAGCGATTAAGGCAGCCATGCGCTCGCGGGCTTTTCTTGCTCTCGTCTTCCTACGGGCGAGGTTAGAAGACATCTACAAGGAATACATGGCAAAAGTATGAGTTGGATGCTTTTGAGATCATGGGCCGCATTAGGGATGAACATTTGTAAAATAATCATAGAAAAATAAATTTACTACATCCATAGGATGTCTTGAGTTTTGCTCGCTGTTAGGCCCTACATGCCGCCATACTTTACCTGTGTAATCATGTGGGCCCCATGAATACCGGTTTTTCATATGGTTCGCACGGGTTTGCCAGGTTGCGTACACAAAACCCGGAGAAAATCGAGAAATATGTATACAACGTGTGATATTCGGAATGTGTCCAGGTGTAGACACGGTGACAACTCAAAGTAGGGTTAGTTCGAACGACGTTTGGTGTGGCATGCTTTGGCCTAATAGGTCCTTCGTACTCTCATCGTTGGTCCCCAGGTAGGCAAACTGGTCCGTTATATTGGATTTATACGAATGCCAGCCTAGACAGGACGTTCCGACTACCGGTACTTGTACCCTTCCAGTTACTACATGCCCGTCGCAGAACTTCCTTTGATGAGATTTGAAAATTGCACAAAATCTTTGGATAATGAGAGTATGAAAATAAATTGAATACATGAACATCGATATATGTATAATGAATATGTATATATGTATAATGAATATGTATATAAGCATGTATGTTTGACTGTAAATGTAAACAAATATGAAACAAATAAATATCACAAGTTTGTATGTAACCACCTAATCAATTAAAATTTAGGCAGACTATAGTATAGGCTCTAAGGGTCTAATAACCTATCCTATATCCCTATAGTCATGGCTCTGATACCAATCTGTCACACCCCGACCCGCAGCGGAAAAGGTGATCGGGGCATGATTGGGTTATCATCAAAGCTCATGACATTTATTATGCGTTTCATATTCTTTAATACAAATTAAATGGAAATTTACAATAAAGGTTACAACTGTTCTAACTAACAATCTAAACTTCTTTGTTCTCTTCTAAGGCATATCCTATGTTTTCCTTGCTTCAACCTGTTCACCTGTATCATGTGTAAAAGGGTTTTTGGATCAACATAATGTTGGCGAGTGAATCCTATGGAAAACATTTGAACAAATATATTTAAATTGATTATAAAATATGTGCACAACCAAACATGAGTAAAAATAGATGTAAACTTAATCAACAATCATAAGATATTAAGTGAAACACACATGAACAATAATGGAACATTTAGAGGCACGCGATGGTCAACTCGTCTCTCACGAGGAACTGAGGGGCCTAATGAATGAATTGCATAACCATGATAATATGAATGACACAACTACAAACAATATAAACTCAATGATATACACATAAACAATAATGAATTTGATTTGTGGCACGCGTTGTTCAACTCGTCTTCCACGAGGAACTGATGGGCTTAATGAATGAGTTTCATATAATTTAACAAAAGGAAATAAGTAATCACAACAATATAAACAATCTAAGTTTAGGTCATGATGTGGTATGGCACAAGTTTAAATAAATAAGTTAATTATTTTGTGACACATGACACACCCCAAAACGTGTAATTTAAAAGGGGGAGTTGTAAGATTCACTCACAATGGGTGCGTTCGGTTGATGATGTTGAATGTACGCGAAGTGGTTTTAACCACGAGTGAGATTAACCTAGATAAATCGCATTATGGTTTGGTAAGTAAACGGATTTTATTAATCTATTTTAATAGGATTGTTGGGTGTATTTTTGTGAGTTTGAGGCTATTTTCTAACCTTAAAATGTTATTTTTAAGTATTTTTAATTGATTTTTAATTAAAATAATTAAATAAAATAATAAAAAAATTTGATTTTTTTCTGACCATTGACCTGACCGTTGACCTGACCGTTGACCGGTTCGAGTTGTGTATACAAGTGCGTTGAGTGAGGCTCGAACCCGATACCTCCCGTACGCGTGCACGCAGCTCTACCAACTTAGCTACGTGTCTAACCCGTTATAAATCTGATTTTAATTATATATATATATTAATTAGTAAACCGAAAATCATTTTATTTTAAAAACAGTTTAAATCAATTCGGACGGTGCGCTCCACAGGTCTCGAACCCGGGACCTGTGGCTTAAACTAACACACAGTCCACCGCTGGACTGTGTGTTTAACATGTTATATAATCCGATTTTTATTATACTTAAATACAAATTAGTTATTTCCTTTTCTGCCTTATTTAAAAAGAATAGATAATTGTCCTAGTCGGTGCAGTAGCCCGGACTCGAACGCGTGACCTGTGATATAAACATACACACAGTCCACCGCTGGACTGTGTGTCTAACTTGGTTATTATTTCGGTTATTAATATACTTAGCATATACCAGTATGACTCCGGTTCGGTTAATCAAAAAAAATCATTTTTATTAAGGCGACGTGTGTGAAGCAGGATTCGAACTCGAGACGTTTGCGTTTTATGTGCACACAGTCCACCGCTGGACTGTGTGTCTAACCCGATTAATAAGTTGATTTTAATTATACTTATAAGATACCGAACTTCATCTTCTTCGATGAGTTTTAAGCAAGCTCGACAACAGACTGGTTCGAGGTTTTTAAAACATGTTCTTTAGTGTTTTCCAGTTCATTATGGTGAGATAAAGGTGAAAAGAAAAGGAAAATAAGCGAAGAGGTATACCGACTGGACCCTCTGTTTTCCGGCAGAAACTCCGGCGACAGCAATCACCTCCGGCGGCGTGTGTCTTGCAGCAGCGATTCTTCAGAAAGTTTACAAAATATGTGGGTAACTTCGGTATAAGTTTAGGAGGTTCAATAAGGCTCGGAATTGAGGAAACCGGTTTTCCGGCGATGAGCAGAGAAATTCCGGCGAGTGGAATTACGCCGAGAAAATGTGTGGTTTTGAGCAAAAAGGTTTGCAATGGGTTGAGGGTGAATTTATAGGGAAAATCGAGATGTATTTGGTCTGATTTCCGACTGGATTCGTCGGTTATAAAAACTCCGGCGGTTATGACTTTGGTCGCGGACAATGTCCTAATAATAGTTTACGTTATAACTGAAAACTTCGTTAAAAGCTCGCGAGATTACCGGGATTCCGACGACTGAACTTTTGGGTGCCGGTTTTGAATTCGTAACGTCATGATATCAATTAAATAATTCTAATATTTAACAAACAACATCCGTGGCGCAGTGGTTCAGTGTTATGTGTTAAGTTTGTTTCCGGACCGCTCACTGACCCGGGTTCGAAACCCGGCAGAGGTATTTTATTTTTATTTTGCGATTTTTGACAGTTTTTCAAAAACTAATTATATATTCTTGTATAATAATTGATTATGTATCGTTTAAAATTATTTTGGGGATTTAATTCGCAACGAAATTTTTGACTGACTGTTCGGTTGATAAACGGAGCGGGTTTGGTAAATCCGTTTTTGACGGATGTTACAAAAAATAACACCATGACTCATAAAAACACCACAACAGTTATATTGAAGGCACACATCTTATAAAGAACACCCTAACATTGAATATAACAGAAATAACAGCCTAATATAATACCAGTCAATACTTTAATCAGAATCAAAACAAAAATAACACCCTAAATATATAAAAACAGAAATAACTCTACATAAATATATCAATATGGTACTCATATTAAAGATAAAAAACACTCGTTATTATAGTGTTTTTTTAAAAAGAGTTACGTATAAAAAGTTATTGATGTTTAAAAAAGAAGGGAGAAACTTTGCATGTGTATTAATATTAGTTTCTTAATTTAAAAATATTAAATTTACCTTTATACCCTTAATCTAGAAAATTAGTTAGTTTAATAGTCAACATTATTTACAGAATTGCTACTATGATCACAACCATTAGATTAAATATCTAATGGCTTAGATTCTTTCTTATCCTTCTCACACTTTTAAATTTTCTCACAATAACCTCACCATATATATATATATATATGGGAGTGTTTAAATGAGAATGCTAAACATCGCGAGAACCGTGAAAACAAATGAAAAACGATCGGAAGTTGGTCAAAAACAATTCAAATTCAAAAAATTTTTCACACTTATCATTATTATTCAAATGAAATAATAGAAATTAAATTTACACATTTAAATTTACGTGAATTCGTAAATAAAAAATTTTTACACATGTGTAAGTTTGTCATTTACACATGTGTAAATTTGTTATATTTACACATGCGTAGAAAATCTAGTAATTGTGATTTTGAGAGGAGAGATGAATTCTTTGATGTTGTAAATTCTTTTTTGATGTTGTTTTTTAATTACAATGAGGTTTGTATTAAAAAAAATCGATTTTGATTGGTTTTTTCATTCGTTCTCGCAACATTTAGCGTTCCCAAGATAATCTCCCATATATATATATATATATATATATATATTAAATTCAAGGTTCCATTTGATGGATTCAGGTCATCATATACAAAATAATCTCAACAAACACTTCTTCTGTTTCGAACCATACTAGACATGTTTAGTCTTCACCTCCACTAAATTGTTTGTTTTGTTACCACACCTTGTGGTGGCGTTTTCACTAACTTGATGCTTGGGCTAATCTCATTTGTACACCTCAAATGCGGATTTATTTATTTTTAAATCCACCTTGTTGGTTTATTATCTTAAAACAGTCTTAATACAACTGTGTGTTAAGATAATGGTACACAAATTCATATTATATTCAGGTGTAATTCTAACGGTTCTTTCACCATCGATCGAAAATCTGTGATATTCAGTTGTTCTTTCATCATCAATTGAAAATCCTATGAGATTTGTTTGGAATAAATATTCAGATTTACTTCGTTCAGGCTTTCATCTAATTACAAACACGGTGAACTTGGTCGGTCACCGCTATTATTGAACTATTTCGATCATTACGACACCTTGTGACTTCGGTATAAACTTGTAGCTTGGGCTAATCATGATCATACGTTTCATGAAAAACTATGTATGCTTTTCGTTTGACTAATCATTGAAAGTAGTCTTAATGCAATTATGTATTAAGGCAATGATACACAAAATTCTTTTGTATTTCGGTGTATCCTTGAAATTCAATAATGAGAACACACCGATTTTTCATTATGTTATGGTTCAATAATAGACAAAAGATTTTCGAGCTCCTATTTCCTTTGAGCTTATTGATTCTAAGCCTCCCTTATTTGATGACCAAAGCAAGTTTTCGTTTGACAGTGAATTCTATTGTCTTTAAAAGTCATTTGCAAGTTCTGAATATTCATTTGGAGATTTATTGGTCATAAACCCTCTTTTGTTTGACCCATGTAAACCTGGTCACACTAGTGATTATATCATTACACCTGGTTCACTTGACATTGATTTCTAGAAAAAAAATCAGTTGAATCGCTGGGTTCTTATTGTTTCAACATGCCCTCGTATTCACAAAATTTGAACATGTCTTGATTCAATTACATTGTCATTTACTTTGATACTATCCGTATTTACCAACACATGACATAACTCTAAGATGACATCATATTCTAAATTTCGAGGATGAAATTTCTTTAATATGGGAGAATGTGACAACAGGTAATTTTTGGTTGATAATTACGCACCTAACAAACATTAAGACCATTATAGGTAGCGCATTAAGACCCAAATTAATTTAACTGGGCCTCTAGAATGCCTAGGAACATCTATACGGCTTTATAGTAAGCAAATTGTGATTTGCGGGAAACCTGATGAGCATTAAACGGTAACGAACTGACAAAGGATTAAATACTAACAACACCACAAAACATGAGTTCGTATATGCATATATACACACATAAATTTGTTTTGCGAATTTATCTTGCTTTCGAACGCAACAGAACACATACATGAACGAAAAACGTGTCGGTAAGAACACATCAACGTCGAAATAGAAGCATGAGACTCGTTTATTATCTTGAAAACCAAAATATTATGATATATTTAGCTTCATAATTGAATTGTAATACTCAGAGTTGAAACCAGATCGAAAAATGGACTACAAACGACAACCGGAACATTATACGCAATTTTAACACAACCAACAAATGTACGCGTCAAACATCGACATCCGACATTATTTTATGTGTTTTTGACCCTAAATAAACATTCTACAACATTCCACGAAGTTCAGGTACGAAAACAAGTCTTGGAAATGCGTTTGGGTCGCATGTAAGAGTAGAAACGCGATATTGGGCTTTAGGCCCAACCCACCTAAAAGCCCAAACCTACCCCAAAACCCTAATTATAAGACCTAAGCTCACACACACTACATCATTTTTCACACACACACACTCTCTCTCTTCTCACACGATCACTCTATCTTGGTTCTCTCTCTTTCTAAAACTCGGGCCAGCGAAGGCGGGGACACGGCGGCGGCGCCGCCACACGCGACGGCGGTGACTTTTTCCGACGTCCCTTTTCTGGCCAAAATCACCCTCACCCCCTAAATTTAGTCTCCTAAATGCGATGGTGGTGTCCATTTTTCAAGATTCGAAGCCACTATAGCTGTGGAGCTACTCCGGTGACGCTCGGGCAAAATTTCTAGCGAAGTCATTTCGCCGAATCTTCGGAAGGGGTTGTGCGGCATCGTGGTGGCGTTTGTGGTGTTGCAGCCGGCGGCGGCACTGGGGATGTTTGTGGGCGGTTCGGGTTGGGTCAACACGTCTCAATTTTGAGCTAACCCGATTCAGTTTCGGGTACAAGTAAACAAGTAGGCCGGGTCTTGTTTTGGTTCGGGTTCTTATTTCGGTTTGGGTCAACAAGTCAACGGGTCAGTTTTGGTGTTTCGGGTCATACCCGGTCAACGCAGTCAACTACGGTCAAATTCATTGAAAGAGTCGACAAGAGACTTTGTAAAATTTTAAAGACGTGAATTATATTATATTGTTGAAATAAATATTATTTAAACGCGAAAACGAGCTCTAAATGGACCTGACTAGTAAAAACAGTAAATATTTTAAGAGTGAAATATTAACTACTTGGACTTGTACATTACATGCATATGTAACTTGGTTATATTAGTTAAAAACCGAACCGACGTATTGTGACGTAATATGTATATAAATGTATATATATTGGATTTGTATTCGACAATATTTGATGTTTTGAACACATGACGGAAAATTATATATATTGTTGTTACATTTTTTGTTGAGTTTTGAAATTTATAGATAACTTGTATTGTCTGGATTATCCCAAAAACAGAGGAAACTTTATCCTTTTTTGTAAAAATCCATATTATGGAATATGTTATCATTTTTAAAAACGAAACATATCGAGATTCAAAGTATTTTATAAAAATAAATATAAGTATATATTTATTTTTGAAGACTTTTTATAACTCGCAAAACGAGTTTACAACATTTCAACGAACGCGGTTTATAAGATAACGGAACTCTGAAATAACATAAAAAATATAATTATTTATATTTATTTTAAACAGCAGGAATAAGACGCGTTACGGTACAATCTTAACAAATAATATTATCCGAGTCATTTCGATAGCAATCAAACGAAGTCGATTCTTACAAGCAAACAACTATATAATTATTTTGATAATTATCCAGGAGACGTGAGACTATTATTTCGGCTACGTGACGTTTATATATATATATATATATATATATATATATATATATATATATATATATATATTCATATGCATATATATATCTACATCTTACAAAAACTACGACAAGTTGTGTTCTTATAAATCAACGTATATGATGACTACTTGGAAACCGTACAAACACATTATACGAGTTTACAACGTGTATTTTTCCATACAAATATTTGTTACATACACGCACTACCATTCAAGATGACTAACACCATTTCATAAATATATATTCTAAATCTCTCGGAAACTAAGTTGTTTTCAAGACTTAGTATTTATCCCGACTATAAATGGGATTAAACAAGTCTAACATGATTGTTTCCATCAAGCTAACAAAATTTTCCCATCGAATCATTTGGTTAACGATCCGGTAGAGCTTGGTGACACGTAGTTTAGCTATGTAGTCAGTAGAAACTTAGGAGTCTTAATGGCTTAATTGATGTAATAGATTGCATGCCTAGCAGGTTTATGTTTTGAAATGACATTATGGATTGTATTATGCTAGCTTTTCACATATTATCGAGGTGAGTACATAACCCACCTTTTTATAGTTCTGCATTTTTATAAATGTTTTAAGGGAGAAAAGACATGCAAGTTTTGCAAACACTACAAGGTTTTTGACGAACGAAAATTACATTTTTCTAAACCATGCTACAAACAAGTTTCAGCCAACACAATGGTTTATGAAAGTTTATGCCAAAACATATTGGTTTTACAATAACATAAGCCTTTTACAAAACATGCATGAGTTACAGACTAGTGACTAGATTGTCTTAGTTACAATTCGGGACTGGATTGTCTTACATACGAAACAACGGGACTGGGTTGTCCTACATACAAATGATGGGACTGGATTGTCCTACATACAAACATCAGAACTAGATTGTCCTATGTATAAACATAAGGACTGGATTGTCCCCTACTCAACCATAAGGGTCGTAGGGTCCTTACAACTATATAGTGATGTCCTCGCTACATTTTAGAACTATAACTGATTGCTAGTCTACCGTCTTGAGTACATGACGTGAGGTCGAAGTCTCACTAAAAATAAACCAATTACACTAAATAGATAGCGGTAAATGGGTATCAAATACAGCGAGTTTGTGGAAAATGCGTTTCTAAGTGGTTTGCGAATTATTACTAAATTAAACTAAAATGCAAAAAATTGATCTTGAAGTTTTTGTTGTTTGGTTTAAGAAACTAGAATTAACTAAAGAAACACTAAACAAGATTCTAATTTAGAAATATGAGGATATGTTCTCCCTTAGTTTCAGTTTTTTACGAATGATAATGTGAAAGTTTAATATGATGAACTACATAGACATAGTTCGTGAATGCGTGTTTGATTGTGATAAAAGGGGACTAAGTACTTGGATTACAAGAACGCATGGTAGTCACTCGATAACCAGTTTAGTATAGCAAACCCCGAATCCCTTCCAAAAAATCTCGAGTGCCTATGGCACAAAGAACTGATGGTTTAGAAAACGAAATTCAACAATATAAACAACGAATCAAACTCATAATCACCATAGTAATATAATCAAAATGACTAAATACTATCCTAAAAATAACACAAACAATCACAAACATTCAATTCGAAACCTTATAATCCGAGGGAAAACATACAAGAACTTAGCTACACATCGTTCGGTTGATCATCACTTCAATTTCGTTGTTCATTTGAATCAAATATGGAAAAACAATAATAAAGAAGCCCAAATAGTGTTTTGTCACCCTAAATTCGCCCCAATCTGTTTTGAACCGAAAACAATGATAAGATATCCCAAAAGTCCGCACCACCAACAATTGAAATAGGAGTTATATTTTTCGTCAGACTCAACCGTAAGCTAGGTGGCCACCGTAGCTTACGGTGGCTTTAAAATGGCATACGGTAGACTTCTATTGTCTTCCGTTGGATAATTGGTGATCAGAAGCTAACGTATCTTACAATAGCTACCGTAAGCTATGGTAGAGCCCAGGTCTTTATGCTATAGTTTCTTCATAACACTTTCTACCTAGCTCTTTTTCCGCATCCGACCGTGCCTTCCTTTTGTCCTTCATTTTTGTTCTCTTTTACACCTTATGCACCTGAAATGATAGGTAAACTGTAGTTATCTAATTCAAGAAATAACCTACTTAATTATATGATTTCAATATCAATTTTACCACTTAAGGGTTGTCCTACGGTCTACCCGTCACATCCCCATACTTACCCATTGCTAGCCTCCAAGCAACTCATACGAAACAATCTTCTATCAATAACTATGAAATTATCTTTCTTAATAAGCGATCCAAACCTAACCAAACTAAACAAGTAACCGTCACCCTTTACTAACTTAACATAGAAAACCACATGACACAGCCTTCACAATAACGCACCTCTCGGTGACAAATGATAACTAGCAAGAATGTGCTAGAAAACACTCAACGCAAATGTGTAATTGTGCAATCATAAGCTTGTGCATTAATCTAACCTTCGCCTATATAACGCTAAACATGTGTGTAAATTAAAAGGACTTACCGGGTGTAACGAGTCTATGTGTATAGGTAGGGAATTAAGGAATATATGTAAAGTAGCGCAATGATATGACCCGGTCTTATTATTACAACTAATCAAATATGAATAACTATACAAGATAGGACAAGACACCACTTGACTAATAATAGTGTGGCTGAGGTGGGCCAAAGATAGACGTCATTATATCCGAAAATTCACCAAAGCCGAAAGCACCTTGACTACAGCTACCACCTTCACCTCCTTGTTGCTGAGAAGCGTCGTACATGACCTGATCCTGATTCGGATCCACCCACATTGTGTGATGCAATGGTGGCATAGGATAAGAAACACTACCGTCATACGGTGGTAAGGTAGTGTAATCCACCATTGGTGGGTCGGCCACAACCGGCTGACCCACATGCCATTCATCATGCATTCGTCGATGTCTATCATCAATGTATCGATTATCCATTTCTTGTTCAAACAAATATGCATGCGCACGGTTCCATTGCTCCTGACAATCATGGTTCTGCTTCAATGCTCTCTCCATGCTTTCCCCCATGTAAGTCTGATGATCAAATAGTGTCTGAGTGGTTTTAGCCCAACCAAAAAACATGTTCGGCCGAGCACGATCAATAACCTCCCGCATGGTCCCCTGATGGGCCCAATTCGGACCGAATGACTGTTGCGAATAGTTAAATGTCCCTCACGCATACACATGGGCCCTTCTTCGCGCCCCCAACTCGACCCGACTTGTTCCGTTTCCATAGGTACCACATTTGGGTCATCCTGGTTGTCACACCCCGACCCGCAGCGGAAAAGGTGATCGGGGCATGATTGGGTTATCATCAAAGCTCATGACATTTATTTTAACGTTTCATATTCATTAATACAATTTAATGGAAATTTACAATAAATTTTACAACATGTTCTAACTATCAATCTAAGCTTCTTTGTTCTCTTCTAAGGCATTTCCTATGTTTTTCTTGCTTCAACATGTTCACCTGTATCATGTGTAAAAGGGTTTTTGGATCAACAAAAAGTTGGCGAGTGAATCCTATGGAAAACATTTGAACAAGTTTATTTAATTGATTATGAAATGAGTGCACAACCACACATGAGTAAAAATAGATGTAAACTTACTCAACAATCATTAGATATTAAATAAAGCACACATGAACAATAATGGAACGTTTAGAGGCACGCGTTGCTCAACTCGTCTCTCACGAGGAACTGATGGGCCTAATGAATGAATTGCATAAACATGATAATATGAAAGACATAACTACAAACAATATAAACTCAATGATACACACATGAACAATAATGGATTGGTTTTGAGGCACGCGTTGCTCACTCGTCTCCCACGAGGAGCTGATGGGCTTAATGAATGAATTTCATACAAGTTGACAAAATGAAATACATAATCACAACAATATAAACAATCTAAGTTTAGATCACGATATGGTATGGCACAAGTTAAATAAACGAGTTAATTATTTTGTGACACATGACACACCCCAAAACATGTAATTAAAAAGGGGGAGTTGTAAGATTCACTCACAGTGGGTGCGTTCGGTTGATGATGTTGAATGCACGCGACGTGGTTTTAACCACGAGTAAAATTAACCTAGATAAATAGCATTATGGTTCGGTAAGTAAATGGATTTTATTGATCCATTTTAGTAGGATTGTTGGGTGTATTTTTGTGAGTTTAAGGCTATTTTCTAATCTTAAAAATGTTATTTTTAAGTATTTTTAATTGATTTTTAATTAAAATAAATAAATAAAAATAATAAAAAAATTTGACTTTTTTTGACCGTTGACCGTTGACCTTGACTGTTTGACCTTGACCGTTGACCGGTTCGTATGCGTATAAGTGTGCGCTGAGTGAGGCTCGAACCCGAGACCTCCCGTACGCGTGCACGCAGCTCTACCAACTGAGCTACGTGTCTAACCCGAAATATTTTTGTTTTTAATTATATTTATATATTAATTAGATTAAACAGAAAATCCTTTATTTTTAAAAACGATTTTAATCCAAAGAATCGGTGCGCTCCACAGGTCTCGAACCCGGGACCTGTGGCTTAAGCTAACACACAGTTCACCGCTGGTATCATATATGTTTGAATGGTGACAGTTTCACTCTCGTTTGTTATGATGGAGAGGTTAGTTTATGTAGAAATGGAACACAATCCAATTTCTTTAAATAGCAAGATGATATAAATGTAACATAAATTTTAACCAAGGCAATACTAAATCCTACATGGAACTTCTCATAACCGCCTGATAATGCCTCTGATCCTTTGGCAAGAATACTTATATATAGGAGGTACCAGCGGCGTATCCACCATATTCTTGCCAAATTTTCATTGGTTTTATCCACAAGTTATGATTAGTTACCAAGAAACTACTAAATCCTACATAGAACTTCTCATAACCGTCTGACAATGCCTCTGATCCTTTGACAAGAATACTTATATATAGGAAGTACCAGTGGCATATCCACCATATTCTTGTCAAATTTTCATTGGTTTTATCAGTGAATTATGATTAGTCCTATATGACTCTACAACTAATACAACAAACACAAAATACTGAAATGAAAAATGTCTGTGCGATCAAGGCTCAATCAAACGGAGCCGATCGTATTGCATGTACTGAAAATGAAATTGTCTGTGCGATCAAGGCTCAATCAAGCGGAGCCGATCGTTTTGCATGTACTGAAAATAATAAACTTAATCTAAACATCAATCACACAAACAGCCTATACATGGAACCTCTCATAACCGCCTGATAATGCCTCCGATCATTTGACAAGAATACTTATATA
Source organism: Scalesia atractyloides (assembly GCA_947069175.1). NCBI lineage: Eukaryota > Viridiplantae > Streptophyta > Magnoliopsida > Asterales > Asteraceae > Scalesia > Scalesia atractyloides. The sequence goes on from CAMTDV010000023.1 coordinate 74,543,850, forward strand.
TAGGAAGTACCAGCGGCGTATCCACCATATTCTTGTCAAATTTTCATTGACTTTATCCGCAAGTTATGATTAGTTCTATGTGACTCTACTACAAACACAACAACCACAAAATACTGATAATGAAAATGTCTGCGCGATCAAGGCTCAATCAAACGGAGCCGATCGTATTGCATGTACTGAAAATGAAAATGTCTGTACGATCAAGGCTCAATCAAACGGAGCCGATCGTATTGCACGTACTGAAAATGATAAACTTAATCTAAACAACAATCACACAAACAGCCTATGCATGGAACCTCTCATAACCACCTGATAATGCCTCCGATCATTTGACAAGAATACTTATATATAGGAAGTACCAGCGGCGTATCCACCATATTCTCGTCAAATTTTCATTGACTTTATCCGCAAGTTATGATTAGTTCTATGCGACTCTACAACAAATGCAACAACCACAAGATACTGATAATGAAAATGTCTGTGCGATCAAGGCTCAATCAAACGGAGCCAATCGTATTGCATGTACTGAAAATGAAAACGTATGTGCGATCAAGGCTCAATCAAACGGAGCCGATCGTATTGCATGTACTGAAAATGAAAAATATGGGCACGCTAGGTTCAACCTCATAATGAAATGGCGAACATGCTCAACGCTCATAAAATGGGGAGCGGCGGCCTATGAAATTGCATGTACTGAAAATGAAAAATGTGGGCACGCCAGGTTCAACCTCATAATGAAATGGGGAACATGCTCAACGCTCATAAAATAGGGAGCGGCGGCCTATGAAATTGCATGTACTGAAATAATAAACAATAATTACTCAAACAGTCTACACATGGAACCTCTAATAACCGCCAGATAATGCTTCTGATCCTTTGACAAGAATACTTATATATAGGAAGTACCAGCAGCGTATCCACCGTATTCTCGTCAAAGTTTCATTGGCTTTATCCTTAAGTTATGTTTGGTTCTATGTGATAAAGAAAAAAAAACCTAAAACTAAAAGATAGGAGTTGAATCTGGATTTTCGGTGAAGGGGACTAGTTGGGTATCTTCGTTTGGGCAGTCATTATCTTCGACAGGATTGGCATTGATGTTGAATATTCTTCCTCTTGCTGGTGGCCTTGCGGTTGGGTTTTCTTGGTTTACTTGGTTAACTGGGTTTGATTGAGCTTGAGTGTTGATGACGTTAACCAATTGAGGGCATGTGTTTCTAAAGTGGGTAGGGTCGCCATAATTGAAACAAGCTCGAACATATGGGAACATGGGGTATTGGGGTTGTTGATAGGTTTGGGCCATGTTTTGAGTAGGGGAAGAGGTTTGGTTTTGAAAGGTGCGGCAAACCTTGCTCAAATGACCATAGCGTCCACAAGTTGCACATAGTCGACAAGGTAAAGTAAAGGGATGGTGATAAAAACAGTTGTTGCATCGAGGGTGAGGTCCAAGATATGGTTTCTTATTTGGGTAAGTTGAGTTGGGTGCCACTTGAGTGATTGGGATAGCTTGGATGGGTATGGCGTGTGAAATTGGTTGATTTCGTTGGATAGCAGCGAAAAGTTGCCCGTCTCTTTTTCTCTTAGGATTGGGTTGAGAAGGGGATTCGGTTTGGGTGGAGTCGGAGGTTTTAGTCGAGTCTTTATCCTTCTTCTTCTCCTCCTTGAAGTCTTTGTTTCGGATTCGATTCTCGGTGAGCTCTGTTGCTAACTCCATTGCCGCTTCCAAGGTTGCAGGCGTGGTACTTATTACAGGGTCTTGAATCTTTGACGGAAGACCACGAATGTAGTGCTCGATCAAACGGTAGAGGGGTGTGAACATGTTGGGAACCATTTGATGTAACTCGAGGAATCTTTTGTTGTACGTGGTGTGGTCTCCTTCCTTTTGCTTCAACAAATAAAACTCATCTTCTAATTTCTTGATTTCACTCCTTGGGCAAAATCGTCTGGTCATGATTTCCTTCAATTCGTTCCAAGTTAAAGTCATAGCATCTTCAACACCTCGCTTGGCCTTCTCTGTATTCCACCAAGTAAGTGCTATCCCATATAAACGACCGGTAGCATATCGCACTTTGCGATCATCAGGGCACTCGCAATTTAGAAAAGTGTTCTCCATTTGTTCAAACCAATGGAGGAGAGCAGTGACACCTTCAGTCCCTTCGTATTTTGGAGGGTCGCATGATTTGAAATGCTTGTAGGTGCATTTAGTGCTATTTGGTGAAGGGTTGATAACGTGTTGATCTTCTTGATTGGCAGGATTGCGGTAAGTGCTTGTTGTACTTGGATTACAATGTTGAGTATTACGGCAGCCATTTGTTGAGCGATTAGGGCAGCCATGCGCTCGTGGGCTTTTCCTTCTCTCATCTTCCTACGGGCGAGGTTAGAAGACATCAACAAGGAATACACATCAAGAGTATGAGTTGGATGCTTTTGGGATCATGGGTCGCATTCAGGAATGAACGTTCATAAAATAATTATAGAAAAATAAATCTACTACATCCATAGGATGTCTTGGGCTTTGCTCGCCATTAGGCCCTACATGCCGCCATACTTTACCTTTGTAATCATGTGGGCCCCCATGAATACCGGTTTTTCATATGGTTCGCATGGGTTTGCCTGGTTGCGTACACTAAAACCCGGAGAAAATCGAGAAATATGTATACAACGTGTGATATTCGGAGTATGTCCAGGTGTAGACACGGTGACACCTCAAAGTGGGTTAGTTCGAACGACGTTTGGTGTGGCATGCTTTGGCCTAATAGGTCCTTCGTACTATCATCGTTAGTCCCCAGGTAGGCAAACTGGTCCGTTATATTGGATTTATACGAATGCCAACCTAGACAGGACGTTCCGACTACCGGTACTTGTACCCTTCCAGTTACTACATGCCCGTCGCAGAACTTACTTCGATGAGATTTGAAAATTGCAACAAAATCTTTGAATAATGAAAGTATGAAAATGAATTGAATATATGAACATTGATATATGTATAATGAATATGTATATAAGTATGTATGTTTGACTGTAAGTATGAACAAATATGAAACAATAAATATCACAAGTTTGTATGTAACCACCTAATCAATTAAAATTTAGGCAGACTATAGTATAGGCTCTAAGGGTCTAATAACCAATCTGTCACACCCCGACCCGCAGCGGAAAAGGTGATCGGGGCATGATTGGGTTATCATCAAAGCTCATGACATTTATTTTAACGTTTCATATTCATTAATACAATTTAATGGAAATTTACAATAAATATTACAACATGTTCTAACTATCAATCTAAGCTTCTTTGTTCTCTTCTAAGGCATTTCCTATGTTTTCCTTGCTTCAACCTGTTCACCTGTATCATGTGTAAAAGGGTTTTTGGATCAACAAAAAGTTGGCGAGTGAATCCTATGGAAAACATTTGAACAAGTTTATTTAATTGATTATGAAATGAGTGCACAACCACACATGAGTAAAAATAGATGTAAACTTACTCAACAATCATTAGATATTAAATAAAGCACACATGAACAATAATGGAACGTTTAGAGGGACGCGTTGCTCAACTCGTCTCTCACGAGGAACTGATGGGCCTAATGAATGAATTGCATAAACATGATAATATGAAAGACATAACTACAAACAATATAAACTCAATGATACACACATGAACAATAATGGATTGATTTTGAGGCACGCGTTGCTCACCCGTCTCCCACGAGGAGCTGATGGGCTTAATGAATGAATTTCATACAAGTTGACAAAATGAAATACATAATCACAACAATATAAACCATCTAAGTTTAGATCACGCTATGGTATGGCACAAGTTAAATAAACGAGTTGATTATTTTGTGACACATGACACACCCCAAAACGTGTAATTAAAAAGGGGGAGTTGTAAGATTCACTCACAGTGGGTGCGTTCTGTTGATGATGTTGAATGCACGCGAAGTGGTTTTAACCACGAGTGAAATTAACCTAGATAAATAGCATTATGGTTCGGTAAGTAAACGGATTTTATTGATCCATTTTAGTAGGATTGTTGGGTGTATTTTTGTGAGTTTAAGGCTATTTTCTAACCTTAAAAATGTTATTTTTAAGTATTTTTAATTGATTTTTAATTAAAATAAATAAATAAAATTAATAAAAAAATTTGACTTTTTTTGACCGTTGACCGTTGACCTTGACTGTTTGACCTTGACCATTGACCGGTTCGTATGCGTATAAGTGTGCGCTGAGTGAGGCTCGAACCCGAGACCTCCCGTACGCGTGCACGCAGCTCTACCAACTGAGCTACGTGTCTAACCCGAAATATTTCTGTTTTTAATTATATTTATATATTAGATTAAACAGAAAATCCTTTTTTTTTAAAAATGATTTTAATCCAAAGAATCGGTGCGCTCCACAGGTCTCGAACCCGGGACCTGTGGCTTATGCTAACACACAGTCCACCGCTGGACTGTGTGTCCAACTTGTTAACTAAACTGATTTTTATTGTTCTTAAATACAAACTAAGTATTTTCATTTCTGACTTATTTAAAAAGTTTAATAATTATCCGGGCCGGTGCGGTAGCCCGGACTCGAACTCGTGACCTGTGATTTAAACGTACACACAGTCCACCGCTGGACTGTGTGTCTATCTTGGTTATTATTCCGGTTATTATTATACTTAACATATACCAGTGGTGACCGGTTCGGTTAACAAAAAAAAAGGCATTTTTATTAAGGCAGCGTGTGTGGAACAAGATTCGAACTCGAGACGTTAGTGTGTTTAATGTGCACACAGTCCACCGCTGGACTGTGTGTCTAACCCGAGTAATAACTTGCTTTTAATTATACTTAAACATTACCAAACATCGTCTTCTTCGTCAGTTTTAACCAAAATCGGAAGTCCGATTGGTTCAATGTTTTAATCGGTTTCTTTAGCGTTTTTTAGTTAATTACAGGTGAGATTAAATAAAAAGAAGGGACGATTTAAGCGTGAGGTATACCAACTGGATTCCTCTGTTTTCCGGCAGATTTCCGGCGACAGTAACAGGTTCCGGCGTCGTGTGTCTTGCAGCAGCGAGTTTTCAGAAAACTTGAAAAGGATGTGGGTGACTTCGGTATAAGCTCAGGGGGTTTAGTAAGGCTCAGAAAAGGAGGGTTCGGTTTTCCGGCGATGAGCAGAAAATTTCCGGCGAGTGAGTTTTCGCCGAGATAGGGTGCGGTTTTGAGCGAAAAAGTTTGCAGAGGTTCGAGGGGGTATTTATAAGGCAAGTCGTCGATGGATTTGGTCCGATTTCCGACTTGATTCATCGGTTAGAAAGTCTCCGGCGGTTATAGCTTGTGTCGCGGACTCAGGCGTCGGTCATAACCGATGTAGCGTTTAAGTTTTAAGTTATAACTGAAGATGTCGTAAATTCTTGGCGAGATCGCCGGGATTTCCGACGACTGCATTTGGGCGCCGGTTTTGAATTCGGAAAGTCATGTTATGAATTAAATGATTCTAACATTTAACAAGAAACATCAGTGGCGCAGTGGTTTAAGTGTTGAGTGTTAAGTTTGTTGAACCGTGACCCGGCGACTGACCCGGGTTCGAAACCCGGCAGTGCCAAAACATTTTTATTTTCTTATTTTTGACATTTTTCAAAAACAAATTATATATTCCCATACAATAATTAATTATGTATCGTTTAAAAATATTTTGGGCATTAAATTCGCAATGAAATTTTTAACTGATTGTTCAGTTAATAAACGGAGCGGGTTTGGTAAAATCCGTTTTTGACGGATGTTACACTGGTAGTCACTATCTCCATTCTCAACCTCTTCCTCACTATCCGGCTCATCAACTTCCCTCGGAAGCAATGGCCTCGCATCCGCCTTTAACACTCTCCACCTTTTCCCAACACTCTTTAGCTTGTGGTACCTTTCTGATTCTTTGTACTCCCAGCCAACCCAAAGTTTTTCCTCACTATCCGGCTCATCAACTTACCCCGGAAGCAATGGCCTCGCATCCGCCTTTAACACTCTCCACCTTTTCCCATCACTTTTTAGCTTGTGGTACCTTTCTGATTCTTTGTACTCCTAGCTGACCCCAAGTTTTTTCAATTCAAATGGTTTATGTTTCTTGACCGAACCTTTATCGTCTGCACCGATAGCCCCATACATCTTCAACAATGCCATGATCAATCTACAGTGCGATATGATTTTTTGTCCCACACTGTTCCCACTTATCCATACATATTTAACACTAGACATCAGTGTGGAATAAGTGGTGCCCCATTTATCAATGTAAAGAATGGGCACCTCCGGAAATCGAACCTCAACCTTGTCACCCCGTCTTGGGATGACATTTTGTAGACATATCACTAGCTTTAGCTTTGCTTCAATCTTCATTTTTCCGATAAAGTTTCCCGTGTGCTGTACCGGGCAAGAATAACGCCTCTAGCATTGACTTCCACATGGGGTGCTTTTCGGGCTCGAAATAGAGATCATTTAGACTTGGAAACATGTACTGGTTGAAAGGCTTACTATCAAACTTAGCCCCTCGCCTCAAAGTGTCAAAAGACATCTCCACCTCAATGCCGTTTATTTTACCAAATAGTTTCATTTGTGATGGCTTCTTGTACGGTGGACACTTTAAGGTGGCCATCCACTCTTTATTTCGTCTGCAAATAGATTCTTATTATCATGATCGTGGCACTTCAAAGCCGCTTCCCAACACAAAGCTCTGAACTTATCATTCACCCCAAATGGACTAAATTCCCTTTCCGGGACTTCTTTCTCGCATATGAAAGCTTCTTTCCGAGAAGCCAAAGAATTCATCTGATCGTGAAAAAGTTCTGGTTGCCATTTATCCAGTTGATCTGCCAAAGAGCCCGACGTCCATTTCGGTTTCTCATCCACCACATATTCCTCCTCTTCTTGTTGTTGTTGTTGTTGCTCTTCTTCTTCGTCCTGCACATCCCTTTGCAATATCAACCTTCTTCGTTTGTGTTGATCCTCTGGGTTACTTGAAGACCCGGCCACCGCTTTACCTTTGCGACCTATCTACAAGGCACAACAAACAACAACCAACAAATTATTTCTCTTCTCATAATCCCCAAAACATTCCCACACTTGCTTATCACTAATGGTTGTGGATGCAAACAAGGCATGATATCATCTTTTGTAAAAACTTTTTCCCCAAAATTATGCTTTTACCAAATGACTTATCATCTACAACCATAACCCATTCAAATTCATCAAGTTCATACCATCTAAAAGACTACAAGGAAGTGTGTAAGCAAATTTAACATGAACAACTTACAATTTTGCAATGTACCCTTAATAATGATAAGAAAATACATACCTTTGCTTTGTAGAAGTACTAAACACTTCAAGTTAAACCAAAAACCCACAAAGAACCCCAATTTTTCATACCTAAATGTCCAAAAATTGATCACCAAAACTCGAGACTCTTTACAATGCAAGCTCAAATTCAGAATTCTTGTGAAATTTTAGCCAAAATTAACCCAAAAATCACTCGATTCGGTTGAGTTTGAGAAGATGGCAAAGATCTTAGGCTATGGAATATAGGGTTTTGTTTAGGGAAGATGGGAGTGTAAGAAGATGAATATATGGTGAAAGGGGGTAAACACGTATGTAGTTGAGGGTTTTTAAGAATTTTTTTGTGTTTTTATAAAACTGACCCCACCTCGCGAGGGCGTAGGCTACGGTAGCCTTTGGCAAAAAATTCCTACCGTAAGACAATTGATTATCGTCGTAATGCTTTTATTTGCCCAACACCTACTGTAAGCTACCATAGCTTACGGTGGCCACTGGGCATTTTGGTTTTAAAATTTTTTTATTTTATTATTTTATAATTTTTATTATATTATTATTTTGTAATTTTTAGGATTTTTAAATTATTTTTAAAACACAAAATTACCCTACCCCCATGAAAGACCCGTGTTGTCCCCAACACTGTGTTAAAGAAAATTCGCAAGAATTTCCCACATTTGGGTCAAACACACTGCATAACTAAAACGACAACAATTTAAAACAAAACAAAACTAAACTACAACTACACTAAGAAAACCTAGGCCTCCTAAGTTGTTTCCTCATCTGGTGAGCGTAGAAAGTAGCCCATCTCATTAACATCAAGCATGTTGATATCCTTGCCTTCCAAGTACGGTTTTAGCTGATTTTTGTTCACTACTTGTTTCTTTTGATATTGAACATCTTCAATTTCAACATTGCCAAACCGACCCACTCTTGTAATGGCATAAGGCCCTATCCATTTGCTTTTTAATTTACCCAAAAACAACTTGAGCCTTGAATTATACAACCACACCTTTTGACCCACTTCAAAAGTTCTTTTCCTCAACTTTGCATAATGAACCTTTTTAAGTTTGTCTTCATATGCAGATGCACATTCATATGCTTCATACCGGATTTCTTCTACCTCGTTTAACTATAGCTTCCTCAACTCACCCGCTTTCTTGTAATCCGCATTGACATTCTTGATTGCCCATAGTGCACGTTGCGCTAACTCCATTGGTAAATGGCACCCCTTCCCATACACTAACCGATAAGGAGTTGTACCAATAGGAGTTTTTGTAGGCGGTCCGATACGCCCACAATGCATCATCTTATTTCCTCGACTAATCTTTCCTATCGACCCACACCGTCTTCATCAAATTCTCTTTAATTTGCCAGTTTGACGCTTCAACTTGCCCACTTGTTTGCGGGTGATAAGGGGTAGCAATTCAGTGATTCACATTATAACGTTTTAATAGCTTCTCGAAATTGAAAATTTTAAAATTTAAACAACCACCACTAATGATGACCCGCGGAATCTCAAAACGAGCAAATATGTTAGATTGAATAAATTTGCACACCACCGAATGGTCATTGGTCCTTGTAGCTATTACTTTGACCCATTTCGAAACATAATCCACTGACAACAAGATGTACAAATACCCATTCAAACCCGGGAAAGGGCCCATGAAGTCAATACTCCATACATCAAAAATTTCTACTACCAAGATGGGTTGTAAGGGCATTTCATCCCTCTTTGAGATACTACCCACTTTTTGGCAATTCAAGCAATTTCGAGCAAACTCAAATGTGTCTTTGAAAATTGTGGGCCAATAAAACCCACATTGGAGAACCCGGTGTCCCGTCTTTGGACCACTAAAGTGACCCCAACACGCCGATGCATGAGCATGAGTCACAGCCTCCAATACCTTAGTGTCGGGAATACACCTCTGAATCACTTGATCCGCTCCGATCTTAAAGAGATCCGGTTCATCCCAAATATATTGCTTCACTTGGACCATAAATTGTTGTCTTCTTTTCTTCGTCCAGTGGCTTGGAATTACACCTGTGGCTAGATAATTAACATAATGAGCATACCACGGTGTAGTGGAAACAACTAACAATTGCTCATTAGGAAACCTCTCTTTATCAGTAGTGTCGTCAACACCTACCAACAGGATCCGGGATAAATGATTCGCCACTACATTTTCACAAACTTTCTTATCCCGGATTTCCATGTCATACTCTTGCAAAAGTATTACCCAATGAATTTAATGAGGCTTCGCATCCTTCCTTTCAATCTAGTATTGAACCGCACTATGTACGATCACCTTGCTCCTCCGAATATAAGACTGAAACTTATCCAAGGCGTACTCCACCGCAAGCAATTCCTTTTCCGTGGTGGTGTAATTAAGTTGTGCCTCAGATAGTGTCTTACTTGCATAATAGATCACCACCGGCATCTTATCAACCCTTTGACCCAAAACCGCTCCAATAGTGCTATCACTAGCATCACAGATAATCTTGAACGACTTTGTCCAATCCGATGGTTGCAAGATAGGAGCTTTCACCAATTGTTCCTTTAAAAGATTAAAGGCTTGCAAACATTCATTAGTAAAATCAAATGTGACATCTTTTAACAATAAATTACATAAAGGTTTAGTAATTACACTAAGACCTTTAATAAATCTTCGATAAAACCCGCATGTCCCAAAAACGACCTTACCCCTTTAACATTTTTCGGTGGAGGCAAAGATAAAAAACTTATTTTTGCCTTGTCCACCTCCATCCCCCTTTCCGAAATCACATGCCCCAACACAATACCCTCTTGCACCATGAAGCAAGTACTTGCTTACGCACCAAATTTGTCTCAACGCATCTCTTTTAAAACTTTTTCCAATTCGTCAAGACAAGATTCAAAATTTGGGCCAAAAATGGAAAAGTTATCCATGAATACTTTAAATGAATCCCCGACCATGTCCGAAAAAAATAGTCATCATACAACGTTGAAAAGTGGTCTAGGCATTACACAATCCAAATGGCATTCGTCGAAAAGAAAAAGTGCCATAAGGACATGTGAAGGTGGTGTTATGTTGGTCATCCGGGTGAATTTCAATTAGATTATAACCCGAATAACCATTCAAAAGACAATAATATTTTTGACCGGAAAGTTTTTCAATAATTTGGTCAATAAAGGGTAACGGTAAATGGTCATTGGAAGTAGCGGCATTCAATTTTTTGGTAATCGATGCACTCGCCACCCTGTGACTTGTCGGGTGGCGATTTGTTCACCGTTTTCATCTTTTTTTACCTGGATATCAGCATTCTTAGGTACTACCGTTGTAGGACTCACCCAAGCACTATCTGAGATGGGATAGATCATCCCCGCATCTAACCATTAAATCGCCTCTTTATTCACCACTTCCCTCAAATTAGGATTCAACCTTCTTTCTGTCTCTCAGGTCGGATTCTAATCCTTGGTGGTAATAATCTTGTGCATGACTATAGATGGACTAATGCACTTCAAATCAGCAATCGTCTATCATATAGCCGCCTTGTTAGCCTTCAACGCTTTCACAAACCTTGCTCTTGAGCCGCGTCCAAGTTGGAAGCGATGATGACCGGTAAAGTCTCATTATCCCCAAACAATGCATATTTCAAATGGCCCGGCAAGTCTTTCAACTCAACTTGTGGCAGGCACTCCAATGAGGGCTTTGTGTCCAAGTTGATCTCAGCCGGTAGACTTTCAATTTGGTGGGTCCATGGTGGTCACCCTTCTCTAACCGCCAAAGTCTCTTGCTTTTGCTCTCCCATCCTCAAAGCACACATGTGTACCTGTTAAGAAACATCACAAACACACGTTTCCTAAGCATCTTCCTCACAATCATGCGGGTCACCCCTATCAACTAAATCTACCATAAAACCCTCATCACTACCTAAAGAGTTAGAAACATTAGTAAAAACATTTAATCTCATTTTTCGATTTCCAAATGCCATGTCGACCGTACCATATCGACAATCAATAATGGCATGAGCGGTTTTCAAAAATGGCCGACCCAATATGACATTTTGTTGTTGAATTGTGTCAACCGATGAGTAGTCCAAAACCAAAAAGTCAACAGGATAGTAAAATTATTCCACTTTTACTATCACATCCCGCACAATCCCTCGGGGAGCTTATGACAGCTAAAACAACTGTTGTCTCAACCCGTTTCAATGTACCAAAATTGTATTGGTCGTATAAGCCCCCCGGTAAAATACTTACTCTGGCTCCAGATCTAGTAACGCCCATGACATTTGAAAGTCACCAATTTGAATATTTATTAAAGGCTTTCCCGAGCTTAGGAGGAAGATCCCCTTTCAAAACCGCACTTACTCTTTCAGTTAAATCGACCCGTTTAGGCACTTTTTGTTGCCTCTTTTAAGTACACAGTTCTTTTAGAAATTTAGCGTAAGCAAGTACTTGCTTTATTGCCTCAAGTAAAGGAAGATTTACTTTAACATCTTTATACATCTCCCACATTTCCTCTTTTTGAGGACCCCGTTTTGAAAAAACATTTTACTTGCCTGGCTCGATTAAAGCTGAAGGAAATGGGATTTGACTTGCCCTCACTCCTTTGTCTTTATCATTTAAAATTCCACTCAAAACCCGGTTTTTCAATTAATTTTTCAAAAGAAAGTTCTCTAGAAACATTTGTGGGTGAGGCATCTTGCTCATCACTATCCAACCGCGTAATATCCTCAACCACCCCATCAACCAAACAAGGTGATGGGTTAGTTTAATACTCTTTACCACTTCTCAAAACACTAACATGGTTAATAGGAATATTACGAGAAGAGCTATGGGAAGGATTTACCTTAGTGTCGCTTGGCAATTGGCCTTTGTTCTTTTTCAAATCCGCCACTTCAGTTGCAAGTTAACCCATTTGAGTGGTTAATGATTGAATAGCTTTGTCACGGATTTCATCCTCTTGCATGCGAACCTCATCAGGCTGATTTCTCCTTTGCATGTCTTGTTGCATCATCTGTAGCATGTCCATGACTTCATTTCCACTTGATGCAACTTGACCTGAAGACTCACCTTGTTCATTACCCGGTTGAAATTGCTTATGAAATCCTTGAGTGTTCCCGCCCGATAAGTACCTTGGTTGTTGAATTGTTGGCAAGGAACATAATTTCCTTGGAAATTAGGATTGGCTTGATTAGCCAGATTTCCATAACGAAGATTCGGGTGATTTCTCAACCCGGGATGGTAGGTGTTCGAGTTCATGTTAAAATTCCTACCACATCCCCATTGGCCTTGGATCGCATTTACTTCTTCCACTTGCTCTTGACCCACCAAACAAGTACCCAAGTATCCGCTGTATGACCTAATTCATTACAATTAGTACAAACATCGTATACCTGATTAGTATATTGAACTCCTCCATCATCCACGTCATGTACTTACGATCTCCTGATAACATGCCTTCCTCCCCTTGATGATTGAGCCTTCCTCTTTGATGTGACCGACATTTTCTCTGCCCAATCATCTTGCTCATAGTTGGTACTAAATGTACCGTTAGTAATAGACATCAAGTCACGAGCAACCTCTGAACCCAACCCCTCATGGAAAGCATTCAACAATTCCCAAAAAGCAATACCATGATGCAGACAATTTTTAATCATCATAATAAACCTCTCAAATGCCTCATGAAACATCTCACCTGGTTGTTGTTGAAGGCTTCTCAAACTCTGTCTTGCATTATTGGTCTTTTGAGCCGTGAAAAACTCTTCTAAAAACCTTTGTCGCATATCAGCCTAAGTATAAATGGATGCGAAAGGCAATGTATAAAACCATCTTTTTGCCTTATCTTCAAAAGAAAATTGGAAAAGTACCAACTTGACATTGTCGGATGAGAAACCTTGACCTCCAATCGTATTGCAAATGGAGTCATAAGCCTCCAAATGAAAGTACGGTTCTTCCGTTGCCAACCCCTTATACTTTAGTAAACTTTGAAGCGCGTTGGTTCTAACCTCAAATGTTCTTCCATCCGGATGATGAGGAATCACTGCCGAAGAAGGGTTGTCAGTAATAACGGGTCTAAAATGAGTTTCAATTCCCCTTACTACTTCTCGGTGATGTCTTTTCGGAAAACCCAAAGGCACTCTTGGTTGACCCATTTGCCTTTGCATTGGCCTTTGAGGTGCAAACTGTTGAGGTGGTGGTGGAGGCATTTGTTGTTGGGGTATTTGCCTTTGAAACTATGGCTTCTTGTTGAGGAATTTCTTGTGGAATAACTTGTGGTTGCCAAACAAATTCTTGAATAGGTTCCAATTGTTGCCTTAGTGCATAAACAACTCCACCTTGAGCTCCCATTTGCGTTCCCTCACCCCCACGTGGTATCTGTCCTTTTCATACCCTTCAAACTCATCCTCAAAACCATCGTCATACCCATCCCGATGTACCCCCATTGATTGTAAATATGCAGGTTGTTAGTAATGGGATCTTTGAGGTGGTGGTTGTTGAGGAACTAGCATAGTATGGACTATGGGTGGGTTTTGTTGAGACGAAAGTGGTTGATTATGTTGCGATGATAATTGACCAGCGGTTGGGAAAAATGGCTAAAAGGTGGTACAACGGATGAGAGTGGGTAACTAAAGGTATGTTGGGTGCTCATAGGAATTGTGGTATTGGTAGGTTTCACTATGCTTGATGGTGTGGAAATGGTTGTAGTAATTAGAGGAGGAGTGGTTGGCATTGTTTGACCCGTAGTGGGAGGTGGTGGATCCATGGTGTTTTTTGCTATAGTAGGAGATCCAATGATTTTGTTCTCCTGAAGTAAGACTCAATTTCTTCTCAACATTCGTTCAATTTCAGGATCCAAGGCTAGCGGTGATGACTTTTGAGAGCCTCTAGTATGCATACACGTGTAAGTACCTACACACTAACACAACCAACGTAAACCTGAAAATAACAAACAAAAACTACTAAAGTAAACACACACTATGCATTAATCCCCGGCAACGGTGCCAAAATTTGAAGCGAGGTGGAAGTCACACTCAAAACTAAACCAATTACACTAAATAGATAGTGGTAAATAGGTATCCAACACATGGAGTTTGTGGAAAATGTGTTTCTAAGTAGTTTGCGAATTATGACTAAATTAAACGAAAATGCCGAAAATTAATCTTGAAGTTTTGTTTGTTTGGTTTTACAAACTAGAATTAACTAAAAAAAACTAAACAAGATTCTAATTCAGAAATAAGAAGATATGTTCTCCCTCGTTTTCAAGTTTCTACGAATAATAATGTGAAAGTTAAATCTGAGATGAACAACATAGACATAGTTCGTGAATGCATGTTTGATTGTGATAAAAGGGGACTAAGTACTTGGATTACATGAACGCAAGGTAGTCACTCGATAACCAGTTTAGTATAGCCAACCCCGAATCCCTTCCAATAAATCCCGAGTGCCAATGGCACCAAGAACTGATGGTTTAGAAAACGAAATTCAACAATATAAACAACTACAAATCAAACTCATAATCACCATAGTAATATAATCAAAATGACTAAATACTATCCTAGAAATAACATAAACAATCACAAACATTCAATTCAAAACCTTATTATCTGAGGGAAAACATACAAGAGCTTAGCTACACATCGTTCGGTTGATCATCACTTCAATTTCGTTGTTCATTTTAATCAAATATGGAAAAGCAATAATAAACAGGCCCAAAATAGTGTTTTGTCACCCTAAAATTGTCCCAATCTGTTATGAACCAAAAACAATGATAAGATATCCCAAAATCCCCACCACCAACAATCAAAATAGGAGTTCATTTTTCGTCAGACTCCACCATAAGCTACGATGGCCATCGTAGCTGACGCGTGCTCAAAAACCGGTGTTCTTATATGCTTAAGCTTATGTTGTACATGATTTTTAGTTTAGAATAGCCTACTTTCAATTGGATTTGTGTTTTACAGGTTTTACGGAGTTTAAGGAGCTAGCGGGAGCTTTACGGAGCATTGGGGAGCGAACGGGATCAACCGGGAATTGGAAATGAAGAAAATGGAAACCAAGAGTTGGGCTAAGCGTCGCCGACGCCCAAAGGCCATCGGCGATGCCCCTTGGTTATTCGCGTCAGCCAGGAACTTGCGTAGACAGCATATTAAGGCGTCGGCAGAAAACGGAAAATCTAGAGGGCGTCGCCGACGCCCTCTAGAAAGTGCTATCACTGAATTTCGTTTGTTGAGTGTTTTGAACGAGGTATAACCCACTTTTTGAGTTTTTCAATGGGAGTTACAGTTTTTGTGAGGTTTGAACATGTTCTTGGAGCTAGGAATCACCAAAACATCAATTCCAATCCATCTATTCCATCCACCATCAACCGAATCAATCATCCACCATTCCTAACCCTAATCCACTACCATCATCATCTTCATCCATCTTCCAATCCGTTCATCATCACCATCAATCCTAAACTCTAATCACCATCCATCTTCATCATCAATCTTCAAGATGTAAATGTTCAAGCTATCATCAATCGTTGATCAAGTTTTGTTCACCATGAGTGGCTAATCCCTTTGGGTTTCACCCTGGTGTAGGTTTTGTTAGTTCTAGGGTTTAACATTGTTTTGAGTTTTGATTTGTGACAACTTGTGATTTGATTTTGAAACCTATGATAATTGACTTGCATTTGTATCGAATTGTGAATTGTCGAGTGAAGATTAAATTTGACTTTGCGAAATGTTTATGAGCAACTATGCCTTGTCTAGGTTAGATTTTACATGTTTGTGATAACGAAGTGCATTATAGTCTGTCGTTCACGACGTCGATAGCTCTTGGCATCTAAGTCACGTAACACTAAACGTGTTGGTCATTATTACCATTGAATTGAATCTAAAACTTGTAGGAAC
The DNA here is from genome assembly GCA_947069175.1 of Scalesia atractyloides. Lineage (NCBI taxonomy): Eukaryota > Viridiplantae > Streptophyta > Magnoliopsida > Asterales > Asteraceae > Scalesia > Scalesia atractyloides. The sequence goes on from CAMTDV010000023.1 coordinate 74,560,026, forward strand.
CCTAGGATTTCAATTACCGAACCGGGTGTGAACCTTGTTCTCAAATCATTGTTTTAATCAAGTAATCAAGTTTTCGTGTACTGGTTCAGGTTAGTAGTTAAGCAATCAAACCAACTTTGTCAGATCATTCTAACATCCGTTTTAAACAAACAAAATTGATCAGAGTGTCGGGATTATAAATATTGATCTGTTTTAAACAAACACATTGTTAAGGGTAATTTGGGATTATAAATATTATCTTTGACCGGGGCTCGATTTGATCAGAGTGTCGGGATGATCCGACAAAGTTGGTTTGATTGCTTAAGTGCACAAAAACTTGATTACTTGATTAAAACAATGATTTGAGAACAAGGTTCACACTCAGTTCGGTAATTGAAATCCTAGGGTTCCTACACGATTTAGATTCAATTCAATTGTAAAAATGACCAACAAGTTTAGTGTTACGTGACTTAGATGCCAAGAGCTATCGACGTCGTGAACAACAGACTACAATGCACTTCGTTATCACAAACATGTAAACTCTAATCTAGACAAGGCATGATTGCATATAAACATTTCGCAAAGTCAAATTTAATCTTCACTCGACAATTCACGAATTCAATACAAATGCAAGTCAGTTATCATAGGTTTCAAAATCAAATCACAAGTTGTCACAATTCAAAACTCAAAACAATGTCAAATCCTAGAACTTACAAAACCTACACCGGGGTGAAACCCAAAGAGATTAGCCGCTCATGGTGAAAGGAACTTAATCAATGATTGATGATAGCTTGAACATTGACATCTTGAAGCTTGATGATGAAGATGGATGGTGATTAGGTTTTAGGTTTGATGGTGATGATGAACGGATTGGAAGATGGATGAAGATGATGATGGTAGTGGATTAGGGTTAGGAATGGTGGATGATTGATTCGGTTGATGGTGGATGGAAGAGATGGATTGGAATTGATGTTTTGGTGATTCCTGGCTCCAAGAACAAGTTCAAACCTCACAAAAACCGTAACTCCCATTGAAAAACCCAAAAGTGGGTTATAACTCGTTCAAAACACTCAACAAACGAAATTCAGTGATAGCACTTTCTGGAGGGCGTCGGCGACGCCCTCTAGATTTTCCGTTTTCTGCCGACGCCTTAATATGCTATCTATGAGAGTTTCTCGCCGACGCAAATAACCAAGGGGCGTCGCGGCGGCCCATTTGGGCGTCGGCAATGCTAAGCCCAACTCTTGGTTTCCATTTTGTTCATTTCCAATTCCTGGTTGATCTCGTTCGCTCCCTGATGCTCCGTAAAGCTACCGATTAGCTCCTTAAACTCCATAAACCTGTAAAACACAAATCCAATCAAAAGTAGGCTATTCGAAACTAAAAATCATGTAAAACATAAGCTTAAGCACATAAGAACACTGGTTTTCGACCATGCATCACATCCCCACACTTGTCTTTTGCTTGCTCTCAAGCAAATTTGTTTTTCACTTTCATGTGGGTCGAACGAGAAACACGCTTCCCATTCTTGAGACGTAAGCTAAGGTCTAATGTCATACCCAGTTTATAATCTTAGCAATTCTTCAAACATTTAACGGTAAAGTTATTAATCACATAAAGATAGTTATCCAAGATCAACCCGCCCTTGAAACTTACAAATCATACACACCCCTCACAATGTTCTCTCCACTCAGTTTAAAATTGGCTAAAAGATGATGCATTAGCACTCTTAATGTAATCACTCAAACCGATTAGAACACGTGCTCGCGTAGGCTTGCAACTCAATCATTCTCCACCATTGAACACAAATACTAAGCATGAGTCAAGAGGTCTTTAATGGGTTGTAACGGGGCTAGGCTAAGGGCTAAGGTGATGAAAACTCGATTTTTATTACATACACAACTACTCTAAAAATGACTACTACAAATAAACAACTAAGAGGCAAACAATTTCACCTTTTATTCAACAAACTTTCAACACATATTTTTGTGCTTTTCTCAAGGATTTTTCTCTTCTTTTTTTCATCTTTTATGAATTTTCGATATTTTTTAACTAGACTTAGAATCTAATTTTCATCACACGGTTAAAAATAAAAGGTTCAACTGTCAAACGCTAAATGGGTTGGTCAAACGAAGGTTTAGGCTCAAAGTTGGCGACTAAAGGATTGATTTTGGGTAAGGATATATAAATGGTGTAAAAGGAAAAGGTTTACCTAACGCCTTAATCATTCTTATGCTCGTATTCGGTCTATGGTCACAAACGTATCAAAAGTTGCAAGTTCTACAATACGCGACTAAAGGTCCACTCAAACAAAGAAATATATGCATATATCTATGATGTGTAAAACGGCTCAAAATCTCACGTATAAAGGGTATGGTATGTGATATGTACAAAATGAAAGTTTCTTAAGCGGATTATTCCCAAATAACCATCCGCTAAATACCCGTCATGTTATTAATTGGAACTTGACCATGACAAGAGACCACATGGGTTGTGCCATCGCTCATTAACTTAGTTACTTGTGCTTTTTAGATTGCTTAAACAAAGACATTTTGAAAAATTTTTGAAATTTTCCCCATCCCCACAGTTGAGGTCAACATTGTCCTCAATGTGTAGTGTTTAAATGAATGGGTCAAAATAGAAAAACTTTTTCTCTCCATCCCCACACTTGAGGTCAACATTGTCCTCAATGTGTAGGAATAAAGCTTTTAAAATGCACAAGGGATGTGACACGGCTAACCTTCCCAAAATTTCATCGCGGACAATAAAATACAAAATACAATCCACTTATTACTAACTAAAAATCAAAGCTAAAAAGAAACGTATGCGCCTGGTTTTAGCTCATTCCTCGTGTGCTATACATTCTTCAACAAAAATGGTCGTCTCACGAACATAATGTACCTACAATTCTCAACCCTCGTGTAGAAGCAAGCTTCTCACAACCATCAAAACTTGTTAGTTACCTAGTTCTACCATTTTTATAAATAATTTACCAAGCCATATTTTTATTCAACTTTGACTTTGTGGAAAAATATTTTACAACAACAACAAACCTAACTCATTTTTGTAGGAATCATGGTTGCGTTTAGCGCATGCAACAAGCCCTTTAAACCTCCCGGTAGCTCGGAAGGACGAGGAAGGTCTTGTGAGGGTTATATAGGGAACACACCCACAAAATTCATTTAACTAGTAAGCAAGAATACAAAAGGTAGAAAATACAAGAAAACTAAGAATAAACGAAACAAAATTACTAAAAAAATATACAACAACAAATAACATACCACCTCATGGTGGTCAAACGGAGTGTTTGTCGCCCACAAACTCTTCCACATCACCAACCGGTGACTCATACCATTTATTTCCAAACGGGCCAAACCTCCTAAATTTTTCCTCTTCCTTCTTCTCTTGAGGTGACTTCTTCACCTTCTTCATCTTGACCGGTTTCTTCTTCGATTCTCCAAACCTACCAACCATAGCACATATCTTTTTGTTCGGATTCATGTCCACTTTAGGACACTAATCCTCACCGAGCGGGTTAGTAAATTTAGGAAAAACATTCAAATTTAGTTCTTGGTCCCCAAATTTCATGCTTACCGTTCCTGTTGCACAATTTATTATGGCATTAGTAGTTGCTAGGAACGGTCTACGCAGTATGACTATCGGTTGTGTGTCCTCACACACCTAACATAGTCAACTACCAAAAACTCAACTGGGTAATAGCAATCTTAAACCATCACTATCACATCTTCCACCATCCCCCTTGGATGCGTGGGAGTCTGATCGGCCACACCATGGGGTTGTCAAACCTTTTCCAAAGGACCGAAATCATATTGGTCCTATAGACTCCCAGGCAAGATACTTACACAAGCTCCAAGATCTAGGAGCGCCCTCTTAACTTTATATTTACCAATTTGGATTGGAATCAAAGGGTCTCCCGGATCTTGAGCTTTTTTGGGGAGGACACTCGATAAACGACACTAACATGAGCTATTAAATCAACCAGTTCAGGTAGTTTGTTGTGTCGTTTTTCGGTTCTTAACTCTTTCAAACATTCGACATGAGCAGGAACCTTTATTATGGCATCAAGCAATTGTAAATTGATTTTCGCTTGTTTAAAATTTTCCCACCTCTCGTCCTTTGGTGGGGTTTGTTTTTGCACTATTGATGCCTTAATTGGTTTTAATAGAGCCAACAGATATGGATGGTATCAAACTCTACACCCATATCATTGGCCCTAGCATGCAAATTAATTAAACAATTTTCACAAAAAGACTTTTTAAATTTTTCTTTTTCTATTTTTGATTGTGAAATTGTTTCCTACCCATGTTCGCATTCGTCATTAAAATCCTCCACTACACCATCAACAACTTGTGGTAGTGGAGTGCCCTCAACATTATAAACCTCATCACTTGGAAGAAGACTTACAGCACTAATGTGCACATTTCTCACATTGTTCGTGCTTGAGTTTTGATGCTTCGGGTTTACCATCGTGTCGCTTGGAAGTCTTCCACCGCTTCCTTTGGGTCGGGCCATTTCTTTCGCATGTTGACCCATTTGCTTCCCCAATGCACTGTGCGAATTGTCTCGCACTTCAAACTCCTTCTTCATCTCCATCCAGATCTCTTGATTTGAATCTCTAATAGCATTCATGATCGCGTCAAGTTTGGAGTTTAACAGGTCATCACCACCCGATTGAGAATTTGAATTGGCATCCCCATTACCACCTTGATTGTAGTTCCTTTGGTAACCCCCTTGGTTACCGCCTTGGTGATTTTGGTATGAAGAACCACCTTGATTACCCGCTTGAAAATTTGGGTTCACTTGGTTTGAGGTGTTACCATACCTAAAATTAGTATGGTTCCTCAAACCTAGGAGAAAAGTGTTTGAGTTAATATCAAATTGCTTCCGTCTCCATACACTTGATTCACCTAGTCGGTGGTTTGAGCCATGTTCACTTGACAATTCTCGGCCCAGTGACCGAGGTCACCATAAACTTCACAAACAACGAATTTCACCGCCCCCACTTCTTTCTTCTTCATTCATGCCAACTCCCATTCTAATGTTTCAATTCGATCCTTGGAACTAGCATCGCAGTCGGGGGAAGAACTTGAAATAAGATACTTTTTGGCTCGTTCCGCCATACCAACGGCCTTGGAGTTCTTACTCATCCTCTCTAAGAATTCCCAATCATCTTCCTCATGGTTGTTCAACAACGTACTGTTACTTGCCGATTGCAAGTACTTATGATCTTCCGCGTCTAGTCCCGTACGAAACACTTTAACCATTCCCATCTAGGATTTTGATGGTGAGGGCATTTTCGAATCATCGGTCTTTGCTATCGAATAGTATTTGTCAAGAAATACTTGTTACATTTCTACCCAAGTACAAATGCTATTTTCCGGAAGAGTGACGAACCACTGCTTGGCTTTGTCCTTTAATGAGAACTGAAATAGCCTTAGCTTCACTTCCTCTATTTCGAAATTGTGGCCCCCGATCGTGCCACATATAGCGGAGAATTCCACCAAGTGAGTGTATGGTTCGTCATTCGTCCTACCATTGAAGTTTGGTGGGATGTTAATGTAATTGGTCTTACACTCGAATGATCGCCTCCCTCGAGGTGTAGGCATAATAGGTGAGTTATTTTTGGTGACCACCGGTCTAAATCGCCCATTAACACCTCTTGGGGCTTGTTGATTTGGTTGACGTCGTGGACCGTTAACCTCTTGATTCACCTGCCCATTATTGCCCCTTTGATCACCACCTTTATCACCCCTTTGGTTACCGCCTCCCACAAATCGTGGAATCCAGTTACGGCTGACATTATGATTATTGTTATAATTATCGTCATCCTGGTTCCGTTGATTGTGGTTTCGTGGTTGACGGTTGTTTCCGTAGCCGTCGCCTCAACCATAATCATACTCGTATCCATCGTCATTCCCCACAAAGTTGGCATTTTGATAGCCACCTTCTTCATACTCAAAACCCTGAGCATGATAAAAATTCCCTTCATTCTCATTCCCCCAAGCGTCATCTTCAACCCGATCATTATAGTTCCCTCCATTGTCCGAGTATTCCGAGTGAATACTCAAATGTTCCGGTGATTGGTAACCGGGAGCGCTATGCGGTGCATCATCAGGAATATTGTTCCTCAAATCATCAAGATTGAGGAATTGATCTTCATTTGCAGGATTGTTGTGATTTGGGTTAACTCCACGGTTGGCGCTAACATTGCGGCTGTTGAGGTTGGGTGGTAATGGGTTTTGTCGGTTTTGGTTTTGAGGTGGTGGTGTGGGTGTACGTTGGTTGTTGTTATGATTTCGGCCATGATTTTAGAATGGTGGTGTTGGTGGTCTCGAATTATTACCACCCCTAAATTGGTTGTTTTGAACATTTTGGTTTTGGGGTTAGTAATGATGGTATCGGTGTTGGTTGTTAGGTTGGTTGTAATTTTGTTGATCCATTGGAATGGGTCCAAAGGATGGTAGGTGGTGAGTTGGTTTTGGTTGGATTAGAGACAAGAGTTGCCTCTGATCAGTTGGCTATGTTCCTTCTAACGACCCGCTCGATCTCCCGCTCGAACACTAACGGTGAGGTCCTCCCGGAGTTCCTTGTATGCATGCACTACCTGTAACCTACACAAGTAACACATCCGCGTAACACAAAAGCAGAAACGATAATAAGAACAAGCACCTAAACAGATAATCACAAAATCAAACAAAATCCAAACGTAAAGCACACGAACTCCCCGGCAACGGGGCTAAAATTTGATCGGAGTGTCGCGCCCCGGTCAAAGATAAAATTTATAATCCCTTACTACCGCTAACATATTGTTAAGGGTAATTTGGGATTATAAATATTATCTTTGACCGGGGCACAACACTCCGATCAGTAGCTTACGGTGGCTTTAAAATTGCCGACGGTAGACTTCTACTATCTTACGGTGAGAATTGGTGATTAGAAGGTAGCTACCGTAAGCTACAATAGAGCCTAGGTCTTTACGATATATTTTCTTCATAACACTTTCTACCTAGCTTTTTTCTTTCCGCGTCCGACCGTGCCTTCTTTTATCCTTCATTTTTGTTCACTTTTACACCTTGTGCACTTGAAATGATAGGTAAACCGTAATTATATAATTCAAGTAAATAACTCACTTAATTATATTATTTCAATATCAATTATACCACTTAAGGGTTGTTAGGTTGGTTGTAATTTTGTTGATCCATTAGAATGGGTCCAAAGGATGGTAGGTGGTGAGTTGGTTTTGGGTGGATTAGAGACAAGAGTTGTCTCTGATCAGTTGGCTATGTTCCTTCTAACGACCCGCTCGATCTCCCGCTCGAACACTAATGGTGAGGTCCTCCCGGAGTTCCTTGTATGCATGCACTACCTGTAACCTACACAAGTAACACATCCGCGTAACACAAAAGCAGAAACCATAATAAGAACACGCACCTAAACAGATAATCACAAAATCAAACAAAATCCAAATGTAAAGCACACGAACTCCCCGGCAACGGGGCTAAAATTTGATCGGAGTGTCGCGCCCCGGTCAAAGATAAAATTTATAATCCCTTACTACCGCTAACACATTGTTAAGGGTAATTTGGGATTATAAATATTATCTTTGACCGGGGCACAACACTCCGATCAGTAGCTTACGGTGGCTTTAAAATTGCCGACGGTAGACTTCTACTATCTTACGGTGGAGAATTGGTGATCAGAAGGTAGCTACCGTAAGCTACAGTAGAGCCTAGGTCTTTACGATATATTTTCTTCTAACACTTTCTACCTAGCTTTTTTTTTTTTCCGCGTCCGACCGTGCCTTCCTTTTATCCTTCATTTTTGTTCACTTTTACACCTTGTGCACTTGAAATAATAGGTAAACCGTAATTATCTAATTCAAGTAAATAACTCACTTAATTATATTATTTCAATATCAATTATACCACTTAAGGGTTGTCCTACGATTCACGCATCAGTACACGGTTTGCAGAGGCACTCACTAGCTCGAGGTTGGTTATAGGCTCATCTAGGCATGTTATCTTTATCTTACACGGGTAATGACAATTATACAAGTTTTTACAAGTACAATTTTTCAAAAAACATGCTAAAGAAAATGGTTTATCACGTTTTCTCAACATTATCCAAGCCGGGTTATCAGAAAGATTTATCTCAAATCTTTTCAAACAAACTATGATCTTGTCAACTTTATGTTGACCTTTTTAGCATGTTCTTTCTCAGGTTTCACATCAAACTATGGCACGGTTGGAATCTTTCGGATTCTAGTACTTAACAGGCATTCAACTTTCTAGAAGTCTTAGCATTATACTTCCACTATGCAATGAAGATACCAGTCGTTATGCCCAACTATGATTTTGCAAGGTGTGACAAACAACTCTAGACCCCACACCGGCGTCGACATAGCCACCCCTGTCGAACAAATCACACATGTTGATTTTCCTAATCCCTAAAATGTAAATTATAATTATATATAAGATAGAAATTATAATTAACATAATAAATTAATTAATAAATGTTAAACGAGCCGAGCCTAAGCCATGCTCGAGCTTGAAAAATTACATTCAAGCCGAGCTCGAGCCTCAAGACTTATATGAGCTAGAGCCTAGTCAAGCCCGGGCTTGGCACTGCTCGTTTGCACAAACCTGTACATTAGTGTAAATCTGAAATTCAACTCCAAATCTATTCAAAATTATCAAAAAAGCAGAAACTCACAAGTTTAATGTCTTTTTATATTGATGTCAAATGTTTTTTACATCCTATTTTTATCATCATTTCTTACATCCGAGCAACAAAAAGCTGCAAAAGCCATAAAATCCCAACTCAAATTCTATCATTTTTACATAGAATTTTTTTTATTATCATTTTTTTACTTTAATTTTTTCGCTGCTATGGATGTTCGCGTAATGGTTATTTATGCAAGTTTCAACCCGTTTTGTATATTTTATTTTTAGCTAAGTTTCCGGTTGACCTAGTTTAATATCCATTTTATTTACAAACCTCTGAAAAGTTATACTATAAATTTAAGAGATACAAAAAATGTAAAAGTGCAGGATCCAATGTGTTTAGACGAAAGTTTGGATAAAATACAAATTCGGTAGAAATTTCAGTAGCATAACGTTTAAATTCGCCTGTTTGTATTAGCTTCCATTACATACAGAAAGAGCATATATAATTAAAACCAGGAGACACCACACAGGTTCTCTCCTCTAAAGTCCACAACTTATGGACTCATGTTCACAAACCACCTATATATAGGTTGGACACTTTTGTGAGTAGGAGTAAATCGTGAGCAGGATACTTCCCCTTCATTTGTCACACAAATCTATATAATATTCAACGCATGCTCTATCTAGCTTATTCGCACAGTGGTGGACAAACAATATGCACCAGCAATTCCCCCTTGGACGTCACTGTCAAATCTTGATCTTCAAATATGAGAGGCATGTTTTGAATATTCTGCAAATTGTAATAAAATCTCACTTGATTGATGATTCAAGTTTGCATTTTATTCAATTAATTCCGCTAAATTTATGCTTCAGGTCTCTATTTGCACAGTTTCTGCCCCCATCCTCTGATTTGTTAAACCGCAATCTTCACTAATATTAACCAATTTGAAATTAATCAATGTAGCTTCTCCATTTCGACATTGGCCACATCCGCATTTGGTTTTAACGCACTCCTCTACTCGATACTCTGATCTTCAAATACCCAACCAACAATTGATTGAAACTTCGAACACCACACCGGTAAAGTTCAAATCAGTTTCGGTAAATAACTTTATGTTTCTCCAACTTGAATGATTGATTAGTGTAAACGTAATCTCCACAATCATCAAATCTTCATTGGATCACAACTCATCTTGTAACACACTATGATTTCAAATATATACATAAACATTCTTCAAAGATTAATTTTGTAGTCTTCTCCATTCTGGTGCAACGTAATCTTCAGACATCTTGAAATCCAAAATGTAGTATTCTTCTTTAATCATGATAGCAAATATCTAGAATTCTCTGCCAGTCCTGATAACAACTTAAAATAACTCATTTTCTTGGAGATAATGTAGTAGAGCTCTCGTGTATCTAATATCTTGAAAGCTCTGTGAAATCTGACGGCTCATAGTGACCACAAATATCTCCTACGTACCGGCTTGTATAAAGATGAAATTTCATTTTGATTACCATCTAAAGAATCCGAAATCAAAGATATTTTGTGCAAACAGCTTGACGAAGACCTCAGTTAGTTTCCAAATTGAAGAATATGATATACTATGCATCACAAGTCAATTTGAGTCGGAACCACCTGAATACTATTGCATCTGTTACTTACTGTTTGAATTTCCAAAAAGCTTGAATTTCAATATTTGACAATTTTTATTCCCCCACATTTTTGCAAATTTTGACCTTGGTAAACTCATCTCTGAATTTCCAAGAATTTCCCCCTCAATCTTGGAAAATTCAACTCTCTTTTCTTTGAAAACTCAACTTTGTGGAATATTTGACATTTTGTTCCTCAAAAGTCAACTTTTCATCAGTGCGGAATTTTATGTTTTTGACCTATTAATAGTCACTTCACCAAATGATAATCCTTATGCATAGGTTTTCATGACTACCCAACTATCTTCAACACTATGTGAATTCATCATCTTTAAACTTTCATTTCAACCTCTACCTTGTCCCCGCGAGCAGGACTCATTTGTGAGTAGAACTCCTACGCTTGTGTTCCAGCGTGCTGTCACACCCTCAATTTCCACTTGCGGAGTTTTACCGCAAGGCGTGTGAACAAACCAGAATCTGAAACACTAGTACGTCGAACGACTCTATATGATTTGATAATACGTTTTCCAAAAATCATTTGTTTAACCATTCATCGTAGATTTTATATTGTCTTCGTTAGTTACCAATGTTTAGCGGAAGCATTAGTTTTTATGGTTGAGCAGAAGCATAAAATAAGTAGGGAAACGGGTGCCAACACAAACGCCAAAACCAAAGAAAAAACCCAAAACAATGTTTATAAATGAGACTCGATAAAAGATGTCTTGATAAATGCAAGTGAGTGCACCTAGAGCTCCTAGCGTCCTGAGAAACAAGTAAAGAAACAAGTGTCAACATTAAAGATGAGTGAGTTCACAGGTTTTCATAAATTCGTTTGTTCGGTTATGAGTTTGTTTCCCCCGTTATCCCTAACCCGGGATAACGATTTAGTTCCATTATTCCCAACCCGGAATAATACTGATAGTTCCATTATTCCTTAACCGGAATAATAATGATGTTGGTTCCATTATTCCAAATCCGGAATAATAAAGTTGTTGTTTCCATTATCCCTAACCCGGGATAATATAGTTGTTGTTTCCATTATCCCTAACCCGGGATAATATAGTTGATTCGTAATTAAGTTCAATGTTAACATATATAGGTAGCTAGCCTAAAGTTATGTCACGTAAGTGTTCGCGATCGAAGCTGACTGTTGTGCCTCCGTGTTGCCAGGCCTATCACTGACCATGGCGAAGTTAGGCCAAATTATTCACCCGTTGACCATACCCGGTCGGCTAGCGCGACTAGCTCGGATGGGGCTTGTCGGGCCCAGTAGTACTACTTATAATTTCCCCGCTATTTAAACCCAATACTAACAATCCGAGAGATTGTCGAGGACTTATGTGATATAGCTGCTTAGTGACCATAACGTTACATTAACATTAACTTAGTTACCGAATAGTTATGTGACGTTAAATTCGTATAACGTAAAGAGATTGAGTTTGAAGAGTGTATACATGTTTCTCCCCCTGTTGTTTAAAACCGGATAAAATTTAGGGGCCGTGAACTCACCTTTAGTTGCTCGGTTAGTGTAACACCGAAGTTGCAAATGATGGGACCGCTAATTGCGTCCTAATAAACCAATTGTTTCCAAGTCAGTGTGTGAACACACTAATACAAATTCTACACATAATTTACGCACAAAGTGATACATAAAATCAAAATTCCTAACACTCAAACATGCATGCAAGTATCCTCATGTGAACATAGTAATCAAAACAATTTATCATGAACATAATCCAATCCTTGCAACACTTTGGTGCACACATTCAGAAGTTATCAAATTTCAGCTTACATACTCATAATTCGGCTGTTTTCTAGGATTTTTATATAATAGTTCCAACGTTCCAAAAATTCCAATTATTTTACAGCAGGTGACAATCATACTGTAGAAATTTATATAAATTTTTCAAGTCCTAATACTTTACCAATTATCCATAAATATTAACATACTAGGCTGCAGTCAGATTCGTCGCTTTCTGACTTCAGTCCACGGAAGAATTTATTTAAAAATCACCGATCGTCCAATTAACAAAATTCCAGTGGGAGTTGCCCGAAAATTTCCATACCTAGTTTCTGTACAAATTTCATGATTCGACTCCCTACAGATTATAAAATCCAACTCGATAAACAACTAACAAAATTTCAGGATTTCCACAGTTTTAGTTACTGAACTTAATTGGCCACTTAAAAATATCAAACGACTCAGAAAAATATGAATCCAGCACCATTAGATTCGCTATTCAAATCTCTACGTTTTAGACTTCAGAAAATCCGTTTTTCGACAACTAATGACCGAGTTACAGCCAGTTGAAGTCGGCTGTAACTATCATTCAGCAACCTGTTTCAGCATTTTAACACAACTAATTCGCAATAACCGTTGATACAATGAACCTAGGCGATCAAGAACTGATTTTTCCAATCATAGATCAATACATATATCATATCCATGCAAACCCTAATCAATATCTCTAGTTTTTATAAACAAAACACAGCCTATGATTCCAAATTTCGAACAAACATCAACTTGCAAACATCATCAATAAATCGGCTAACATAACCTTACATTCAAACATATAATCCGAATATGATCTTGCAAACAATTATAATCCTAACCTTTAATAACAAGATCAATGAGCTGTGAGTGAGGTGAGGAACCGATGACCAAGGATAATTGAGACCGAGAAGATCCGTGACCGAGAAGGGATGTTGTTCGCGACCGGGAAGAAGTAGTAGGCTGTTTTGCGATCGAGGAGGTGAACAAGTGGAAGAGATGGGCTGTTTGCGATCGAATGGAGTGTAGCAAGGCTGCCGTCGTCTTCTTAGATATTAGGGTTTTTGTGTGTGAAGGAAGCATGCATGTGTTTGTATATATATAGGCGCAAGAGATGAAGGGAATGGGTTGCGGTTTGGGTTTGTTCTCGCGGCCGAAGGGAGTTGGGTGGGTCGGTTTGGGTTGTTTGCTCGCGACCGGATGGTTTGGGTTTAAAACTTGATCCCCAAGTTTAGTTCCTTGAGTCGTAAGAAAAGAGGCCGGCTCGTGTCGCGGTTCGGCTCGATTCATTTGTTTATTTACTACGTCTATACATTATAACTAACATAACACACGAACTCGGATATCACATAATAACGCACCAACTTATAAACGTTTAATACGTAGCACATAATTTATTCGACAAGTATCGCGTTTAAGTTATCCGAAAAACCGGGATGTCACATTATCCCCATGTTGAAAGAACGGTTTAGAATGCATCGTACATGTGTAGAGTGCCACGCACTAAGAGTTAGTTCGTTAACGATGGTACGCGAAGTTAAAAGAAGTTCCCAAGTGCCATGCACAAACATTCCCAAGTGCCATGCACAAGGACTTAGTTAACAATGGTACCGAAAGTATGAGAAATTTCCAGGTTGTCACATCATCCCCATGTTGAAAGAATTTTCGTCCCGAAAATTTAGTTGTTGGTATCGTTAGTTTGCTGCTCAGCTGCAAAGAGGTGTGGGTATTTGCTTTTCATTTGGTCCTCTCTTTCCCACGTGAACTCCGGTCCACGCTTAGAGTCCCAACGAACCTTAACGATCGGAATCTTGCTGTGCCTTCGAGTCTTGATCTCACGATCCGTGATCTCGATAGGCTGTTCCACAAAGTGCAGTTGTTCATCCACTTGAATCTCATCCAATGGAATAACTAGAGTTTCATCTGATAGACACTTCTTCAGATTTGACACGTGAAACACGTTGTGAACTCCACTGAGTTCGGCAGGAAGGTCTAATTGATAAGCTACGGGTCCAATACGTTTCAAGATTACAAACGGGCCTACGTACCGTGGGTTTAGTTTGCCCCGTTTTCCAAAGCGGATTACACCCTTCCAGGGTGACACCTTCAGTAGGACGCGCTCGCCTACTTGAAATTCGAGCGGTTTGCGTCGTTGATCAGCGTAGCTTTTCTGTCGATCTCGTGCCGCCGCCATGCAGTTTCTGATTTGTACAATCTTTTCAGTAGCCTCAAGTATTAACTCAGGGCCTGTGAGTTGATTGTCACCGACTTCTGCCCAACAGACCGGTGATCTACATTTACGACCGTATAATGCCTCAAACGGTGCTGCCGAAATACTCGTATGATAACTGTTGTTATATGAGAATTCCACTAAAGGCAGGTGGATTTCCCAACTATTTCCAAAGTCTACTACGCATGCCCTAAGCATGTCTTCCAAGGTCTGTATGGTCCTTTCGCTTTGACCATCAGTCTGAGGGTGATAGGCTGTGCTCATATCTAAGCGTGTTCCCAACGCTTTCTGAAGTGACTGCCAAAAGTTGGATGTGAAGCGAGCATCTCTGTCTGAGATGATGGACGTTGGCACTCCGTGCCGAGAAACTACTTCCTTAATGTAGATGCGAGTCAACTTCTCCATCTTATCTGTTTCTTTAATAGCTAGGAAGTGTGCGGACTTAGTTAAACGATCCACAATCACCCAGATGGTATCGCAACCACCCAAAGTTCGCGGGAGTTTAGTGATGAAATCCATCGAGATCTGATCCCATTTCCACACTGGGATCTCAGGTTGTTGAAGTAGCCCCGATGGCTTTTGATACTCTACCTTAACCTTTGCACAAGTCAAACACTTACTCACGTAGGTGGCTATATCAGCTTTCATGTTGGGCCACCAATACGCAGCTTTAAGGTCTTGATACATCTTATCCGAACCCGGATGGCAGAGTATCGGGATTTGTGAGCTTCATCCATGACTAGCTCTCTGAGATTTCCGTAGATAGGTACCCATATGCGATTCATGAAATACCGGGCTCCATTGGGTTTTACTTCCCAATCGCGTTCCATTTTTCCCACCGATTCGGACTTGATGTTTTCTTCCTTAACTGCTTCTAACTGCGCGTCGCGTATTTGTTCGGATAACCCTGAATGAATAGTGAGCTGTAATGCTCGTACACGACGAGGTTTCAAGTGTTCCTTCCTACTGAGGGCATCAGCTACCACGTTAGCTTTACCCGGGTGATACCGAATGGCACACTCATAATCGTTCAAGAGTTCGACCCAGCGACGCTGTCGCATGTTCAACTCCTTCTGATCAAAGATGTGTTGGAGGCTCTTGTGGTCTGTAAAGATTGTGCACTTCGTTCCATAGAGGTAGTGTCTCCAAATCTTAAGTGCAAACACTACTGCTCCCAATTCCAGGTCATGCGTCGTGTAGTTTTTCTCGTGAACCTTCAATTGTCGCGACGCATACGCGATGACCTTATCGCGTTGCATGAGTACGCATCCCAACCCCTGAATGGAAGCATCACAATATACTACAAAGTCATCTGTCCCTTCCGGCAAGGACAGAATGGGTGCACTACAAAGTTTCTGTTTCAGCAATTGAAATGCCGCTTCCTGCTTGTCACCCCAAGCATACTTGATGCCTTTCTGGGTGAGGGTAGTAAGCGGTTGTGCGATCTTTGAAAATCCCTCAATGAAACGTCTGTAGTAACCAGCCAAACCCAAAAATTGGCGGATCTCCGTCGGTGCCCTAGGTGCTTCCCAGTTTTTGATAGCTTCTATCTTGGCAGGGTCTACGTGGATACCCTTTTCATTTACGAATGCCCAAGAAACTGAACTTCCCGAATCCAGAAATAACACTTTGAAAGCTTGGCATATAGCTTCTCCTGTTGAAGTAATCCTAGCAGTAATCGTAGATGTTCAGCATGTTCTTCTTCACTTTTAGAGTAGATGAGTATGTCATCGATGAACACAATGACAAATTTGTCAAGGTATGGTTTACACACACGGTTCATGAGGTCCATGAACACCGCGGGTGCATTGGTGAGACCGAAGGGCATGACCAAGAACTCATAATGGCCATACCGAGTACGAAATGCCGTCTTAGCGATATCCTCCTCCCTGACGCGTAGCTGATGGTAACCGGACCGTAGATCAATCTTGGAGTAGTAGCTTGACCCTTGAAGTTGGTCGAAGAGATCGTCGATGTGAGGTAACGGGTATCGGTTCTTGACAGTAACCTTGTTGAGTTCCCTGTAGTCGATGCACATGCGGAAGGTCCCGTCCTTCTTCTTGACAAAAAGGACTGGAGCTCCCCATGGCGAAGCGCTTGGTCGGATAAATCCCTTTTCTAACAGCTCCTGAAGTTGGGTAGACAGCTCCTGCAGCTCGGCTGGAGCTAGGCGGTATGGAGCCTTGGCGATAGGAGTTGCATGGTTCGCCAATTCGATTTCAAACTCCAATTGTCGATGGGGTGGAAGACCAGGTAATTCCTCTGGGAATACATCGGAAAAATCACGGACGACAGGGATGTCTTCTATACGTTTCTCGTCCTTAGGCTGTTCGGTAACTAGTGCGAGTAAAGCGAAGGAGTTCTTTCTCCGAAGATACTTCTGCGCTTGCATGTGAGATGATGTTGGTGACGGCGCTTGCCTTATCGCCTTGTACCGTCAAGATTTCGTCGTTAGAGAGCGGAATACAGATAGATTTTTCGAAGCAGAGGACTTCAGCTCGGACGTCGGATAGCCAGTCCATTCCGACTACCACGTCAAAACTACCCAGGGTAGTTGTCATCAGATCAATGGTAAAAGTGTGACCCGCGAGTTTGAGTTGACAGCCGGATACTATATGGGTCACATCTACAGAATTACCATCGGCTAATTCTATAACATAAGGGGTCTCTAATGGTTTAGGCGTGAGATTTAGGTTCTTCCTAAAAGACTCAGATATAAAGCTCCTATCCGCACCCGTATCAAAAAGCACAGTAGCAAAATGTTCATTAAGGGGAAACTTACCGGTGACCACGTTCGAGTCGTTTCTGGCCTCTCCGCGGCCCAATGTAAATGCGCGACCTTTGGCACCTCCTGTGCCACCATTTCCATTATTGTTGTTGTTGTGGTTATTGTGGTTGTGGTTGTTCCCACCATGTTGTTGTTACGCAGCTGTGGGCAGTCTCTTTTGAAGTGGGCAGTGCTACCACACTGATAGCATCCTCGGTTAACACCCTGTTGTGGGCCTTGGGGTTGATTTTGGTTTTGTCGGGACATGATTTCCCCACGACAATCCTTTGCCGCATGTCCCATCTTGCCACATCGTTGGCAGCGATTCCCGGCACAAGGGCCGTGATGATGAAGATTACAGCGGGTGCACTGCGGCTTTCGACCTACATAGCCGCTTGCGTTCTGGTTATTGTTGTTGTTGGCGGGCTGATTTTGGTGACCCCGGTGGCTGTTGTAATGATTGAACCGTTTCTGGTTCCCCTGTTGCGGCTGGGATGACGAAGACTGTCGAGCAGACGAGTCTTCAAACTTTCTTTTATTGTCAGGGGCAACTTCAGTCGTACCCCGAGTTGGCAACTTCTTTTGTTCCACCGCCTTATCGGTGAGTTTGTGCGCCAACCTGATTGCTTGATGTTCAGTTACAGGGTTGCTAGCCATCACCATACCCTGAATCTCCGGGACCAGACCCCCAAGATAGAACTCGAGTCTTTTCTCCACAGTGTTAGCCACATCGGGACACAGAAATACCAGGTCGTGATGTTTCGCTGTGTATGCTTCGATTTCAGATCCCACCATCTTGTGGTTCCATAATGTTTGCTCCAACTGTTGGACTCTGTCTCGCGGACAATATTCTTTTTTGATTAGGGCCTTAAACTCGGCCCAGGCCATTGCATTTGCAGCAATAAGTCCACGCGTTTGGACTTGTGCATTCCAACAAGTTAGTGCCCCATCTTCCAGTGTTGAGGCTGCGTACTTGACCTTGTTGGCCTCTAGACAGTTGCACATTTCAAATACTGATTCAGATTTTTCGATCCAGCGGACCAGTCCTATGGGTCCTTCTGCCCCCGAGAATTTGCTTGGTTTCGCGTCGAGGAACATCTTGTAGGGGTTAAAACCCCCTCCTGCTGACAGAGAACAGGTAGTCAGCGAGGAATTCTACTAGCCCAACTATTAGATTTTTCTCCTGAAAATTTAATAATGGTTACCTGCCGGTTGGTTCTGAACACCCGCTAGAGCTGCGTTCACGTGCTCTTGAATCATGGCAGCTAGTTCTTCGGGCGTCATGTTAAGGTTTCCACGTCGTCCAGTTGCCATTTAGATCTTCGAAAAACAACATAAACACACCCCGATAAGTCTATATATCCAATATAGTTATCCTACTTCGTACATAAATAATTATCAAGTTATGTCAACTCAAATATATTAAATAGTCAAAAGAAATACTTGATTAAATGAAATTTCATCGTCTTACAAAGTGCCAACCAAACATATGAATTCATTATAAAGTCTCAAGTTTAAACACAAGTGGGAAAATAAATAGACTGAAGGAAAGTAAATAAAATAAGCGAGACGTGTCAGTCGTCTACGTCTCCATCCCCCAAATCACTGTCGTTGTCGTCATCCTGCGCGGCATTTCCAGCTTCTACAGCTGGATCCTCCTCTGGATCCTCCTCTGGGTCCTCTTCTGGATCCTCTTCTGGATCTTCTTCAGGGTCCTCCTCTGGATCCTCTTCCGGATCCTCCTCTACCGGCACTAGAGGGGCCGGTGCTGGTGCAGGTGCTTGATTTTGCTCTAGCTCCTGAATTCTCCAACTAGATTCCAGGACTCTGTCTTCGAGCCAGTCGGCTCTTATCTGCTCAGCACGCAGATCTCTGGCTAAGGTGTTACGAGCTATCTTACTCATATGTTGCTCTTCCTCGAGCGAGTCGGTTTTACCTGTCAGTTGTCGGATCATCCATCCCTGTGCTAGGATGGTTTCCTGCATTCTTTCTAATTGTTCTTGTTGTTTCTGTATCATATTTCTAAGTAAGTCATTTCCTACTTCTACAGAGTTAACCGGTTTGACCGGCACAGCGATGATTGGGCGTGATGACGACTCCTCCCCCAGAGCGAGCCTTTTCCTCGCTGCTGAGTGTGTCTCCACGCCATAAGATGGTAAGGGTTCCACCATAGGTACCTTTCCTGGCGCTCTTGGTGGCGTAAGTTTGTCGGATGATGATGACGATGATGATGATGACATTGCCTGTTAGGTTGTGTAGTTAGTTACGAGTTGTTTTCATTTCTTATTATGAAGTCATAATCTACATAACACAGTTGTGGTACATCGCATAACAAGATATAACAGTTCGGTGCCAACTACGTCTAGTGTCGTGTATTAAGCTATAGTTTAGGTCTACTTCTAATGCAAACCTGGTTCTCTATAGCTAGTGGCTCTGATACCAATCTGTCACACCCTCAATTTCCACTTGCGGAGTTTTACCGCAAGGCGTGTGAACAAACCAGAATCTGAAACACTAGTACGTCGAACGACTCTATATGATTTGATAATACGTTTTCCAAAAATCATTTGTTTAACCATTCATCGTAGATTTTATATTGTCTTAGTTAGTTACCAATGTTTAGCGGAAGCATTAGTTTTTATGGTTGAGCGGAAGCATAAAATAAGTAGGGAAACGGGCGCCAACACAAACGCCAAAACCAAAGAAAAAACCCAAAACAATGTTTATAAATGAGACTCGATAAAAGATGTCTTGATCAATGCAAGTGAGTGCACCTAGAGCTCCTAGCGTCCTGAGAAACATGTAAAGAAACAAGTGTCAACATTAAAGATGAGTGAGTTCACAGGTTTTCATAAATTCGTTTGTTCGGTTATGAGTTTGTTTCCCCCGTTATCCCTAACCCGGGATAACGATTTAGTTCCATTATTCCCAACCCGGAATAATACCGATAGTTCCATTATTCTTAACCGGAATAATAATGATGTTGGTTCCATTATTCCAAATCCGGAATAATAAAGTTGTTGTTTCCATTATCCCTAACCCGGGATAATATAGTTGTTGTTTCCATTATCCCTAACCCGGGATAATATAGTTGATTCGTAATTAAGTTCAATGTTAACATATATAGGTAGCTAGCCTAAAGTTATGTCACGTAAGTGTTCGCGATCGAAGGTGACTGTTGTGCCTCCGTGTTGCCAGGCCTATCACTGACCATGGCGAAGTTAGGCCAAATTATTCACCCGTTGACCATACCCGGTCGGCTAGCGCGACTAGCTCGGATGGGCTTGTCGGGCCCAGTAGTACTACTTATAATTTCCCCGCTATTTAAACCCAATACTAACGATCCGAGAGATTGTCGAGGACTTATGTGATATAGCTGCTTAGTGACCATAACGTTACATTAACATTAACTTAGTTACCGAATAGTTATGTGACGTTAAATTCGTATAACGTAAAGAGATTGAGTTTGAAGAGTATATACATGTTTCTCCCCCTGTTGTTTAAAACCGGATAAAATTTAGGGGCCGTGAACTCACCTTTAGTTGCTCGGTTAGTGTAACACAGAAGTTGCAAATGATGGCACCGCTAATTGCGTCCTAATAAACCAATTGTTTCCAAGTCAGTGTGTGAACACACTAATACAAATTCTACACATAATTTACGCACAAAGTGATACATACAATCAAAATTCCTAACACTCAAACATGCATGCGAGTATCCTCATGTGAACATAGTAATCAAAACAATTTATCATGAACATAATCCAATCCATGCAACACTTTGGTGCACACATTCAGAAGTTATCAAATTTCAGCTTACATACTCATAATTCGGCCGTTTTCTAGGATTTTTATATAATAGTTCCAACGTTCCAAATTTCCAATTATTTTACAGCAGGTGACAATCATACTGTAGAAATTTATATAAATTTTTCAAGTCCTAATACTTTACCAATTATCCATAAATATTAACATACTAGGCTGCAGTCAGATTCGTCGCTTTCTGACTGCAGTCCACGGAAGAATTTATTTAAAAATCACCGATCGTCCAATTAACAAAATTCCAGTGGGAGTTGCCCGGAAATTTCCATACCTAGTTTCTGTACAAATTTCATGATTCGACTCCCTACAGATTATAAAATCCAACTCGATAAACAACTAACAAAATTTCAGGATTTCCACAGTTTTAGTTACTGAACTTAATTGGCCACTTAAAAATATCAAACGACTTCAGAAAAATATAAATCCAGCGCTATTAGATTCGTTATTCAAATCTCTACGTTTTAGACTTCAGAAAATCCGTTTTTCGACAACTAATGACCGAGTTACAGCCAGTTGAAGTCGGCTGTAACTATCATTCAGCAACCTGTTTCAGCATTTTAACACAACTAATTCGCAATAACCGTCGATACAATGAACCTAGGCGATCAAGAACTGATTTTTCCAATCATAGATCAATACATATATCATATCCATGCAAACCCTAATCAATATCTCTAGTTTTTATAAACAAAACACAGCCTATGATTCCAGATTTCGAACAAACATCAACTTGCAAACATCATCAATAAATCGGCTAACATAACCTTACATTCAAACATATAATCCGAATATGATCTTGCAAACAATTATAATCCTAACCTTTAATAACAATATCAATGGGCCGTGAGTGAGATGAGGAACCGATGACCAAGGATAATTGCGACCGAGAAGATCCGTGACCGAGAAGGGATGTTGCTCGCGACCGGGAAGAAGTAGTAGGCTGTTTTGCGATCGAGGAGGTGAACAAGTGGAAGAGATGGGCTGTTTGCGATCGAATGGAGTGTAGCAAGGCTGCCGTCGGCTTCTTAGATATTAGGGTTTTTGTGTTGTGAAGGAAGCATGCATGTGTTTGTATATATATAGGCGCAAGAGATGAAGGGAATGGGTTGCGGTTTGGGTTTGTTCTCGCGGCCGAAGGGAGTTGGGTGGGTCGGTTTGGGTTGTTTGCTCATCCCTGATGGTTTGGGTTTAAAACTTGATCCCCAAGTTTAGTTCCTTGAGTCGTAAGAAAAGAGGTCGGCTCGTGTCGCAGTTCGGCTCGATTCATTTGTTTATTTACTACGTCTATACATTATAACTAACATAACACACGAACTCGGATATCACATAATAACGCACCAACTTATAAACGTTTAATACGTAGCACATAATTTATTCGACAAGTATCGCGTTTAAGTTATCCGAAAAACCGGGATGTCACACGTGCGGATGACTCTTTCGCTTGGGCTCTTGCGCACGAATCACTCCTATGCTCCAAAGCTGTTGTTTGCATTTTTCCACTCTAAAATCTTCATTTCGATGTATTTGATGATGAATCCATCACAATATGTGCGAAAAATAAATTTCGAACAAGAATATATCTTAAATTTGACATTTCATCCGTGAATTGATCTTGGATAAATACTAATTCCATGGAAATTTCGGCAGTTTAACGTTTAAATCGGCCCATTTGCATTAGCTTTCATTACCTACCGAAAGAGCATAGATCATTAAAACCGGGAGAGACCACAACGGTTCTTTCCTCTTAAATCAAAAACTTGTGGACTCATGCTCACGAACCACCTATATATAGACTGGACACTTTTGTGAGCAGGTCTACTATGCGCGCATGACCTTCTCTCCATTTTTCACACAAATCTGTATAATATTTAACACACGCTCTATCTAGCTTAATCGCACAATGGTGGATACACATAATATGCACCAACAAATGTCTATACTGTAAGTTCATAAAACAAAATAAATGAAAATTTTGCCTTTCATTTTTTTACCCAAAAATAAATTTAAGAAAAATACGAAATCAAAACATGGGAATACACAAAATTTTGTCCAACTAATGATACAAGTAAGCAATTGATACAAAGATTCATGATAGGCCCTTAAGTTTAAACAATGCATCATCAACATCTCCAACACCACTAATTATAAACTTTTATGTTATAAAAATATTCCTTATATTTACTTCCCAAAAACTGGATATGTAACTTACGACGTACTGTAATCTTGATATGGAAACGAACGACGACGCGGGCGAGGGAAACTAGAACGAAGACGTTGTATGGATTTGGACAAAAGTCGTACCCAAATCTAGATCTGGAACAACCACCCATGGTCGCGTTCATTCCACCACCGTGCATTATCAGAATCCAGATCTGGAACAACCACCCATGGTCGCGTTCACACCCACCCCTACACACTTGTTCTTAAGTCTATTCTTCACCATTTCCACCGTCACATTCACCCCCACCTCCACCACTGCAGCCTTCGTTTTTCATTATCACCAAATCTTTATCTTCATCATATTTCTACAGAGAGAGAGGAGTGAGAGATTAACAATTTTCAAATAAGAGGGAAAGGGTGGTTTGACTGTGAAAAATGTAGTTGCTTGACATTGGTTTGATTTGGGTTTATCTTTTTGAAAAGTTGTGATGTGAATGAGAAGAGAAAGAGAGAAAGAGGAAGAATCGATTTTTTTGATGTGTTACGGATTTCAAATCTAAAATTTTTAAGAGAGATGGATAATAAAGATTGATAATGAAAAAGAGAAAGAAAGATGAATGGAGAGAGATAATGAGATCTAGGAATATGAAAACATGGATTAATGGGTTGTGTTATTTTACATAAATACCCCTCTTCTAGATAATGAGGTGTCAACATATTAGTGGTTAAGAAGAATGCTTTGGTTCTCATAACTAAGTTGGTTTTTTCTTAAACCAAATCCAATGTATATATATATTCTTTTGGTTCTCAAAATTGTTAAACCTTCATGATATTTTTGTTTTTAAAAAAATAGGTCTTATAAATTTTTGTTTACACGCCTCTAAAATCACAAAAAGTAAAAGAGGAAAGAGAGTGTACAAAATTGTGATAATTGCAAGTGATTTGATGGGTCTACTTGTCTATCTCGACACTTGTACCTTATCTTCCCTCATCGAACCGTCATAGCAAACATCAGTACCACCCAACTCTCCTGTCATACAAAACATCATTAATTTATTTGTATTTTATTATTTAAAGATAAGAAAGAAAAACAATAAATAAATAAGTACATATATAAAGGATTCGGTTCAATTAAAAACCACCATGAGTTGTGAGAAAAATGAGGACTACTTCTTCGCAAGAGAGTTGGGCCACATTGTTTTGCACAATCGTAGATGAAAATATTATAAACACATTTGTAAAAAAAATTAAAAGAAATTGTCGAGATGGTAGTTACGCCTCGTGTAAGTTTTGTTAAGCCAGATGTAAATTTTTATGCAACATTTTTTATTTTTATATTTTTGCTATAAGATTTTTGAGAAACTTTTTTTTTTGAAAAACCTTTTGAAATGCCTGGTTCTCATGGTTTTCACAACTTAAGGTGGTTCTCATTTTACTATTTTCCTATATACTATAATTAATTTATTTTTTTATTTAAAGGTAAAAGTGAAAATTAAAAAAATATGTGTGTTATATAAATGTGTGTTTAGGTGAATTATTGGGAGAAATCCTTGGCGAGTTAAGAAAACCAAGGAAACTGTCCACAAAACATGTTACGTGTTACACTTTTTGTCAGCCACTCTTTTCCTCACACTGTTACCTTTTTTTGTCAGAGGACAGAGAATGTATTACATTTTTTTTGAACTGTACCTGTTACACATTTTATGGTTTTTTATAGTAGTTATTTTCAGATATTTGAACTTGTTACAACATTTAGTTTTTTTCAAGTTTTTTA
The DNA here is from genome assembly GCA_947069175.1 of Scalesia atractyloides. Classification (NCBI taxonomy): domain Eukaryota; kingdom Viridiplantae; phylum Streptophyta; class Magnoliopsida; order Asterales; family Asteraceae; genus Scalesia; species Scalesia atractyloides. Next base: position 74,584,865 of record CAMTDV010000023.1, read on the forward strand.
GTTTCGCAATGCACGTAATAATATGTTACATTTTTTAATAGGATTGTTTTTGTGCAACAATTACAGATAGGTACACTTTTGTATCAGAAAAAGAAGAGAGAAGGTGTTGCACTTTTTTTTCACAGAACAAGGAGAGAGAAGTGTTGCACTTTTATCACATTGTTACAAGTTTTGAATAAAAAGTTTTTTATACATGACTAATCTTCAACATAGATTATATCAATGGATGGTGGAGATCAGGTTTCCGTGGTTTTCTTAACTCACCAAGGTTTTCTCTATATAGAATCATATGGAAGCCATACCCAGGCCATGCCCGAACTCACCTCCCATCACCCCTTGAAAATAGGGCTTCCAAACCATGGTTAGCAGTGGGAAATTATTTGAGTCTTTATTATATTAAATAAATAGGTGATCAACGAACTCTTGTTCTACCACTGCAAGACCAAAATTTTAGGTTTTTGTGTATATGTATATAAATAGGTGATCAGTGAACTCTTTCGCTTCCGCTCCAAACCCTAGTATTTATTGTTTTTTATTTAAATAAAAAAGAAAAGTAAAAACCGAAAATGGATAAATTATCAAAATCGTCTCTCAGTTAACCACACATTTTAAGTGAGTTAGTGATTTAGATGAAAATGGCAATAAAAATGAAATGTGAGGTTCAGTTATAAAAAATTCTTATTTTGGATGTAACAGGCAAAAGTGCCAAAACCTTAGACAATTTTGGCATTTTACTCTCAGACTTATGATAAAAAAGGAAATTAAACTAATACAAGATAACAATAAATTAAACTAGTATTAAGCTCCCATATGTTGGTGTGGGCGGCATAAAACTTAGCCAAATAACAATGAAGCCACACCACCGTCAACGGCCACCAACATCGAAACTGTGATATGTTAATGTGAAGAAATCAGGCCTAAGCATAAAAATAGAAAAGAATAACTAATTTGATCTAGGACCTGCGCAAAGTGACGAACCCGTCAAACTGGAAAAATATATGTAAAAACATTAAACCACACACACATATTGCGTCGTGTTAACTCGCAAAATTTAGAATGGAATGTAAAACCAAAATTTGCAAAAGAAGAAAAGTATAGGGGTCCAAAGTAGAAAGTAAAAAATGTGAGGCTAAATTGTAAAAGATAAAAATTTTGGAGTTAAATGTAAAACATCATTATGTATATAAAACTTGCAAATTAATACTATGTAAATTTACTAAAGAGTAAACTTCCGTTTTGCTCCCTGTGGTTTGACCGTTTTAACGGTTTTGCCCCAATCCCTTAAAAATAGCCATTTTACTACAATAGTTTACTATGTTTTCTTTCTATTTTGCTCCATGGCCTTAGTTCCATCCATAATTTCTGTTAACTAGAAAGGTATTTTAGTAATTTAAAATCAAAAGTAAGGGTATTTAGGTAATTCAGTTATATAGATATTTATATGTGATGTACACACTGTCATAATTATCTATTCTATCTACACACACTCTCCTCTCTCTACATCATATCCATTGTTACCGAACCCCACAATATAAATATACATATACTTTTAATATGAATAAAATCACGTATTAGAATACTTGTAAGGGTGAATACAAGTAATATTGTTTTTATTATTGTGTATCTTTTAAATATATTTTATTAAAAGTGAATGAAAATAAATTATTCATATGTCCTAAATTATATTTTTTATTCTTATTAATAATTTTACATGTATTTAACTAATAGTTAGTTAATATAAAATTTATGATCTAAGTTAGCGGTTTATAAATGAATACTTGAATATTTTTCATAATTAATGGTTAAAGTGCTAAATCACAAATGAGTATATACAAAAATTAATAATATTAAAATAGAATAAAATATTATTTTCTACTTTATAACAATTTCTTTATTTTAGGGTCATAGAAGGATTCGAGCGAGTAATAATTGGTTGGGTGAAATATGTTGGTGACATTTGTCTAATTTTGTATTCATTTATTAGGTAGTAAGTATAACACGATATCGATATTTCAACCAGTGCATAAGTGTGTTGTATCCAAGTACATGCACTAAAGAATTCATTAATAAGTAATATGTAATATGATGTGTCTAATGTGTGAAATGTGATATGGTATATGTATTTAATTAATGATTGCATATATATATATATATATATATATATATATATATATATATGTCCCTGTATGCTCAGTTTATCCTATGAAATCATCCTTTAATCTTTTGATTCTTTATTTTTTTTAATAAAAGCATATCCATATTAGTCCTCATTCTTTCTGCAAGCATATTTGCTTCTTTTGGTATTGTTTTAATTTTATGTATTATTCTTTCTTTAATTTATAGTAATAATTGTTTAATTATTTTTGTATATTTATATAATAACTAATTAAAGTGAGAAAAATATAGTGATTGCATGTTGGTTTTGTTATTAATACATCAAAGGAGGTACCAGGTGAAGTAAATCCACTTTGCATGCAAATGCATGCAATGTTCAAATGTACGGACACAAAATGAAAAGAAAAGTTCACAAAATGGGGCCAAGAAGTTATACATAAGTGTGTTGGTACATATCTTTGTTTATGTACTAAAATACAATGTAGTGGACATCAACCGTGAACAAGATAAAGCGAAACCATGCATTAGGTAGTCAAACAATAGAGATGATGATCTTGTATTGTCATTAATAATGTGTTGTTTATACACTTTAAAGAATGATAATTTTTTTGGGTTTTGTTTTATGTCAATGGTTTAAGAACTAGATCACACATTGAGCCGGTGTCTTTAATGGTCATTTAATCATTCCGATGGGACCGTATTTATAAATTGTATGTCGCTATAAATAATTAAAAAGTTAAATTATATATGCATTATACAAAATAAAATAGGAAATACTTTATGTATTGATGTGAATTCGCAACTTTAACAAAAGATAAAGATTTTAATAGATTAAATATGTCGAATTGATTATAAAATAAAACATAAAAGCATGAAGAAAAACATAAAGTAAAACTTTAAAAATCAAATAAAACATCAATTATGACCCAGCTTCGGTTCACATGGTAACCAACTCGTTTAGATGGAGAATGGTCAAAAACGATTTTACAAGCCCATTTTGAAAACATATGGCCGATTGTGAAAACACTGATTTATAAAGAAATGATTACAAATGGGAAATCATCAATGAAATTATGATGGAATCATAATGTCAACTATAAAACACTCAAAAGGCAGAAATAACAAAGTAAAGGTTACTAAAACGCCATATTTGTGGGTTTCGTGTTGTGTTTTGGATAATAAGGTTTTGATTATCGAATGACCGACATTAGTGTGTTTTATGTTGATTATCATATGTGTTGTGTGTTTGAAGTTTTTATGGACCGTTAGGGTTTGGATATTGTATTTTGGTGTTCTCACTATAACTGTGGATTTTGAGTGTGTTTTATGGCTGAAATAATGGTGTATTATGACTTTGAACACTTTGTAGGAAAAATGAACTTTGTTACCGAACCCCACCATATATATACATATATTTAATATGAATGAAATCACATATTAGAATATTTGTAAGAGTGTATACAAGTAATATTGTTTTTATTATTGTGTATCATTTAAATATATTTTATTAAAAGTGAATGAAAATAAAATTATTCGTATGTCTAAATTACATTTGTTATTCTTATTAATACTTGTTACATGGATTTAATTAATAGTTAATTAATATAAAATTTATGATCTAAGTTAATTGTTTATATATGAATGCTTGAATATTTATGGTAATTAATGGTTAAACTACTATATCGCAAATGAGTATAAACAAAAAGTAAAAATATTAAAGTAGGATAAAATATTATTTTCTACTTTATAACCATTTCTTTATTTTAGGGTCACAGAAGAATTCGAGCGAGTAATAATTGGCGGGGTGAAATATAGTGGTGACATTTGTCTAACATTGCATTCATTTATTAGGTCGTAAATATAACACACTACCGGCAGTGCATAAGTGTGTTGTATCCAAGTATATGCACTAAAGCATTCATTAATAAGTAATATGTAATATGATGTGTCTAATGTCTGAAATGTGATATGGTATATGTATTTAATTAATGATTTCATTTTTATATATATGCTCCCATATGGTCACTTTATCCTGTGAAATCATCCTTTAATCTTTTGATTCTTTTTTTAAGAAAGGTCATTTAAAGAGTCGAGATATGAAAAGGATATCCATATTAGTCCTCATTCTTTATGCAAGCATATTTGCTTCTTTTGGTATTGTTTTAACTTAATGTATTATTCTTTCTTTAATTTATAGTAATAATTGTTTTATTATTTTTTACACTTATATAATAACTAATTAAAATGAGAAAAACATAGCGATTTCATGTTCGTTTTGTTATTAATACAACAAAGGAGGTACCAGGTGAAGTAAATCCACTTTGCAAGCAAATGCATGCAATGTTAAAATGTACGGACGCAAAATGCGAAGAAAAGTGCACAGAATGGGGCCAAGAAGTTATACATAAGTGTGTTGGTGCATATCTTTGTTTATGTACTAAAATACAATGTAGTGGACATCAACCGTGAACAAGATAGAGCGAAACTATGCATCAGGTAGTCAAACAATGGAGATGATGATCTTGTAATGTCATTAATAATGCGTTGTTCCAACACTTAAAGAATGATAATTGTTTTGGGTTTTTTTTATGTCAATGGTTTAAGAACTAGATCACACATTGAGCCGGTGTCTTTACTAGTCACTTAGCCATACCGATGGGACTCTATTTATAAATCGAATAAATAAAAAGTTAAAACTATATATGCTTACACAAAATAAAATAGGAATACTTTATGTATTGATGTGAATTCACAAGTTTAACAAAAGATTAAGATTTTAGTAGATTAAATATGTCGCACTGATTATAAAATGAAACATAAAAGCATGAAGAAAAACATAAAGTAAAACTTTAAAAATTAAATAAAACTTCAATTATGACCCTGCTTCGGAACTGTCACACCCCAACCAATGGCGGAAACATGAGAGTGAGACGAACTAGATCCCTCGAGACATCATAACACTATTTGCCATAATTTTTAATTTAATCAACCCATTTCATTTCATAGCATCAAAATTGTCAAGTTACACCAAATATCCGTTACAAGTAACAACAACAAAATAAAGTCAATAATAACATAATGATTAACTTAGTATTCTACGCGTGTTTCTATGCCATTCCTACTAAGTTCCATCATAACAAGTTCATCAACCTGCAACATGTTAAAAAGTATAGTTCAATAACAAAGTATTGGCGAGTACACAAGTTTAATATCATAGCATAATTATTAAAACCGTTTAAACAAATCCACATGAATAGCTAGCATACAAGATAAATGTGAACAAGGCATGTGAATCTATATGTCAATCCTCTAGTGTACCACAAAATAGATTTAAAACTTAACATTGACCACAAGAATACGGGCGGTGCATTACTCCTATAGCGATATACATGTTAAGGGAGGCTTGATCGAAGTTAATACATTTAGATAACATAAGAATATACCAAGTAACAATTCAAGTAGCATAAGACTAAAGCACGTTTGATGGATTGTTTGTGTGTAATCATAGAATAAAAGTGTGATTTAGTGTAGTTTGGTAATTTAATATATTGCACCCAAATAGTGTAAAGCATAAAAAGGGTGTCGAGTGTACTCACGGTTTTGCAAAGTAATTTCCGTGAAAGCGTTAGTTTATTTTAGGGGAATGAACACCAAGTTATCCTACACAAGGAAATATAGGTGTGTGAGTATTAAATTGACGACGGAGTTTGATGAGTTTAGGAATTAAAGTATGCATAAAGTATGTATAAACAAAAGTATTTATCTAGACGTTAACGCTCGTTTTTGACACTATAAGCCCCGAAGGGTGTTTGTGTTTTTATGGGTCATGCCCAATAGAATCGTAACGATGGTTAGGTCTAAGATAAAATAACCTATTTCTAGGAGAAGAACCATATGGTCATCGTCAAAGGTTCGGTTATATTAAGTATTTACATATATAGTTATAATATTACTAATTTATCATAGAGTTCATGTATTTCATAGATCTCATGTATGTCATATAAGTCATGCATGGAGGTAGGAGGATAACCGTCCTAAACCTGTTTCGTAAGATTCACCAATACACAAGATTGTCACAAGGACAATCCGAATGGTCAAGAATTATAGAAATCATGAAGTGAGGGGTGGATTGAAAAGTTGGACATCCAAGGCCTCCATGTAATTACACCTACACCAACACAAGCTTGTAAGCTTGGATGGCTCAACACTTGTGGGTTTGAAACCCTAGTGAAAACCAAAAGTTTAGAGGCATGTTATGCCTCTTGATTTTGTATCAACAAGTCTAGCTAGCTAACTAACCATAAACTTGGTTAAAGTCATAAGTAGCATAGAGTTGTTATGCTTTAAAAAAACAAGTTCAAAAAAAGTTTATAAGTTTAATTTACAAAACAGAAAGTTTGGCCCCAAAAATGGTATTGTTCCACCTTGGTTTTCCATGGAAAACCTATGGTAACATCCCATAGGGCTTAGCAAACAATGTTGAGGAAGAAAACATAAAGAAAACTTTGAAAATCTTAAAATTTAAAAAGATAAAATGGGAGAAAATTTATGGCACTTTGAGTGACATTTGTGCCCTTTCAATCATTGCACAATTACAAACAATTTTGTATTCAATGAAACCATGTGTTTTATTTCTAAATATTTTTGTATTCAATAAAATCTTGTATTTTATTGATGAGAATGCAAAAATGTCAATCGTTGCACAATTTCGATCATTTTCGTGTTCGTTAAAGCGTTTTACGCATTTTTGCGAAATGCATAACCGTACAACCGAACGAACCGACATCCATGACATTTTCAGGCATAATCTAAGTTACACATGTCTTAAAACCTTTATATAACCTAAATATTAGGTTAAAGGGATTAAAAATTGAAAACAAGTGAAAATACAAGTCCAAGGGCAAAAAATGTCAAAAAAATAATAAATATTTTTGCTTCTTCACCAAGTTTGCCACCTATCTCCAATTTTTGACACCTAGCACTCACTTTGCCACACTTAATATGGTGTTGACACATGTTAGGACACTAATCCACACTTGAGGACACTTGTCATCACCTCCTTAATCCTAAAATACTATAAATACCCCATGATTCTTCCATTTTTTTCACACCACTTCATAACACTTCAAAGCAAAGTGTGAAGTTCTTCTTCCTATCCTTCTTGGAGCTTGTTTTCAACCTTTGGAAGCCTCCTATCTTGAGTTACCAAAGTGTTCTTCAACATGAGTAAGTACTCTTCCTGGTTCTTTAATTTTTTTAGCTATTTTGAGCTAAAAAGTTTGGAACCTGATTGACTTTTGGTTCTGACCATATTTGGTCAAGTCAATGTTCAATTGAACTTTGAAACGTGATCGTAATCACGAAGGTTATAATCCCTAACGATTTCACCTTCTGATTACCACGTTTACTAGTCGAAGTGACGAGTCAAAGTTTCGGTCAAAATGCGCATGATGTGCATTTTACGACGAAACTATTTTCAGGTGACAAAACACCAAGTTTTGATATCAAATCAGTTTTATAAACTTAGTTAGACATATTTTGACATGTCTAACTCGTCACTTCTAGTTTAGTGCTTATTTAGGGTCGTAAGTCGAGCGGTCTTGACCACCGCTTTGACTTTTGAATCTGACCCGTTTGGTCGATTCTTAGGATCCTACCAAACACATAATTGTGACCATAGTTATATAGGGAATTACCTACTGAGGTTATACCTTATGGTCACATCATTTGGTTGGTGTTATGATAAGTTACTTCTATATTCTTAAAAACAAATGATGACCAAAATGCCCTTTTGCGCATAAATCCATTTTAAACACATGTAACCAAATTTTTGACATTTAAACTGATGTTTTAACATTTTCAAACATGCTTGGGCATTTAAGACTAATCATAGGACATGTTTAACCATCCAATGACCGTTAAAGTAGCGTAAACTACCTTAACGAGTCATAATGGGTCAAAAGCACTTAGGATCCTTTCCAAATCAGAATGTTAAGTTTGTTAAACCATATCACATGAGTTTCGACACTCGTTTGGTTTATAAGACTTCATTCTATCTGATCTCCCGTTTGTAGTCCCGACACGCTAACATATTTATCTGACACATTAGGACACGTTTGAGCTTTGTTTATTTTGTTGATCAAGAACACTTTCGCAATCCCAAGTGAATACATAGCCCCCCTCTTTTACGTTTTCAAATGTTTTGGGGTGATTCATATGTGCCGATAATTATTTTCAAAATTTCAAAACAATATACATGGTTTATGTATACAAAAATGATTTTCAAAGTGAGTACATAGTTCCCTCTTTTACGTTTTGCAAATGTTTTGGGGTGAATCATATGTGCTAAATCATTTTCAAGTTTTCAAAAACAATGTCTATGGTTTATATATAAAACAATACGATTTCAATAATGTGAACAACTTGTTGATACGTTATCCTTAACACGAATCACATTCATTAGCTTTGACCGAGCCGACCAGTAGTATGTTATTGTACCATAGAACTGACATGGTACCATAGGACTGACAATCCCATTATCGGACTGTTCACTGGATTTGGTGGAAGTTTGGGTAATGACAGAAATTGTTTCTGATTAACAAATCATTAGTCTAGTTAAAGAGACCCTTTGGTGGTCTATTAAAGATACCATTTGGTGGTATAGTCAACACAAGTTTGAATGTGTTCATTAAAGAACGATCAAAAGTTTTCACAATTAAAACCACGGACGATTTGTTTATGACATGGACAATTGGTTTATTACGCGGACGATTGATCTATAACACGAACAAATGGTTTATAACACGGACAAATTGTTTTGAACAATGTCACACAATGATTTTTACTTAAAGATATAAACCATACAAAGATTTCTTTTGAATCAATCTATTACAAGGTTTTTACAAAAGAAATGTTTTTTTTCAAGATTCACGGCTACAAGGTTTTCACAACTCTGACCAACTTGTTTTAGTTGGTTAATTGTATTGCAATATCAAACACTTTTGATACGAGGTTTTCACTTAACGACTCTTGTAGTCGGAGGAGGTGTTGCAATATGAATACAAGGCCACGAATTTGACACACTCACAAAACCTATGTACTCGCCGGCATTTTTTTATGTTGACTCTCTTTTCACATATGTTTCAGGAATCAATACTTGATAATATGATGCATGCGTCACATAGGAATGGACGCGGGCCTTAGTGACTTAAAACATGAAAGACAATTTATTTATGTGTTCTTTCTGTTTATCCCAAGACAATGTAAACATTTAACTTAATCAAACAAAATTTTAAATTCCATGAGTTGTGAAACAATAGTTCTGTGACATGACTCCCCGACGTTTCCGCCGCGGTTTGTTGTTTTACGCGGTCGGGATGTTACAGAAAGATTGGTATCAGAGCTTATGGTTATAGGGAATTAGGTTACTAGTAATGCTTTAACCTAGACTATAACCTTCCTAGGACCCTAACATGAGTTATCTTGTGTTTAGATTATCAAAACAATACCGTCACCTATCCTTAGGTGATTACGAAAACAAATGCACAAGATACAAATTCATTTTGAAAATCAATCATCTATCCTTAGATGATTTGGTTTGGCTTAAAGCCTTGTAAGTTTTCAGAAACCCGTCAAAGTTTGGGTTTTATTAATGTGAACATGTGCGATCTGGAAGGGTGGATGCCTGTACCCTGAGTTTTCTGTCTAAGGCTAGAGTGTTCGTACAAATCCGCATTATCGGACCAGTCACTCTTACCTGGGAACTCTTGGGGTGAGTGTCCACTTATAGGCTAAAGCATGTCTTCGCGATACATTATAAAGACCCATTTACTTTGATTAGTCACCGTGTGTCATTTGTTTGTTTTTAAGTAACGAACGAATGACCACCATCCTTATATTTCGTCGATATTTTTATCATCTCTCTTCATTATCCAATGTCAATCACACATATTTTCCCTCATGTTTTCTTCTAGAATGCCTCCTCGACATAGTACAACTCAAACTGCCGAAATGGCAGCTATGATCGCTCAGCTATTTGTTGCGTACTCCCAAACCTAGTGACCCAGATAAACCAAGTAAACAATAACAACAACAACAATGCACACGCACCATGCAACTACAAACAATTTAACTTGGCTAAACCACTCAAGTTTACTAGGTCCGAAGGAGCTACTGGACTCCTGCAGTGGTTTGAGAGTCTCGAAAGCACATTTCGTCATGTTCAATGCCCGAATGAGCGAAAAATCGAGTTTGTATCGAGTGTATTCTAGAAAAGAGCACTTACATGGTGTAATGGTGTGATGAGAGATAAGGGGTGCCGATGTGGCAAAGGCACAAACGTGGGAAGAGCTTCGAGCTCTAATGATGAGGGAATTCTGCCCACGTCATGAACAACGGGCACTAGAAGATGAATTCCACAATCTTAAACAAGATAGGGGAGAACATTGTGCCTACACTGACCGTTACAAAGAATTGAGCTTCTTGTGTCCCGCCATGGTTACCCCGTTGGATAAAGCAATCGAGAGGTACATCAATGGCCTACCTGACCCCGTTCAATACATTGTTACTGGTAGCAACCCTACCACTGTTCGACATGCTATCGAATTAGCTGCTACCCTGACCGAGTCTCAGGTCAAGAAGGGGAGACTGTTTTGCAAGGGCGACAAGAAACAGGCATCTAAGACCACTCAAGAGAAAATTAGGAGAATAAAGCTGATTCTTCTAAGAAGTCGACGAAGCGTAAGGCTTCACAGAACTTTGCAGTTGTAGCACAACCCAACCAGAATACTCAAAACTAGCCAGCACAACCTCCTGCGAGGAAACCCTATGTTGGTACTACATTGTTGTGCAACCGGTGCAATGGTTACCATCAAGCTCACATACAGTGTCGCCAATGCACATCATGTGGAAGATTCGGTCATATAGCCAATGTTTGATGTTCGGCCCCAAAACAAGCTATTCAGAACCCTGTTCAACCCCAAGCCAACCCTGCTAGACCTCCGTTCCCACCTGGTTCTTGCTACAACTATGGCGAGATGGGTCACTTTAGAAACAACTGCCCAAAATTGGTGAACGTGAATGCAAATCCAGCCCATGGACGCGCATTTAATATCAATGCCAACGAGTCTCGTGATGATAACGAAGTCATTAACGATATGTTCCTTGTTAACAATCATCCTGCTTCTATTCTTTTTTATTCGGGTGCCGATAGAAGCTTTATATAACTAGCCTTTGAACCTTTGCTTTCGATGCCTAGAACTAAACTAGGAAAACCCTTAAAGGTGGAAATAGCTAGTGGTGAACCCCATGTGCTCAACTATGTCATTTGTAGTTGCCAATTGAACTTGGATAACCACCTTTTTCCCATTGACCTCACACCAATGCAACTCGGGAGTTTTGACATCATCATAGGAATGGATTGGTTAACCAAACACCATGCTGAGGCGATCTGTTTCGACAAGGTTGTTCGTATACCTCTTTCATCTGGTGAAACCTTAGAAGTTCACGGAGAGAAACCCTCTAGTAGCCTAAAACTCATGACTTGTACCCAGGCCCAAAAATGCCTACGAAAGAATTATGTAGCCTTTTTGGCACATATCGTAGAGGAAAAAGGCAAGGGCAAGACTGTTCAGGACATCCCCATTGTTCGGGAATATCCTGAGGTGTTTCCTGAAGAGCTACCTGGTTTACCCCTAATTTGTCAAGTTGAGTTTCGTATTGACCTTGTACCTGGTGCCAACCCAATTGCTAAATCTCCTTACCGACTTGCACCGTCTGAAATGCAAGAGTTGCCAAAACAACTCCAAGAACTTTCAGAAAGGGGATTCATTCGTCCGAGCTTTTCACCTTGGGCGGGTCTTCGTAAAAAAGAAGGATGGATCCTTCCGTACGCGTATCGGTTATCGTGAGCTCAATAAACTCATAATCAAAAATCAATATCCCCTACCTCTTATTGATGATCTCTTTGATCAGCTACAAGGTGCGACCTGCTTTTCAAAGATTGATTTGCATTCTGGGTATCATCAACTTCGTGTACTCGAAGAAGATATTCCGAAGACTACTTTTCGCACTCGATATGGTCATTACGAGTTCACTGTCATGCCTTTTGGTTTGATGAATGCTCCTTTCGTCTTCATAGACTTAATGAATAGGGTTTGTAAACCTTATTTAGACAAGTTCATCATTGTTTTCATCGACGACATCCTCATTTATTCTAAGTCTCATGCCGATCACCAACAACATCTCCGTCTAACGATGGAACTCCGGACGAAAGAACAACTTTACGCCAAATTCTCCAAATATGAATTTTGGCTAAAAGAAGTTCAATTTTTGGGACACATTGTTAACGAACAAGGTATACATGTAGATCCCACCAAAATCAGTGCAATTAGGGATTGGAGTACACCTACTACTCCTACCGAAGTTCGTTCATTTCTTGGTCTTGCTGGATACTATCGACGATTCATCGCGAACTTTTCAAAGATTGCGGTTCCCCTTACCACTTTGACTCAGAAGAATAAACCTTTCGAGTAGGGACCCAAACAAGAGGAAGCCTTTCAAATACTAAAACAAAAACTCTGTAATGCTCCTTTTTTATCTTTACCCGACGGCAACGATGATTTCGTTTTCTATTGTGATGCATCAAACCTAGGCCTTGGTTGTGTTCTCATGCAAAGAGACAAAGTCATAGCCTATGCGTCAAGACAATTGAAAATCCATGAGAAGAACTACACAACTCATGATCTTGAGTTAGGAGCCGTAGTTTTTGCTCTCAAAATTTGGAGACACTACCTTTATGGTACGAAATGTGTGTTTTTCACTGACCACGAAAGTCTCTAACACATATTCAATCAAAAGGAGCTTAACATGAGACAACGACGCTGGGTCAAAATTCTGAACGACTACGACTGCGAGATTCGCTACCATCCTGGTATGGTGAATGTTGTGGCTGATGCGCTTAGTCGTAAGGAACGTGCCAAACTTCATTGTGTTCGAGTTCAATCTGATATCCAGACACGTATCCTTCAAGCACAACATAAGTGTGTGACCCAAAGCTTGTTGAAAAATGAGCTGCCACAAAATCTCGAACTTCAACTCGAAGCAAAAGATAACGGATTACTCTACTACAAGAACCATTTGTGGATTCCTAGTCAAGACAATCTCCTCACCTTATTGATGGATGAAGCTCATAAGTCTTATTATTCAATCCATCCTGGTGCAGACAAATTGTATAAGGATCTGCGTACCCAGTATTGGTTGCCGGGTATGAAAAAGGACATTGCCTTATATGTGTCTAAATGCCTAATTTTCTTAAAGTTAAGGCAGAACATCAACGTCCATCTGGTTTACTTGAGCAACACGAATACCAATATGGAAGTGGGAGAACATTGCGATGGATCTCATCACTAAACTACCGCACACACCTAGAGATCATGACGTCATTTGGGTAATCATCAATCATCTAACAAAGTCAGCACACCTTTTGGCAATTCGTGAGGATCTATCTGCTAACAAACTCGCCAAGATCTACGTTGATGAGATTGTATCTCGTCATGGTGTTCCTTTGAACATCATATCTGATCGAGATGCTCGATTCTCATCTCACTTTTGGAAGACCATGCAATCTGCCATGGGAACCAAACTCAATCTGAGCACTGCTTATCATCCTCAAATGGATGGACAATCTGAAAAGACAATTCAAACACTAGAGGATATGCTTAGAGCATGTGTAATCGACTTTGGTGGTAGTTGGGATTCGCATCTACCATTGGTCGAATTCTCCTACAATAATAGTTATCATGCCAGCATCAATATGGCGCCTTTTGAAGCTTTATATAGTCGAAAATGTCGTTCACCTGTCTGCTGGAATGAGGTCGGTGAAGTTCAGCTACAGACAAAGTCAAGAAAATTCACGATCACCTTCTGACATCTAGAAGCCGTCAAAAGAGTTATGCGGACAAACGATGCAAGCCCTCAGAATTCCAAGTTGGTGATCATGTCCTCATCATGGTATCCCCTTGGGAAGGTGTGATTAGATTTGGAAAGAAAGGAAAACTTGCACCACGATATATTGGACCATTCAAGATCGTTGAGAGAATCGGAAAGGTGGCCTACCGACTTGAGCTACCACCTGAACTTGGGAATAATCACCCAACATTCCAGTGTCCAATTTGAAAACTTGTTTAGCTGATACAAACCTCCACATTCTCCTCGACGAAATTCACGTTGATGACACTATGCACTTTGTCGAGAAACCTGTGGAGATATTGGACCGTGAAGTCAAGAAACTCAAGCGTAGACGTATACGGATAGTTAAAGTTCGCTGGGAATCCAAACATGGCCTAGAATTTACTTGGGAATGAGAGGATCAGATGAAAGCCAAGTATCCACATCTGTTTCACAAAGTTTCCTCTAATTAAATTTCAGGACGAAATTTCCAAAATTAGGGGAGATTGTGACATTTGTGCCTTTTCAATCATTGCACAATTACAACAATTTCGTATTCAATGAAACCATGTATTTTATTTCCAAATATTTTTGTATTCAATAAAATCTTGTATTTTATTGATGAGAATGCAAAAATGTTAATCATTGCACAATTTCGATCATTTTCGTGTTCGTTAAAGTCTTTTACGCATTTTTGCGAAACGCATAACCGTACAACTGAACGAACCGACATCCACGACATTTTCAGGCATAATCCAAGTTACACATGTCTTAACACCTTTATATAACCTAAGTATTAGGTTAAAGGGGTTAAAAATGGCAAACAAGTGAAAATACAAGTCCAAGGGCCAAAAATGTCAAAAAAATAATAAATATTTTTGCTTATTCACCAAGTTTGTCACCTATCTCCAATTTTTGACACCTAGCACTCACTTTGCCACACTTAATATGGTGTTGACACATGTTAGGACACTAATCCACACTTGATGACACTTGTCATCACCTCCTTAATCCTAAAATACTATAAATACCCCATGATTCTTCCATTTTTTTCACACCACTTCAAAACACTTCAAAGCAAAGTGTGAAGTTCTTCTTCCTATCCTTCTTGGAGCTTGTCTCCAACCTTTGGAAGCCTCGTATCTTGAGTTTCGAAAGTGTTTTTCAACATGAGTAAGTACTCTTCCTAGTTCTTTAATTTTTTTTAGCTATTTTGAGCTAAAAGTCGAACAGTTTGGCAACCTGATTGACTTTTGGTTCTGACCATATTTGGTCAAGTCAAAGTTCAATTGAACTTTGAAACGTGATCGTAATCACGAAGGTTATAATCCCTAACGATTTCACCTTCTGATTACCAGGTTTACTAGTCGAAGTGACGAGTCAAAGTTTTGGTCAAAAATGCGCATGATGTGCATTTTATGATAAAACTATTTTCAGGTATCAAAACACCAAGTTTTGATACCAAATAAGTTTTATAAACTTAGTTAGACATATTTTAACATGTCTAACTCCTCACTTCTAGTTAGTTCTTATTTAGGGTCGTAAATTGAGCGGTCTTGACCACCGCTTTGACTTTTGAATCCGACACGTTTGGTCGATTCTTAGGATCCTACCAAACACATATTTGTGACCATAGTTATATAAGGAATAACCTACTAAGGTTATACCTTATGGTCACATCGTTTTGTTAGTGTTATGATAATTTACTTCTATGTTCTTAAAAAAATATGACCAAAATGCCCTTTTGCGCTTAAATCCATTTTAACACATGTAACCAAATTTTGACATATAAACTTATATTTTAACATTTTCAAACATGCTTGGGCATCTAAGACTTATCATAGGACATGTTTAACCATCCGATCACACGTTTACGCTAATGACCAAAAGCACTTAGGATCCTTTCCAAATCAGAATGTTAAGTTTGTTAAACCATATCACATGAGTTCCAACACTCGTTTGGTTTATAAGACTTCATTCTATCCGATCTCCCGTTTGTAGTCCCGACACACTAACATATTTATCTGACACATCAGGACACATTTGAGCTTTGTTTATTTTGTTGATCAAGAACACTTTCGCAATCCCAAGTGAATACATAGCCCCCCTCTTTTACGTTTTCAAATGTTTTGGGGTGATTCATATGTGCCGATAATTATTTTCAAAATTTCAAAACAATATACATGGTTTATGTTTACAAAAATGATTTTCAAAGTTAGTACATAGTTCCCCTCTTTTACATTTTGTAAATGTTTTGGGGTGACTCATATGTGCTAAATCATTTTCAAGTTTTCAAAAACAATGTCTATGGTTTATATATAGAACAATACGATTTCAATAATGTGAACAACTTGTTGATGCGTTATCCTTAACACGAGTGACATTCATTAGCTTTGACCGAGCCGACTAGTAGTATTTTATGGTACCATAGAACTGACATGGTACCATAGGACTGAGAATCCCATTATCGGACTGTTCACTGGATTTGGTGGAAGTTTGGGTAATGACAGAAACTGTTTCTGATTAACAAATCATTTGTTGATTTGTTAGTCTAGTTAAAGAGACCCTCTGGTGGTCTATTAAAGATACCCTTTGGTGGTATAGTCAACACAGGTTTGAATGTGTTCATTAAAGAATGCTCAAAAGTTTTCACAATTAAAAACACGAACGATTTGTTTATGACATGGACAATTGGTTTATGACCCGGACAATTGATCTATAACACGGACAAATGGTTTATAACACGGACAAACTGTTTTGAACAATGTCACGCAATGATTTTTACCTAAAGATATAAACCATAAAAAGTTTCTTTTGAATCAATCTATTACAAGGTTTTTACAAAACAAATGTTTTTGTCATGAATTCATGGCTACAAGGTTTTCACAACTCTAACCAACTTGTTTTAGTTGGTTAATTGTATTGCAATATCAAACACTTTTGATACGAGGTTTTCACTTAACGACTCTTGTAATCGGACGAGGTGTTGCAATATGTATACAAGGCCACTAATTTGAAACACTCACAAAACCTATGTACTCGCCGACTTTTTTATGCTGACTCTCTTTTCACATATGTTTCAGGAATCAATACTTGATAATATGATGCATGCTTCACGTAGGAATAGACGCGGGCCTTAGTGACATAAAACATGAAAGACGATTTATTTATGTGTTGTTTTTGTTTATCCCAAGACAATGTAAACAATTAACTTAATCAAAAATTCCATGAGTTGTGAAACAATAGTTCTGTGACATGACTCCCCGACGTTTCCGTCGCGGTTCGTTGTTTTACACGGTCGTGGTGTTACACTTTGGACCTCAAAAATGGTGAGGTTTCACCTTACTTTGCCTAAGCAAACTTGTGAAAACCTTCCTAGAGGTTATCCAAGTGTTTTACTAGAAGAAATAAGGAAGAATTAGTTGAAGAAGTGAGTTAGAACTCACAAAAAAACTCAAATATGGCTGCTGCGTTTTGAATATGTTAGAGACTTTGAGAGTGTTTTTGAAGTGTTTGGAGGCTTGTAAAAGTGGGAAATGGATGGGGGAAAGGTGGTTTATATAGGGAAGGGATTAGGGTTTCAACGGGTTGGGCTTTGGACAAAATTAGTGGGTGTTTAAACTTAAAACAAGCCCAAAACATCAACATATGGCAGCCCTCTTTTTTTTTTTTGTTTTTTTTGGTTAATTAATTTATATAAATGGTTTTAATTGTTATTTAGATAATGTATTTTATACATAAATCAAGTGTGAAGTGTTTTGAAAGAGTATAACATGAAGCAGACTTGCTAAAAACGGAAAGTTACAAATGCGAAGTGTTGCAGTCTCCCCTCCTTTAGGGAACTTTGTCCCGAAATTAGGAAGATGTAACGAACAAATGCGGATACTTAGTCTTCATATCGCTTTCAAGTTCCCAAGTAAACTCATCGCCACGTTTTCTTTCCCATTAAACCTTCACGATAGGAATTCGACTACGCCTTAGTTGCTTAGTGCCTCGATCCATGATTTCAACTGGCTTCTCCATGAAGTGTAAGGTCTCGTTGATTTGAAGATCTTCAAGTGGAACTTGGAGTCTTTCTTCGGCGAGAAATCCCTTCAAGTTTGAGACGTGGAAGGTAGGATGAACATTGTTGAGCTCTCTTGGTAGGTCCAGTCGGTAGGCTACCTTGCCAATCCTTTCGAGAATCTTGAAAGGACCTACGTAGCAAGGAGCGAGCTTTCCCTTTTTCCCGAAATGAACCACACCCTTCCAAGGGGATACCTTGAGAAGTACTAAGTCACAACGTTAAGTTCCAAAGGCTTGTGTCTTTTATATGCGTAGCTCTTTTGTCGGTTTCTAGCTTTCAGCAAGTTGTCCCGAATATGCAAAATCTTGTCCGTCGTCTGTTGTATGAGCTCAGGACCGTTGATTTGAGCTTCCCCGATCTCGTGTTAACAAATAGGCGATCGCCACTTGCGTCCATACAATGCCTCGAATGGTGCCATCTGAATACTCGTGTGGTAACTGTTGTTGCAGGAGAATTCGACCAAAGGTAAGTCATGTCCCAGTTGCCACCAAAATCAATTACGCAAGAACGAAGCATGTCCTCTAGAGTTTGGATAGTACTCTCGGTTTGACCATCAGACTTAGGATAGAAAGTAGTACTAATCTTGAGTTGAGTGCCAAGGGCCTTTTGATATGTTTGCCAAAGGCGAGAAGTGAAGTGACCATCGTGATCGGAGATAATGTCAATGGGGACACCGTGACGACAGATGACTTCATCCGTGTAGATACGAGCCAATTTCTTAACTCGGTAGTCTTTAAGTATGGGAGGGAAATGAGCAGACTTGGTCAGACGGTTGATGATTACCCAAATACTATCGTGACCAGACGATGTACGAGGGAGTTTGGTTGTGAAATCCATAGCAATACTCTCCCATTTCCAAACTGGAATTTTCGGTTGTTCGAGTAAGTAAGAGGGTCGTTGATGCTCGGCCTTTACCTTGGAACAAGTAAGGCACTTTGATACGTAACACGCGATGTCTTTCTTCAATCCAGGCCACCAATATGACGTACGAAGGTCATGATACATCTTATCGGCGCTAGGATGAACAGAATACTGAGACTTATGAGCTTCACTCATCAAGAGGTCACGAAGATTATCACGGTTTGGAATCCAAATCGGTCAAGATAGCACATGACGCCATTAATTTGGTCACGAGTTGGTTTTCAGCACCACACTTCAACTCATTATTGAGGTTACCCTCGTTAACGGTCGAGTATTATGCCTCACGAATCATCTCTTGAAGCTTTCCCAAAGTTTGGTAGCAACGTACACTCTTAACATGAGTTTTACGACTAAGTGCGTCGGCCACAACATTCGCTTTACCAGGGTGGTAGCGGTATCACAGTCATAGTCGTTTAATAATTCTACCCAACAACGTTGCGCATGTTGAGTTCTTTTTGATTAAAGATGTGTTGGAGGCTCTTATGGTCGGTGAAGACCGTACACTTTGTACCATAAAGGTAGTGTCCCTGCACCAAGTTCAAGGTCGTGCGTAGTATAATTTTTCTCATGAATTTTGAGTTGTCATGACGCGTAAGCGATAACCTTTTCTCGTCACATAAGAACACAACCAAGACCATGTCTTGAGGCATCACATACACGACAAAGTCGTCGGTACCATCAGGAAGGGTTAGGATACAAACATTGCAAAGCATGTCCTTGAGCGTTTGAAAAGACTCCTCTTGTACGGAACTCCAAACAAAAGGCTTATCCTTTTGGGTCAAGGAAGTGAGAGGTACGGCAGTTTTCGAAAAATTTGAGATAAAACGACGGTAATAACTAGCTAAGCCGAGAAACGAACGGATTTTGGACGGAGTCTTAGGGGCAATCCAATTTTTCACTACCTCGATTTTCACGGGGACAACGTGAATACCAAGTTCATTGACGACATGACCAAGAAATTGAACCTCTTTTAACCAAAATTCACACTTGGAGAACTTGGCGTAGAGACATTGAGTACGCAAAAGCTGAAGGATAAGACGCAAGTGTCGCTCATGCTCTTCTCGCATCTTAGAATAGATTAGGATATCGTCAATGAAGACGATCATGAATCGGTCAAGATAGGGCTTACACACACGATTCATCAAATCCGTAAACACGGTGGGTGCGTTGGTCAAACCAAATGGCATGACCACGAACTCGTAGCCCCCATAACATGTGCGAAACACGGTTTTGGGTAGATCTTCTTTGAGGACTCGAAGTTGATAACCAGAGCGAAGGTCGATTTTCGAGAAACAAGTCTCGCCTTGAAGCTGGTCAAAAAGGTCATCGATGCGAGGAAGAGGGTAACGGTTCTTGACTGTAAGCTTGTTGAGCTCACGATAGTCAATGCACATGCGAAAGGATCCGTGTTTCTTTTTGATGAATAGAACGGGAGCACCCGAAGGAGATGTGCTAGGACGTATGAAGCCTTTATCAAGAAGCTCTTGAAGTTGGCTAGACAACTCTTGCATCTTCGAGGGTGCTAGATGATAGGGGGATTTGGCGACCGTAGTTGCACCAGGGATAAGGTCAATGCGAAAGTCAACAGAACGAACAGGAGGAGGGCCAGGAAGATCCTCAGGGAAAACATCAGGGAAATCACGCACAACGGGAACTTCACTCACCCTTAGACCCTTGTCCTTCTTTTCCACAATGTGGGCAAGAAAGGTGAAGTATTCCTTACGCAAGTACTTGTTCGCTTGAATACACGACATAAGCTTGAGACCTTTGGAGGGTTTCTCGCGATACACGTGTAAGGAATCATTATTGGGAAGGGGAAGCGGAATGTACTTTTCTGAGCAAACAACTTCAGCATGGACTCGCCTAAGCCAATCCATGCCTACTATGATATCGAAGCTACCCATTTTCATGGGTATGAGGTCAATAGAAAACATATGATCATTGAGATTAAGAGTACAATTAGAAAGGACGGAATCGACGGTGATGGATTTTCCATCAGCTACTTCGACTTCGAATGATTAGGCAACTTAGAACGACTATACATAAGCAAAGGTTCGAATTAAACGGATGCAAAACTTTTATCCACACCAGTAATAAACAAACACGTTGCGTAAACATTGTTAACAGGGAACGTACCCGATATGACATCATTTGAGTTTTGAGCTTGAGCGACAGTGATGACGAAGGCTCGGCCGTGAGCATGTTGCTACTGTTGATTGTTATTGTTGTTGTTGCACTGAGGGTAGTTGTTGGCGAAGTGTTTGGGTCTCCCATCTGAAGTAGGCACGAGCGGCAAGTACAAGGGGTCGGTTTTGGTTAGCGGCATGGTTTTGAGGTGCGGTTATAGCTCGGGCTTGGTTGATGGGGGCTTGCGGGCATTTCGGCATTGCTGGGTGAAGTGCCCATACCTATTGCAGATTGTGCATAGGCGGCACGGGTCAGTAACTGGTTAGCGGAAGGGACAGGTGTTGCACTTAGGATGGGGTCTGGTGTATGTTTTCTTGACGGGTTCGGGTGCGGGTAAGGCGAGCTGATGGGCGTTTAGCGGAGTGACTACCGCGCAGTTTGGGCTTGAAGCCTTCCACTTCTTGCCCTTGGTGTTGTTTCTTGGGGGTTTGGGTGAGGTAGGCTCGGCGAGGGCTTCGGTGGTGGCTTGATGGGCTTTGCTTAGTGGAGCCTTGGCGGCTTCACAAGGGACATGGCTATTGTTCAGTCGAGCAGCCAAACGAAAGCTTCCTCGACGGTTTTTGGTGAGGTGGTATCGACCAGGTCACCGAGGTAAGGAGGGAGGCAACGTATGTATTTAGCAACGGCCTTTTCGGTCGTGTCAACTTGCCTTTGGCAAATCGCACCCAGTTTCTTAAAACGGGGCGTCAGGCCAGCGTTGTCATTCCCCACTTGCTTGAGGTTCCAAAACTCAGTCTCGAGTAATTGGCGTTCATGGGGAGGGCAGAATTCACTTTCCAATAACTTCTTGAGCTCGGTCCAAGGGAGGGCGTGGTCGACTTCGTTACCACGAACGTTACGCTCGGAAGTCCACCAATCAAGGGCTCTTGATCGGAACACTCCTGTGGCGTTCATGGTGCGCAGGTGGTCGGGACAACCACTTTGGATGAAGGTGACTTCAATGGCGTCGAACCATTGTAGTAGCTTAGTGGCGTCCCCTTCACCGGTGAAAAGTAGGGGATTGCAAGAACAGAATTGCTTATGGGTGAAGGTGGTTTTTGGTGGTTCGGCCTTGGAGTCGACAAAGGTGTGAGGTGATTCGGCATTGAGTGGAGGTTGGATCTTGCTGACGATTTCGGGGATGACCTTGGCCATATGCTCGGCCATTTGTTCGGCCATGAACTTCATGCAATCTTTCTTTGACATAGAGTTGGATTGGGAATTCAACTTGGACTTTGACTTCCTCTTAACCATAACACTTTGAGAGAAAGACATCTAAACGGTTCGACAACAGAAGATAGGTTTAGGCTTTGATTGTAAAGTGTTTTCATAAAGAAAAGAATTTGTTTTGAGCACATAAGCATCATGTAACACGTATGAATTCACATAGATAGCATAAGCATATTGGTAGCAATTTGCGTAAAGGAGTACAAATTTAGTTGGCTCATGAGATTTTTTATGGTTTTTGGTTACCAAGGATGTGCGAATCGTGCATCGGGTCCGAAATGAACGAGATAGCAAGTAACACAGAGAAATTGAGATAGCATGAAAGATAGGCTTAATAAAACATTCGAGTGTTTCGGGTTGTTAAACGTTGACTATTACTAGTAAATCGAGATCCTTTCAAATTAGAGAAACGTGCTTTGGCCTATAGGTAAAGTGCTCTCCTCGAGAAGCGATTAACGGCACTTTACCCTTCTAGTTACTACACCTCTCTAACCGAATTGAAAATCCGAAACTTTGGCGAGATTGAAAAATCAAGGAATGTGACTAGTTGACAAGGTGCGGGTTTCACCTCTAACTTGACAACATTGTACCCTAAGTGTGGTTGGTACTTACCAATCGAGGAGCGTATTTTAACTCGTTGGTAAGGGTCCACTAGAGTATGAAATGAAAATTTCCATCAAGATGTGGATTTCACTCCTAACTTGATGGTGTAATTTCGCGCAAAATCGAACTTCGCAGATTGAGAGTGATCACCAAAGTGCGGGTTTCACCCCTATTTTGGTGAGATCGTCTGGTTTGTAATTTGAATGTCTTCAAGTCTTAAAGTGTATAATTTGTGTAAGTGTCTTAGGAAAAACACATATATATTTAAGACAAAAAAATAGGAAGAATTAACATTTTAATCATGAAGCAAGAATGGTCAAGTTGGTTACTTAAACTATAGACTAGGTTGAACATGGCAATTCTACCTAATTCCCTATAGTTATGGCTCTCATACCAATCTGTCACACCCCAACCGATGGTGGAAACATCAGAGTGAGACGAACTAGATTGCTCGAGACATCTTAACACTATTTGCATTAATATTTATGTTAATCAACCCATTTCATTTCATAGCATCAAAATTGTCAAGTTACATCAAATATATGAATACAAGTAACAACAACAAAATAAAGTCAACAATAACATAATGATTAACTTAGTCTTCTACGCGTGTTTCTATGCCATTCCTACTAAGTTCCATCATAACAACTTCATCAACCTGCAACACGTTAAAAAGTATAGTTCAATAACAAAGTATTAGCGAGTACATAAGTTTAATATCATAGCATAATTATGAAAACCGTTTAAACAAATCCACATGAATAGCTAGCATACAAGATAAATGTAAACAATGTGAATCTACAAGTCAATCCTCTAGTGTACCGCAAATAGATTTAAAACCTAACATTGACCACAAGAATACGGGCGGTGCGTTACTCCTATAGCGCTATACATGTTAAGGGAAGCTTGATTGAAGTTAATGACATTTAGATCACATAAGAATGTACCAAGTAACAATTCAAGTAGCATAAGACTAAAGCATGTTTGATGGATTTTTTGTGTGTAATCATAGAATAAAAGTGTGATTTAGTGTTGTTTGGTAATTTAACATATTGCACCCAAATAGTGTAAAGCATAAAAAGGGTGTCGAGTTTACTCATAGTTTTGCAAAGTAATTTCCTTGAAAGTGTTAGGGTATTTTAGGGGAATTTACACCAAGTTATCCTACACAAGTAAACGTAGGTGTGTGAGTATTAGATTGACGATGGAGTTTGATGAGTTTAGGAATTAAAGTATGCAAAAAGTATGTATAAATAAAAGTATTTATCTAGACGTTAACGCTCGTTTTTGACACTATAAGCCCCGAAGGGTGTTTGTGTTTTTATGGGCCATGCTCAATAGAATTGTAACAATGGTTAGGTCTAAGATAAAATAACCTATTTCTAGGACAAGTAACCATATGGTCATTGTCAAAGGTTCGGTTATATTAAGTATTTACATATATATAGTTATAATATTACTAATTTATCTAGAGTTCACGTATTTTATAGATATTATGTATGTTATATAAGTCATGCATAGAGGTAGGAGGATAACTATCCTAAACCTCTTTCGTAAGATTCATCAATACACAAAATTGACACAAGGACAATCCGGATGGTCAAGAATTATAGAAATCATCAAGTGAGGGGTGGATTGAAAAGTTGGATAGCCAAGGCCTCCATGTAATCACACCTACACCAACACTTGTGGATTTGAAACCCTAGTAAAAACCACAAGTTTAGAGGCATGTTATGCCTCTTGATTTTGTATGAACAAGTCTAGCTAGCTCACTAACCATAAACTCGGTTAGAGGCATAAGTTTCATGGAGTTGTTATGTTTTAATAAAAACAAGTTCAAAAAAAGTTTATAAGTTTAACTTCTAAAACAGAAAGTTTGGCCGCAAAAATGGTATTGTTCCACCTTGGTTTTCCATGGAAAACCTATGGTAACATCCGATAGGGCTTAGCGAACAATGTTGAGGAAGAAATCATAAAGAAAACTTCCAAAATCTTAAAGTTTAAAAAGATAAAAATGGGCAGAAAATTTATGGTACTTTGGACCTAAAAGATAGTGAGGTTTCACCTTAGTTTGCCCAAGAGAACTTGTGAAAACCTTCCTAGAGGTTATCCAAGTCTTTTAGAAGAAGAAATAAGGAAGAATTAGTTGAAGAAGTGAGTTAGAACTCACAAAAAACTCAAATATGGCAGCTGCGTTTTTTGAATATGTTAGGGACTTTGAGAGTGTATTTGAAGTGTTTGGAGGCATGTAAAAGTGGGTAATGGATGGGGAAAGGTGGTTTATATAGGGAAGGTATTAGGGTTTCAATGGGTTGGGCTTTGGACAAGATTAGTGGGTGTTTAAACTTGATACAAACCCAAAACATCAACATATGGCAGCCCTCTTTTTTGTTTTTTTTTTGTTAATTAATTCATATAAATGGTTTTAGTTGTTATTTAAATAATGTATTTCATATGTAAATCAAGTGTGAAGTGTTTTGGAAGATTAAAAAATGATTAAAGGTGTTACACAACCCTAACATGTCTTGTAAATAATTAACATAAGTGTGACAAGAATCATGGTGCCAAAAGTTTATGCATTTTGCGTTTAACTTGTTGATTGCTTGCTTCATTTGAAACGTTTAACTTTCATGAATATATGATAAGAATATGCAAGTTGATTCGAAGCTATAAATTGTGTAACGAATGCGTGTATGATCATAGATTTAAATGCGTAAAAAGATTGCGAATTGCATATAATCGATCAATTTGATTACAATCAAAGCCTTAGATTTACAATGATTCGGAAATAAAATAATTACCAGGTTTGGACTTTCCAAAAATATAAACACGAAGCAGACTTGCTAAAAACGGAAAGTTACAAATGCAAAGCGTTACAGTTCCAACTCGTCTAGATGGAGAATGGTCAAAAACGATTTTACAAGCCCATTGTGAAAAACATATGGCCAATTGTGAAAACACTGATTTATATAAGAAATGATTACAAATGGGAAAT
This sequence comes from Scalesia atractyloides, assembly GCA_947069175.1. NCBI lineage: Eukaryota > Viridiplantae > Streptophyta > Magnoliopsida > Asterales > Asteraceae > Scalesia > Scalesia atractyloides. Next base: position 74,610,904 of record CAMTDV010000023.1, read on the forward strand.
CATCAATGAAACAATGATGGTATCATAATGTCAACTATAAAACACTCAAAAGGAACAAATAACAACGTAAATATTACTAAAATGCCATATTTGTCGGTTTTGCGTTGCGTTTTGGATAATAAGGTTTTGATTATCGAATGACTGACATTAGTGTGTTTTATGTTGATTATCATGTTGTGTTGTGTGTTTCGAGTTTTTATGGACCGTTAGGGTTTGGATATTGTGTTTTGGTGTTCTTCACTATTTATAGTGGATTTTGAGGGTGTTTATGGCTGAAATTGTGTTATTTATGACTTTGTACACTTTGTAGGAAAAATGAACTTTGTTACCGAACCCCACCACATATATATACATATATTTTTAATATGAATGAAATCACATATTAGAATATTTGTTAGAGTGTATACAAGTAGTATTGTTTTATTATTGTGTATCATTTAAATATAATTTATTAAAAGTGAATGAAAATAAAATTATTCGTATGTCTAAATTACATTTGTTATTCTTATTAATAATTGCTACATGGATTTAATTAATAGTTAATTAATATAAATTTAAGATATAAGTTAATTGTTTATATATGAATGCTTGAATTTTATTGTAATTAATGGTTAAACTACTATATCGCAAATGAGTATAAACAAAAATTAACAATATTAAACTAGGATAAATATTATTTTCTACTTTATAACAATTTCTTTATTTTAGGGTCACAGAAGGACTCGAGCGAGTAATAATTGGCGGGGTGAAATATGGTGGTGACATTTGTCTAACATTGTATTCATTTATTAGGTAGTACATATAACACTTTACCGGTATTTCAACCAATGCATAAGTGTGTTGTATCCAAGTACATGCACTAAAGCATTCATTAATAAGTAATATGTAATACGCTGTGTCTAGTGTGTGAAACGTGATATGGTGTATGCATTTAATTAATGATTGCATATATAATATTATATATATATATATATATATAATATATAATATATATATATATATATATTGCCCCCGTATGGTCACTTTATCCTGTGAAATCATCCTTTAATCTTTTGATTCTTTATTTTTTTTAAAGAAAGGTGACTTAAAGAGTCCAGATATGAAAAGGATATCCATATTAGTCCTCTTTCTTTCTGTAAGCATATTTGCTTCTTTTGGTATTGTTTTAATTTTATGTATTATTCTTTCTTTAATTTACAGTAATAGTTGTTTTATTATTTTTGTACATTTGTATAATAACTAATTAAAATGAAAAAAAATATAGTGATTGCATGTTCGTTTTGTTATTAATACAGCAAAGGAGGTACCAGGTGAAGTAAATCCACTTTGCATGCAAATGCATGCAATGTTCAAATGTACTGACGTAAAATGAAAAGAAAAGTGCACAGAATGGGGCCAAGAAGTTATACATAAGTTTGTTGGTCCATATCTTTGTTTATGTACTAAAATACAATGTAGTGGACATCAACCGTGAACAAGATAGAGCGAAACCATGATCAGGTAGTCAAACAATGGAGTTGATGATCTTGTAATGTCATTAATAATGCGTTGTTCCAACACTTAAAGAATGATAATTGTTTTGGGTTTTGTTTTATGTCAATGGTTTAAGAACTAGATCACACATTGAGCCGGTGACTTTACTAGTCACTTAGCCATTCCGATGGGACCGTATTTGTAAATTGAATAACTAAAAAGTTAAAACTAAATATGCCTTATACATAATAAAATAGGAAATTCTTTATGTATTGATGTGAATTCGAAAGTTTAACAAAAGATTAAGATTTTAGTTGATTAAATATGTCGCATTGATTATAAAACGAAACATAAAAGCATGAAGAAAAACATAAAGTAAAACTTTAAAAATCAAATAAAACTTCAATTATGACCCAGCTTCGGTTCATATGGTAACCAACTCGTTTAGATGGAGAATGGTCAAAAACGATTTTACAAGCCCATGGTGAAAACAGATGGCCGATTGTGAAAACACTGATTTATATAAGAAATGATTACAAATGAGAAATCATCAATGAAACAATGATGGTATCATAATGTCAACTATAAAACACTCAAAAGGAACAAATAACGACGTAAATATTACTAAAATGCCATATTTGTGGGTTTTGTGTTGTGTTTTGGATAATAAGGTTTTGATTATCGAATCACTGACATTAGTATGTTTTATGTTGATTATGATGTTGTGTTGAGTGTTTGAAGTTTTTATGGACCTTTAGGGTTTGGATATTGTGTTTTGGTGTTCTTCACTATTTATAGTGGATTTTGAGGTTGTTTTATGACAAAAATTGTGGTGTTTTATCACTTTGTACACTTTGTAGGAAAAATGGACTTTGTTATCGAACCCCACTATTTATATATACATATATTTTTAATATGAATGAAATCACGTATTAGAATACTTGTAAGAGTGTATACAAGTAATATTGTTTTTATTATTGTGTATCATTTAAATATATTTTAATAAAAGTGAATGAAAATAAAATTATTCGCATGTTCTAAATTACATTAGTTATTCTTATTAATAATTGTTACATGGATTTAATTAATAGTTAATTAATATAAAATTATGATCTAAGTTGACTGTTTATATATGAATACTTGAATATTTATGGTAATTAATGGTTAAATTACTATATCCAAAATGAGTATAAACAAAAACTAACAATATTAAACTAAGATAAATTATTATTTTCTACTTTATAACAATTTCTTTATTTTAGGGTCACAGAAGGATTCGAGCGAGTAATAATTGGCAGGGTGAAATATAGTGGTGACATTTGTCTAACATTGTATTCATTTATTAGGTAGTAGATATAACACGCTACCAGCTAGTGCATAAGTGTGTTGTATCCAAGTATATGCATTAAAGCATTCATTAATAAGTAATATGTAATATGATGTGTCTAATGTGTGAAATGTGATATGGTATATGTATTTAATTAATGATTGCATTTATGTATATATGCACCCGTATGGTCACTTTATCCTCTAAAATCATCCTTTAATCTTTTCATTCTTTATTGTTTTTAAGACAGGTCATTTAAAGAGTCGAGATATGAAAAGGATATCCATATTAGTCCTCATTCTTTCTGCAAGCATATTTTCTTCTTTTGGTGTCGTTTTAATTTAATGTTGTCACACCCCGACCCGCAGCGGAAAAGGTGATCGGGGCATGATTGGGTTTTCATCAAAGCTCATGACATTTATTATAAAGTTTCATATTTATTTTTCTTTATAATGGAGAATCATTACAATAAAAAATACAAGTACAACATGTTCTATACATCTTTCAAGACTTCATTATTTTTCTTCTAAGGCAATTTCCTATGTGTTCCTCGCTTTAACCTGTCCACCTGTATCATGTGTAAAAATGGTTTTTGGGTCAACAAAAAGTTGGCGAGTGAATCCTATGAAAACATTTAAACGTGTTTATTGAATCAATTATAAAATAAAGTGCATAACCACATATGAGTAATGTAGATGTAAATTTATTCACAAAACACATAATATTAAATATTGCACACACATACACCAAATGATTGTTTTTGAGGCACGCGTTGTTCAACTCGTCTCCCACGAGGAACTGATGGGCCTAATGAATGTTTTTGAGGCACGCGTTGTTCAACTCGTCTCCCACGAGGAACTGATGGGCCTAATGAATAATTTGCATACAACTTGACAATATGTAATACACCACAACAAACAATATTTACATTCTAAGTTTAGATCATATAATGGTATAGCACGAGTTTGAATAAGCGAATTAATTTAAGCGACACACGATACACCCCAAAACATGAATAAAAAGGGGAATTTGTAAGAATTCACTCACTGTGGTTGCGTTTCTTGGATTGATGATGAATGCGCACGAATTTGGATTTAACCACGAGAGAAACTAACCTAAATAATATCATAATGGTTCGGTAAATAAATGGATTTTATTTGAGATTAATAATCTTAATTCATAACCTTAATAGGATTTCAAGATTTATTTTTGTGAGTTTAAGGACATTTTCTAACTTTAAAAATATTATTTTTAAGTATTTTTAAATAATTTTCTGATTAAATAAATAAATAAAAAAATGTTGACCGTTGACTTTGACCGTTGACCGGTCTGATTGTGTTTATTATGTACGTTGAGTGAGGTTCGAACTCGTGACCTCCCGTACGCGTGCACGCAGCTCTACCAACTGAGCTACGTGTCTAACCCGAAACATTTCTGTTTTTAATTATACTTATATACTATTTAGATTTATTCAGAAATCATTTATTTTAAAAAGATTTGTAATTATGTCGACCGGTGCACATAACAGGTCTCGAACCCACGACCTCAGTCTTGCAACGCACCCAGCCCTACCAACTGGGCTGGGTGACTAACCCGTTTATATTATGATTTTTATTTCTCTTATATACTTACTGTCAAGTTCCATATTTGGGTTTTATAAAAAGTTTGAATATTATGACGAATTGGAACAAGGACAGAGTCGAACCCGAGACGTGTACGTTATGTTTGCACACAGTCCACCACTGGACTGTGTGTCTAACCCGGTTATTATTCCGGTTTTTATTATATTTATACACATTTCAAAACTTCATCTTCTTCGATTTATAAAACCAGAGAATCCACCCGACTGATTAATCGCAAATTTTTTTTGAATTAGTTGATTGATCAATACTGTTAACGAAATAAATAAAACCAGAAAGGATTAAAGGTGTTGTACCGAACAGTTGTGATCTCCGATGAAGTTCCAGCGGCTGAGGTTAACTCCGGCAATGTTTATCTTGCGACAGAGGATCTACAGGAGGTTTGAGGTGAGTGTGGGTGACTTCTGTCGAAGCTCTAGAAGTCCTATTTATAGAGTAAGGTAATAATGGGATAGATTCGGTTGTCCGGTGACCAATTCCGGCGAAATTGGAAATCTCTGGCGACGAGTTTCTGAGCACTTCCACTACGATAAAGTGTGCGGTCTTGAGCGAAAGGATTCCTGGAATGTTGAGGGGGGTATTTATAGGGTAGAACAGGATGTATTGGGTCTGTATTTTGGTCAAGGTTCGCAGTCAAGATTTTCCGGCGCTTACGACTATAATTGGGGCTAGACATCGGTTATAACCGATGTCGTCGACGGTTACAACGTTTTAGTCAAAAGGAGAATGGCTGAACTCGCGGATTGCCGGGTTTTCCGGGGATTGCGAGTTCCGCCGCGCTGATATCTGGTTTTTGAATTCGAGTTTTGATTTAAGTATTAATCGTTTCAGTATTATTCCAAAGTTGAGCGTGTGGCGGAGTGGTGAAGTGTTTGTTTGGTGAACTAGTTGACCCGGGTCGAAACCCGGCAGCTTGTTATTATTTTTTTGCACTAATTTAATTTTTAATAATTATAGTTTTTAAATTCTAAAATGTTTATTAATTATGTATTGTTTTAAAATTAGTTTGAGCTCTAAACGTGCAACGAAAATTTTAACTGGATGTTCGGTTAATAAACGAAGCGGGTTTTGGAAACCCGTTTTTTGATGGATGTTACAGTATCCCCTACTTTTAGAAATTTCGTCCTGAAATTTAAGTAGTAGTGGTATATTTGACTTGGAGGGAGGATGTTTTAATTTGACAAATACATAATTAGAAGAGGGTGAGAGTTTAAATCTTATTTGAGGCGGTAACGTTCCTAGTAAGGGTTGAATACCCGGCTACAGGAATCGCTTTTTGATGCCTAAAGTGTAAGAATACGGAACATGGATAAACAGAGTTGATTGACTAAGTATGATTTATGCATATGAGTTTTTGAGAGATTTGATACGTTTGGAAAGATAAGGTTATATCATATAACAAAACTTCTACCACTAAAACCTACATGGAACCTCTCATAACCGCCCGACAATGCCTCTGATCCTTTGGCAAGAATACTTATATATAGGAAGTACCAGCGGCGTATCCACCATATTCTTATTAAATTTTCATTGGCTTTATCAGTAAGTCATGATTAGTTCTATGTGACTCTAGAACATAAACAAGCACAACAACCAAAACTTGAGTCTCAAATCTGAAAGTATACATGATTGAATGATGATAGTACCTCTCTCATTTGTTATGATGAAGGGGTTAGTCTAGGTAAAGGTGAGACACAACCCAACTTCTTTAAATGACGAGATTGAGATACATCGAGATGTATGATGATATGAATGTTAAATCAATGAGTATAAAACAAAACTGAAATAGTAATTCGCATTAAGATTCTTGGATAAATTTCTAATTTATAATTCAGATACGTGAAGATTGAGATAACATAAAGAAAACATAAAAACTAAGCGGTTGGAGTTGAATCTTGATTTTTGGTGAAGAAAACTAGTTGGGTGGTTCGTTTGGGCCGTTATTATCTTCAACAGGAATGGCGTTGATGTTGTAAACTCTTCCTCTTGCTAGCGGTGGAGCTGGGTTTGCTTGTTTGCTTGGTTAACTGGGTTTGCTTGAGATTGGGCGTTGATGATGTTAACCAATCGAGGGCACGTGTTTCTAAAATGGGTAGGGTCGCTACAATTGAAACAAGCTCGAACATATGGGAACATGGGGTATTGGGGTTGTTGATATGTTTGGATCATGTTTTGAGTAGGGGTGAGGTTTGGTGCGGTAAACCTTGCTCAAATGACCATAGCGTCCACAACTCGCACATAGTCGACAAGGGAAGGTAGGTGGATGGTGATAAAAACAGGTGTTGCATTGAGGGTGAGGTCCAATGTAAGGTTTCTTATTTGGGTAAGTTGAGTTGGGTGCTACTTGAGTGATTGAGATAGCTTGGAGGGGTACAACTTGTGAAGCTGGTTGATTGCGTTGGGTGACAGCGAAAATTTGCCCATCTCGTTTTCTCTTAGCAATGGGTTGAGAAGGGGATTCGGTTTGGGTGGAGTTTGAGGTTTCAGTTGATGCTTTATCCTTCTTCTTCTCCTCCTTGAAGTCTTTATTCCGTATGCGGTTCTCGGTGAGCTCTGTAGCTAACTCCATTGCTGCTTCCAAAGTTGCAGGTGTGGTACTTATTATAGGGTCTTGAATTTTTGAAGGAAGACCTCGAATGTAGTGCTCGATCAAATGGTAGAGAGGATTGAACAAGTTGGGGACCATCTGATTCAACTCGAGAAATCTCTTGTTGTATGTGGTGTGGTCGCCCTCTTTTTGTTTCAAAGAATAGAACTCATCCTCTAATTTCTTGATTTCGCTTCTTGGACAGAAACGTCTTGTCATGATCTCTTTCAGCTCTTCCCAAGTCAAAGTCATAACATTCTCAGCACCTCGTTTGGCCATTTCTGTATTCCACCATGTAAGTGCTATTCCAAGCAAACGACCGGTAGCATATCGCACCTTGCGATTATCGGGGCAATCGCAATTTAGAAAAGTGTTTTCCATTTCCTCAAACCAATGGAGGAGAGCGGTGACACCTTCAGCCCCTTCGTATTTTTGAGGGTCGCAGGATTTGAAATGCTTGAAGGTGCATTTAGTGGTATTTGGGGGATGGTTGACAACATTTTGATCTTCTTGATTGACGGGATTTGCGGTAAGGGCTTGTTGAACTTGAACTACGATGTTGGGTATTACGGCCGCCATTTGTTGAGCGATTTGGGCAGCTATGCGCTCACGGGATTTTCCTGCTCTCATTTTCCTACGAGCGAGACTAGAAGACATCTACAAGGAATACGCATCAAGAGTATGAGTTGGACGTTTTAGGGGTCATGTGTCGTATTTAGGAATGAACATTCATAAAATAAATATAGAATAATAAATCTACTACATCCATAGGATGTCTTGGGCTTTGCTCGTAATTAGGCCTTGCATGCCGCCATACTTCACCTTCGTAATCATGTGGGCCCCCATGATTACCGGGTCTTTCATATGGTTCGCATGTGTTAACCTGGTAACGTACACTAAAACCTGGAGAAAATCGAGAAATATGTATGTAACGTATGATATTCGGAGTGCATCCAGGTGTGGACACGGTGACACCTCAAAGTGGGGTTAGTTCGAACGACGTTTAGTGTGGCATGCTTTGGCCTAATAGGTCCTTCGTACTCTCATCGTTAGTCCGCAGGTAGGCAAATTGGTCCGTTATATTGGATTTAAACGAATGCCAACCTAGACAGGACGTTTACAGTTACTACATGCCCGTCGTAGAACTCACTTTGATGAGATTGAAAAATGAAAAATGCGACAAAATCTTGAATAACGGAAGTAGGATGATTTGAATATGTGAACATTGAAATATGCGTGATGATTGTATATGTAAGCATGTTATGTTCGACTATAAGTATGATTCATTAAGTATCACAAAATATAATATTGGAAGTGTTTGCATGCATTTGTGTATGTAATAAATATGAAACAAATAAACATCATGAGTATGCATGTAACCACATAAACAATTAAAATCTAATCAACTATAGTATAGGCTCTAAGGGTCTAATAACCTATCCTATATCCCTATAGTCAAAAGCTCTGATACCAATCAGTCACACCCCGACCCGCAGCAGAAAAGGTGATCGGGGCATGATTGGGTTTTCATCAAAGCTCATGACATTTATTATAAAGTTTCATATTTATTATTTCTTTATAATGGAGAATCATTACAACAAAATACAAGTACAACATGTTCTATACATCTTTCAAGACTTCATTATTTTTCTTCTAAGGCAATTTCCTATGTGTTCCTCGCTTTAACCTGTCCACCTGTATCATGTGTAAAAATGGTTTTTGGGTCAACAAAAAGTTTGCGAGTGAATCCTATGAAAACATTTAAACGTGTTTATTGAATCAATTATAAAATAAAGTGCATAACCACATATGAGTAAATGTAGATGTAAATTTATTCACAAAACACATAATATTAAATATTGCACACACATACACCAAATGATTGTTTTTGAGGCACGCGTTGTTCAACTCGTCTCCCACGAGAAACTGATGGGCCTAATGAATGTTTTTGAGGCACGCGTTGTTCAACTCGTCTCCCACGAGGAACTGATGGGCCTAATGAATAATTTGCATACAACTTGACAATATGTAATACATCACAACAAACAATATTTACATTCTAAGTTTAAATCATATAATGGTATAGCACGAGTTTGAATAAGCGAATTAATTTAAGCGACACATGATACACCCCAAAACATGAATAAAAAGGGGAATTTATAAGAATTCACTCACTGTGGTTGCGTTTCTTGGATTGATGATGAATGCGCACGAATTTGGATTTAACAACGAGAGAAACTAACCTAAATAATAACATAATGGTTTGGTAAATAAATGGATTTTATTTGAGATTAATAATCTTAATTCATAACCTTAATAGGAATTCTAGATTTATTTTTGTGAGTTTAAGGACATTTTCTAACTTTAAAAATATTATTTTTAAGTATTTTTAAATAATTTTTTGATTAAATAAAAAAATAAAAAATGTTGACCGTTGACTTTGACCGTTGGCTTTGACCGTTGACCGGTCTGATTGTGTTTATTATGTGCGCTGAGTGAGGTTCGAACTCGTGACCTCCCGTACGCGTGCACGCAGCTCTACCAACTGAGCTACGTGTCTAACCCGAAACATTTCTGTTTTTAATTATACTTATATACTATTTAGATTTATTCAGAAATCATTTATTTTAAAAAGATTTGTAATTATGTCGAACAGGTGCACATAATAGGTCTCGAACCCGCGACCTCAGTCTTGCAACGCACCCAGCCCTACCAACTGGGCTGGGTGACTAACCCGTTTATATTATGATTTTTATTTCTCTTATATACTTACTGTCAAGTTCCATATTTGGGTTTTATAAAAATGTTTGAATATTGTGACGAATCGGAACAAGGACAGAGTCGAACCCGAGACGTGTACGTTAAGTTTGCACACAGTCCACCACTGGACTGTGTGTCTAACCCGGTTATTATTCCGGTTTTTATTATATTTATACACATTTCAAAACTTCATCTTCTTCGATTTGTAAAACCAGAGAATCCACCCGACTGATTAATCGCAAAGTTTTTATTGAATTAGTTGATTGATCAATACTGTTAACGAAATAAATTAAACAGAAAGGATTAAAGGTGTTGTACCGAACAGTTGTGATCTCCGATGATGTTCCGGCGGCTGAGGTTAACTCCGGCGCAGTTTATCTTGCGACAGAGGATCTACAGGAGGTTTGAGGTGAGTGTGGGTGACTTCTGTCGAAGCTCTAGAAGTCCTATTTATAGAGTAAGATAATAATGGGATAGATTCGGTTTTCCGGTGACCAATTCCGGCGAAATTGGAAATCTCCAGTGACGAGTTTCTGAGCACTTCCACTACGATAAAGTGTGCGGTCTTGAGCGAAAGGATTCCTGGAATGTTGAGGGGGGTATTTATAGGGTAGAACAGGATGTATTGGGTCTGTATTTTGGTCAAGGTTCGCAGTCAAGATTTTCCGACGGTTACGACTATAATTGGGGCTAGACATCGGTTATAACCGATGTCGTCGACGGTTACAGCGTTTTAGTCAAAAGGAGAATGGCTGAACTCGTGGATTGCCGGATTTTCCGGTGATTGCAAGTTCCGCCGCGCTGATATCTGTTTTTTGAATTCGAGTTTTGATTTTAGTATTAATCGTTTCAGTATTATTCCAAAGTTGAGCGTGTGGCGGAGTGGTGAAGTGTTTGTTTGGTGAACTAGCTGACCGGGTTCGAAACCCGACAGCTTGTTATTATCTTTTTGCACTAATTTTTAATTTTTAATAATTATAGTTTTTAAATTCTAAAATGTTTATTAATTATGTATTGTTTTAAAATTAGTTTGAGCTCTAAACGTGCAACGAAAATTTTAACTGGATGTTCGGTTAATAAACGAAGCGGGTTTTGGAAACCCGTTTTTTGACGGATGTTACAAATGTATTATTCTTTCTTCAATTTATAGTAATAATTGTTTTTGTAACATTCATGTAAAACGGGTTCAAAAACCCGCTTCGTTTATTAACCAAGTATTTTCCTTTAAATGTTCGTTGCATATTTATAAGCATTAGTTATGTAATAAATGTCACATAATAATACTAATAATAATAATAAATATAATAATAATAATAATAATAATAATAATAATAATAATAAATAATAATAATAATAATATTAATAATAATAATAATAATAATAATAATAATAAGTAAAATTAATATTTAGTAATAAAGGAATAAAAGCTATAAAAAAACAAATGAGTAAGGAAATAAAATAAAAATGAAGAGACAGGGTTCAACCGGAATCGAACTCGGGTCTCCCGCATGCACACACACACAAAATACCACTACTCTGCACACACTTTGGTGACTCAAATTATAAATAAATAACCTTTATAGTAGATCTAAGAGCGAAAACCCGCAAGTTCATCTATCAGATCAGTAACCGCCATTCCAATCAACATAAGTTGTGATCTTCGTTTTTATTTTAAGCAACCGTAACTGATTCTAACTTCAAGTTTCAAACGGAAACCCGGATTTTATGAGGGTAACCGACTGAAATCAATGATTTCAATAATCATGGATTAAAAACCGAAATTGCAATGATTGACAGGAAAATCTATAAATACCAGCCATACGCTGAGAAACGAATTCGCTCCTTCTCTTCGCACACTCTCAAGCGTCGTCTATAACCCCCCCCCCCCCCTATTAGAACCTGCTTTACAAGAAGCCTTGCCGGAGTTTTGTCGGAGTGCCATCGAAAAGTTTAGCATCTAGCCAAATGGTACAAGCATCCAACTCTTCTTGATACTTTTAGCGTGTAGATGTTTTAAATCGGAAAAACAAAAAAATTAGTTTAGGTTTTGCAGTCGAGATTAGTTTTGGGTAATTAAGTTGTTAAAGATGAAGTTAGTTAGAATATATGTATGACAAAAATTGGTGTTTTAATTGGGTTAGACACAAGCGGTGGACTGTGTGCATTTCACTTAAATGATGTCGGGTTCGAAACTCTACCACGACGCCGTTTTTATGAATTAAACCCACTGTTTTTAATTAAGCATATGCTAATAGCCGGTAAGTATTCAAATCTAATGCAATCTAAGAATATAATGGGTTAGACACCCAGCCCAGTTGGAAGGGCTGGGTGCGTTGCAACGAATTGATTAATCTTGATTACAATCAAAGCCTTAGAATATAATGAATTGAAAATAGAAATACGATTACAAGGTTTGGGCTTTCCAAAAATAGAAACACGAAGCAGACTTGCTAAAAACGGAAAGATACAAATGCGAAGCGTTACAGTCTCCCCTCCTTTAGGAAATTTCGTCCCGAATTTTAGGAAGATGCAATGAACAAATGCGGATGCTTAGACTTCATGTCGCTCTCAAGTTCCCAAGTATATTCAGCGCCATGTTTTCCTTCCCATCGAACCTTTACGATAGGAATTCGACTGCGCCTTAGCTGCTTAGTACCTCGGTCCATGATTTCGACTGATTTTTCCATGAAATGCAATGTCTCATTGATTTGAAGATCTTCAAGCGGAACTTGGAGTCCTTCTTCAGCGAGACATCTTTTTAAGTTTGAGATGTTGAAGGTAGGATGAACGTTGTTGAGCTCTTGTGGTAGTTCCAGTCGGTAGGCTAGCTTGCCAATCCTCTCGAGAATCTTGAAAAGACCTACATAGTGAGGAGCCAGCTTTCCCTATTTCTCGAAACGAACCACACCCTTCCATGGGGATACCTTGAGAAGTACAAAGTCACCAACGTGGAATTCCAAGGGCTTGCGTCTTTTATCTGCGTAACTCTTTTGTCGTCTTCTAGCTTTCAGCAAGTTGTCCCGAATCTGCAAAATCTTGTCCGTTGTCTGTTGTATAAGCTCGAGACCGGTGATTTGGGCTTCCCCGATCTCGTGCCAACAAATAGGCGATCGGCACTTGCGTCCATACAATGCCTCGAATGGTGCCATTTGAATACTCGCGTGGTAACTGTTATTATACGAGAATTCAACCAAGGGCAAGTGCATGTCCCAGTTGCCACCAAAATCGATTACGCAAGAACGAAGCATGTCCTCTAGAGTTTGGATAGTACGCTCGGTTTGACCATCGGACTGCGGATGGAAAGCAGTACTAAGATTGAGCTGAGTGCCAAGGGCTTTTTGAAACGTTTGCCAAAGGCGAGAAGTGAAGTGACCATCGCAATCGGAGATAATGTCAATGGGGACACCGTGACGACAGATGACTTCATCCCTGTAGATACGAGCCAATTTCTCAACTCGGTAGTCTTCACACATGGGGAGGAAATGAGAAGACTTGGTCAAACGGTCGATGATTACCCAAATACTATTGTGAACAGACGATGTACGAGTGAGCTTGGTTATGAAATCCATAGCAATACTCTCCCATTTCCAAACAGGAATTTCTGGTTGTTCGAGTAGGCCAGAGGGTCTTTGATGCTCGGCCTTTACCTTGGAACAAGTAAGGCACTTCCAAACATAGTCGGCGATATCTTTCTTTATTCCAAGCCACCAGTATGATGCTCGGAGGTCGTGATACATCTTATCGGCGCCAGGGTGAATTGAAACACGAGATTTATGAGCTTCACTGATCAAGAGATCACGAAGATTACACGATTAGGAATCCAAATTCGGTCGAGATAGCACATGATGCCATCGGGTTTGGTCACGAGTTGGGTTTTAGCACCACACTTCAACTCATTATCGAGGTTGCCCTCATTAACGGTCGAGTATTGTGCCTCACGAATCATCTCTTGAAGCTTTCCCAAAGTTTGGTAGCAACGTACACTCTTAACATGAGTTTTCTGACTAAGTGCGTCGGCCACGACATTCGCTTTGATTAAAGATGTGTGCTGAAGGCTCTTATGGTCGGTGAAGACCGTACACTTTGTACCATAAAGGTAGTGTCGCCATATCTTTAATGCAAAAACAACTGCGTGTGTAGTGTAATTTTTCTCATGAATTTTGAGTTGACGTGACGCGTAAGCGAAAACCTTGTCTCGTTGTATAAGAACGAAACCAAGACCTTGTCTTGAGGCATCGCAATACACGACAAAATCGTCATTGCCATCGGGAAGGGTTAGAATAGGAGCGTTGCAAAGCATGCTCTTGAGCGTTTGAAAAGACTCCTCTTGTTCGGAAACCCTAAACAAAAGGTTTATCCTTCTAAGTCAAGGAAGTGAGAGGTACGGAAATTTTTGAAAAGTTTGAAATGAAGCGACGGTAATAACCGGCTAAGCCGAGAAACGAACGAATTTCGGACGGAGTCTTAGGAGCAATCCAATTTTTCACCGCTTGATTTCCGCCGGGTCAACGTGAATACCAAGTTCATTGACGACATGGCCAAGAAATTGAACCTCTTTTAACCAAAATTCACACTTGGAGAACTTGGCATAGAGATGTTGGGTTCGTAACAGCTGGAGGATTAGACGCAAGTGTCCCACATGCTCGTCTCGCGGCTTGGAATAGATTAGAATATCGTCAATGAAGACGATCACGAATCGGTCAAGATAGGGCTTACACACGCGGTTCATCAAATCCATAAACACGGCGGTTGTGTTGGTCAGGCCGAATTGCATGACTACGAACTCGTAGTGCCCATAACGTGTGCGGAAAGCAGTCTTGGGTATTCTTCAAGGACTCGAAGTTGATGATAACTAGAACGAAGGTCGATTCTAGAGAAGCAAGTCGCGCCTTGAAGCTGATTGAAAAGGTCGTTGATGTGAGGAAGAGGGTAACGGTTCTTGACTGTAAGCTTGTTGCGCTTACGATAGTCAATGCACATGCGAAAGGATCCGTCTTTCGTTTTGACGATCAGAACAAGAGCGCCCCAAGGAGATGTGCTAGGGCGTATGAAGCCCTTCTCAAGAAGCTCTTGAAGTTGACTAGACAGTTCTTGCATCTCCAAGGGTGCTAGATAGGGGGATTTTGCGACCGGAGTTGCACCAGGGATGAGGTCGATGCGAAAATCAACAGAACGAGCAGGAGGAGGACCAGGAAGATCCTCAGGAAAGACATCAGGGAATTCGCGCACAACGGGAACTTCACTCATGCTTGGACCCTTCTCCTTCTTTTCCACAATGTGGGCAAGAAAGGCGAAGTATTTCGTACGCAAGTACTTGTTCTCTTGAATACAGGACATAAGATTGAGTCCTTTGGAAGGTTTCTCGCCATAGACGTGCAAGGAATCATCATTGAGAAGGGGAAGGCGAATGCATTTCTCCGAACAAACAACTTCAGCACGGACTCGCCCTAGCCAATCCATGCCTACTATGATATAAAAACTACCCATTGGCATGTGTATGAGGTCAATAGAAAACGTATGATCATTGAGGTTTAAAGAACAATTAGAGAGGATAGAATCGAGTGTGACGGATTTTCCATCGACGTCTTCAACTTCGAATGATTAGGCAACTTAGAATGACTACACATAAGAAAAGGTTCGAATTCAACGGATACAAAATTTTTATCTGCACCTGTATCAAATAAACACATAGCATAAACATTGTTAACAAGGAACGTACCCGATATGACGTCGTTTGAGTTTTGAGCTTGAGCAGCCGTGATGACAATGGCTCGGTCGCAGGCATGCTGCTGCTACTGCTGATTGTTGTTGTTGTTACCTTGCGGGCAGTTGTTGGCGAAGTGATTCGGGTCTCCGCATTTGAAGCAGGCACGAGCGGCAGGAGCAAAGAGTCGGGTTTGATTGCTGGTAGGGTTTTGAGGAGGTGTGGTGGTCATGGCTCGGGCTTTGTTGATGGGGGCTTGAGGAGCATTCCAACATTGCTGGATAAGGTGCCCATACCTATTGCAGGTCGTGCATAGGCGGCATGGGGCGGTAACCGAGTGATGGAAGGGACAGGTATTGCACTCGGGATTGGGTCCGGTGTACGCTTTCTTGATGGGTTCAGGTGCGGGCAAAGCTGGCTGGTGGGGATTTGGTGGAGTGACTACCACGCAAATTGGGCTCGAAGCCTTCCGCTTCTTGCCCTTGATATTGCTTCTTGGGTGTTTGGGCGAGGAAGGTTCGGTAATGGATTCGGCAGTTGCTTGGTGGGCTTTCCTCGGTGGAGCCTTGGCGGCTTCATGAAGGACTTGGCAGTTGTTCAAGCGAACAGCCAGCCGAAAGGTTTCCTCGAGGGTGTTGGGGGAGGTGGCATCGACCAGGTCAGCGAGGTTAGGAGGAAGGAAACTTATGTATTTGGTGACCACTTTCTCAGTAGTGTTGACTTGACTTGGGCAAATCGAGCACAGTTGCTTAAAACGGGCCGTGAGGCCAGCGTTGTCATTCCCCACTTGCCGGAGGTTCCAAAACTCAGTCTCAAGTTGTTTGAGTTCGTGAGGGGGGTAGAATTCACTTTCCATTAACTTCTTGAGCTCGGCCCAAGGGAAGGCGTGGGCATCTTCGTTGCAACGAGCGCTACGCTCGGAAGTCCACCAATCAAGGGCTCTCGATCGGAACACTCCCGTGGCATTCAAGGTGCGCAAGTGGTCGGGGCAACCACTTTGGATGAAGGTGAGTTCAATGGCGTTGAACCATTGTAGCAGTTTAGTGGGGTCCCCCTCGCCGGTGAAGGGTAAGGGATTGCAAGAACAGAATTGCTTATGGGTGAAGGTGGTTTAGGGTGGTTCGGCTTTAGAGTCGACAGAGGTATGAGGTGATTCGGCGTTAGGTGGGGGCTAGACCTTGCTGACTATTTCGGGGATGACCTTAGCCATCTGTTCAGCCATTTGCTCAGCCATGAATTTCATGCTGTCCTTCTTCGACATGGAGTCGGATTGGGACTTCGACTTTGACTTTGACCTTCTTCTTTCCCATAACGCTTTGAGAGAAAGACATCTAAAAGGGTTTGACAATAAAAGATAGATTTAGGCTTTGATCGTAAAGTGTTGTTATAAAGAAAAGTATCCGTTTTGAGCACATAAGTATCATGTAACATGTATAACTTCACATAGATAGCATAAGCATTTTGGCATTCAAAAGCATAAACACGTATGATTTGCGTAAGGGAATATAAATTTAGTTGGTTCACGAGAATTATTATTATTGTTTTTGGTTACGAAGGGCACGCGAATCATGCATCGGATTCGAAATGAACGAGATAACAAGTATTATAAACACATAGAAACTGAGATAGCATAAAAGATAGGCTCAATAAATATTGGAGTGTTTCGGGTTGAGAAACGTTCGACTATTCAAAGTGAATCGAGATCCTTTCAAATTAGAGAAACGTGCTTTGGGCTATAGGTAAAGTGCTCTCGTCGAGAAGCGATTAACGGCACTCTACCCTTCCATTTACTACATGTCTCTAACCAATCGAAAAATCGAAACTTTGGCGAGATTGAAAATCGAGGAATGAGACTAGTTGACAAGGTGCGGGTTTCACCCCTATCTTGATAACATTGTACCCTAGATGTGGTTGGTACTTACCAAACAGGAGCGTATTCCGACGCGTGGTAAGGGTCCACTAGAGTTTGAAACGGAAATTCCCATCAAGATGTGGATTTCACTCCTAACTTCACGGTGTAATTTCGTGCCAAAATCAAATTCGCAGATTGAGAATGATCACCAAAGTGCGGGTTTCACCCCTATTTTGGTGAGAACGTCTCGATTGTAGTTTGAGTGTCTTCAAGTCTTCAAGTGTGTAAATTGTGTAAGTGTTTTAGGAAAAAACATGCATATATTTAAGACAAAAGAAATAGAAAGAAACAAATAGGAAGAATTAACATTTTAATCATGAAGCAAGAATGGTCAAGTTGGTCACTTAAACTATAGACTATGTCGAACATGACAATTCTACCTAATTCCCTATAGTTATGGCTTTGATACTAATCTGTCACACCCCAACCGATGGCGGAAATATCAGAGTGAGACGAACTAGATTGCTCGAGACATCATAACACTATTTGCGACACTATTTAATTAAACATCTCATTTCATTCAAAAAATCAATTGTCACATTACAACAAAATCCAAATAAAAATAACATCAATGAAATAAGTTCAACAATAACATAATGATTAACTTAGTATTTTACACGTGTTTCTATGCCATTCCTACTAAGTTCCATCATAAGAACTTCATCAACCTGCAACATGTTAAAAAGTATAGTTCAATAACAAAGTATTGGCGAGTACACAAGTTTAATATCATAGCATAAGTATAAAATCCAATTAAACAAATCCACATGAATAGCTAGCATACAAGATAAGTATAAACAAGGCATGTGAATCTACAAGTCAATCCTCTAGTGTACCGCAAAATAGATTTCAATCTTAACAATGACCACAAGAATACGGGCGATACGTTACTCCTATAGTGCTATACATGTTAAGGGAGGCTCGATCAAAGTTAATGACATTTAGATCACATAAGAATGTACCAAGTAACAATTTAAGTAGCATAAGAATAAAGCATGTTGATGTTTGTGTATAGAATAAAGTGTGATTTAGTGTATTTTTTGTAAGTTAATCATGTTGCACCCAAATAGTGGAAAACATAAAAAAAAGGGTCGAGTGTACTCACGGTTTTGCAAAGTAATATCCATGAGAGAGTTAGGTTGATTTAGGGGATGGAACACCAAGTTTATCCTACACAAGGCAACGTAGGTGTGTGAGTATTAGATTGACAGGGAGTTTAATGAGTTTAGGAATTTAAAATGTGCAAAAGAAATATATATAAACTAAAGTATTTATCTAGACATTAACGCTCTTCTTTGACACTAATAAACCCCGAAGGGTGTTTGTGTTTTTATGGGTCATGCCCAATAGAATCGTAAGGATTGTTAGGTCTAAGATAAAATAACCTACTTTTTAAGACAACTAACCATTTGGTCATGGTCTAAGTTTCGGTTATATTAAGTATTTACACATAGTTATATTACTACTAATTAATCATATAGTTCATGTATTTCATGGAAGTCATGTAAGTCATGCATGGAGGTAGGAGGATAACCATCCTAAACCTCTTTCATTAGATTCACCATTACACAAGATTGACACAAGGACAATCTGGAAGGTCAAGAATTATAGAAATCATCAAGTGAGGGGTGGATTGAATAGTTGAATTACAAAGGCCTTCATGTAATCACACCTACACCATCTCAAGCTTGAAAGCTCGGATGGCTCAACACTTGTGTGTTTGAAACCCTAATAAAACCACAAGTTTAGAGACAAGATATGCCTCTTGATTGTATGTGAACAACTCTAGCTTAACACACTAACCACAAGTTTGGTTAGTGGCATATATAGCATAGATTTGTTATGTAAAAAAATATGTTAGAAAAAGTTTTATAAGTTATAATCCAAAACAGAAAGTTTGGCCCCAAAAATGGTATGATTCCACCTTTGTTTTCCATGGGAAACCTATAGTAACACTCATAGGGCTTATCAACCAATGTTGAGGAAGAAAACAAAGTGAAAACATTGAAAAATTAGAATTTTGAAAGATAAAAATTTGGGCAGAAAGTTTTGTGCACTTTTGGACCTTAAAATGGTGTGGTTTCACCTAGTTTGCCCAAGAAAACTTATGAGAACCTTCCTAGATGTTATCCAAGAGTGTTAGAAAGAAAAACAAGGTAAAAAGAAGAATAAAAGTGAGTCGAAACTCACTTGCAAGCTGCTTTCATTAGAGAATTTCTGAAGTTAGAGACTTGTTTGAGGTGTGTGGAGGCTTTTAAAAGTGAGAAATGGGTGGAGGAATCTTGGGTTATATAGGGGAAGGATTAGCGTTAGGGTTTGGGCTGCATTAAATGTGGTTTGGTGGAGTTTTGATTCAAAAAAGAAGAGGGAAAAACCCCTAAGGGTTGGGGCCGTAATTGAGCTGCCATATATTTTTTATTTTTTTGATCTTTTTAATTACATAATTGATGGACTTAGGGTTTACATGTTACATATGTTATATTAACCATCTGTGGGTCTTGAATATGGTCTAATGTGATGCACATTATTGTTTTAAAAACCCTAAAAATACAACTAAGAATAAGTATTTTCTTGAACATAATGTGACATGATTTTATGATAATTTGAAGCTTGAATTCTTTGAATAACATCACTAATTGTTTTGCTAGAGTTTAGTATAAAATTTATAAACATTACACGTTGTTTTGAATTGATTTACGAAGAAATAAAGTATAGCATGATCATAAGTTTAAACGCGAATAAAGTTTGCGAATTTATCATAATTTATTAATCTTGATTACAATCAAAGCCTTAGAATACATTGAATTGAAAATAGAAATACGATTACAAGGTTTGGACTTTCAAAAAATAGAAACACGAAGCAGACTTGCTAAAAACGGAAAGATACAAATGCGAAGCGTTACAATTGCACAACCGAGGTCACGGGTTCGAACCCGGGCTTAGACACTGAATCGGTGATTTTAAAATATTTTTTTAAAAAAAGTAATTTCTGAAATATTCTAATTTGTACATAAGAGTAATTAAATTAGGTATTACAACGGGTTAGACACGTAGCTCAGTTGGAAGAGCTGCGTGCACGTAAACGGAAGGTCACGAGTTCGAATCCCATCACACGCTGCCAATATCACCCAAAAACCGGTCAGACCCCCCCCCCTGTCAGGTCTAACAAGGTTTTTTTATTATTTTATTTTATTTTAAAATATTTATTCTTTTTGTATACATATATATATATATATATTTATATATATTATACTTAAAAATTAATTAAAAACCCTTAAAGACATGATTTTTATAGGTTTAAAAATCCCAATAAATACCACAAAAATAACCCAAATAAATCTAACAAAAAGTATTAAATCAAAATATTAATTTTTATATATTAATCAAATTTTTTCGTTATTATTTAGGTTAGTCTTCTTCGTCGGTTAAATCCTCAATTAATGCGTACGATTCATCAATCAAGGAAACGCACCCACTATGAGTGAATCCTTACAAATTACCCTTTTAATCATGTTTTGGGGTGTATCATGTGTCGTTTTCATATTTTATTTATTTAAACACTTGTGCTAACACCATTATGTGATCTAGTGTGTATATTTTGTTTGTGTGGTTATGTGTGGATACATTTTTTCATTTTAGTGCAATCATTCATTTAAGGCCCATCAGTTCCTCGTGGGATACGAGTTGAGCATCAGGTGCTTCATTAGATTGGCTCCGTTTGATTGAGCCTTGATCTCAAATTCATCATGCATCTTGTTCATATGTGCAACATTATTATTATGTGGTTTGTGATTTAATGATATATACATAAGTTCATGTATGGTCCATGCACATTTTTAATACAACAACCAATATATTAAATAGTTTAATGGTTAAATTTAGATTCACTCGCCATCTTTTGTTGACCCAAACTTTTGTTTTACACATGATACAGGTGGACAGGCTTAGGAGAGGAACACATAGGAATGACCCTAGAAGATAATTAAAATACAGCTTGGTTTAGAACAATGTTTTTTCTTGTGCTTATATGTTTCCTTGTGTTTGGATAATTGAAAATTAAATTAAAATTTAATAAATATGAAACCTATTATTAGTAAATGTCATAGTGATAACCCAATTATGCCCCAACTTTTATTTCCGCTGCGGGTCGGGGTGTGACAGTTTTATTATTTTTGAGCATTGTTGGGCTTGGAGCTTAAATGTTTATTCATTTTTGGACTTTTGCGTTACTTTTAGGCAGTTTGGGTTTCCTAGTGCCAAGTGGGCCTAGGGTTGTATGTTTGGGCTTTGTTATGCCTATAAATAGAGGGGTTAGAGAACTTGTTAAGGGTTAGAGAGTTTTGTTTACTAAACTTGTATCTGACATCCTCTTGTGTATGCAAGTTATTATATTCAAGTTATTCAAGTTGTTCTTCATCCTGATCATTATTTCCGCGATTGGTTAGGATAGCGATACCTGTTTGATCCGTTCCACGGGACTTACAAAACATTTATATAACAACTAATTAAAATGAGAAAAATATAGTGATTGCATGTTCGTTTTGTTATTAATACAGCAAAAGAGGTACCAGGTGAAGTAAATCCACTTTGCACGCAAATGCATGCAATGTTCAAATGTACGGACGCAAGATGCAATGATAAGTGCACAGAATGGGGCCAAGAAGTTATACATAAGTGTGTTTGTCCATATCTTTGTTTATGTACTAAAATACAATGTCGTGGACATCAACCGTGAACAAGATAGAGCGAAACCATGCATCGGGTAGTCAAACAATGGAGATGATGATCTTGTAATGTCATTAATAATGGGTTGTTCCAACACTTAAAGAATGATAATTGCTTTGGGTTTTGTTTTATGTCAGTGGTTTAAGAACTGATCACACATTGAGCCGGTGCCTTTACTAATTACTTAGCCATATCAACGGGACCGTATTTATAAATCGAATAATTAAAAAGTTAAAACTATTTATGCCTTATACAAAATAAAATAGGAAATACTTTATGTATTGATGTGAATTTGCAAGTTTAACAAAAGATTAAGATTTTAGTAGATTAAATATGTCGCATTGATTATAAAATGAAACATAAAAGCATGAAGAAAAACAAAAAGTAGAACTTTAAAAGTCAAATAAAACTTCAACTATGACCCAGCTTCGGTTCATATGGTATCCAACTCATTTAGATGGAGAATGTCAAAAACGATTTTACAAGCCCATTGTGAAAACATATGGCCAATTGTGAAAACACTGATTTATATAAGAAATGATTACAAATGGGAAATCATCAATGAAACAATGATGGTATCATAATGTCAACTATAAAACACTCAAAAGGCACAAATAACAAAGTAAATATTACTAAAACGCCATATTTATGGGTTTTGTGTTGTGTTTTGGATAATAAGGTTTTGTAATCGGATGACTCATATTAGTGTGTTTTATGTTGATTATCATGTTGTGTTGTGTGTTCGAAGTTTTTATGGACCGTTAGGGTTTGGATATTTTGTTTTGGTGTTCTTCACTATAACTGTGGATTTTGAGTATGTTTTATGGCTAAAATTGTGGTGTTTTATGACTTTGTACACTTTGTAGAAAAATCGACTTTGTTACCGAACCCCACTATATATATACATATATTTTTAATATGAATGAAATCACGTATTAGAATACTTGTAAGAGCGTATACAAGTAATATTGTTTTTATTATTGTGTATCATTTAAATATATTTTATTAAAAGTGAATGAAAATAAAATTACTCGCATGTCCTAAATTACATTTGTTATTCTTATTAATAATTGTTACATGGATTTAATTAATAGTTGATTAATATAAAATTTATGGTCTAAGTTAACTGTTTATATATGAATACTTGAATATTTATGGTAATTAATGGTTAAACTACTATATCGCAAATGAGTATAAAAAAATTAACAATATTAAAATAGTATAAATATTATTTTCTACTTTATAACAATTTCTCTATTTTAGGGTCCCAGAAGGATTCGAGCGAGTAATAATTGGCGGGGTGAAATATGGTGGTGACATTTGTCTAACATTGTATTCATTTATTATGTAGTACATATAACACGCTACCGGCTAGTGCATAAGTGTATTGTATCCAAGTACATGCACTAAAGCATTCATTAATAAGTAATATGTAACATGATGTGTCTAATGTGAAATGTGATATGGTATATCTATTTAATTAATGATTGCATTTATATATATATGCCCCAGTATGGTCACTTTATCATGTGAAATCATCCTTTAATCTTTCGATTCTTTAATTTTTAAGAAAGGTCATTTAAAGAGTCAATAGATGAAAAGGATATCCATATTAGTCCTCATTCTTTCTGAAAGCATATTTGCTTCTTTTGGTATTGTTTTAATTTTATGTAACAATTGTTTTATTATTTTTGTACATTTATATAATAACTGATGTATAAGAATTTATACATCTTTAAAATGTCAAATAAACCCCGTTTACACGAGAACTTGTCGTATTTTCATTGATTTAGATACTCATTTAAGTTATTTGTGAAATGCAGGTCCGGGCTTCGGCCCGGTAAAGAAACAAAGGCTTTTGGAGCAAATTGGAACAAAAATGGAACATTTCTGCCAAATTGACAGATATGGCACGACCGTGCCAACCATTGGCACGACCGTTTCAGGCATCAAGAAGTCGACACTATCACAAGCACTATCATAAGACTGCACAATCCGAGCCAAATCAACACTTGGCACGACCGTGCCAACCCCAAGCACGACCGTGCGCGTGCAATCACAGGCTCTGATCAGCTAGTTTCCAAGTTCAACTTAGTCATTTCCGAGAGCGATATCGATAAGCACGACCGTGCCAAATAGCGGGATCTTTCCGGATTTGGCATCAAACTTGGTCAACAACTCAGAAAGGCACCTGACACTTACCAAGCACGACCTTGCCAAATGGTGGCACGGTCGTGCCAAATGCCCAGTAGCTTAAATACGTGAATTCAGCTCATTTGAAGGGGAGTTGGACCGTTTGGGTGGATTTCTCTCTCAAGAAGCTGATCATGGAAGCTTGGAGATTGAAGAAGGAGCCTTTAGGAGGTTGTATCACTTGATAATCCAACTCATTTAGCTAATTATCTTGTCTTAAACATTAGTATTTTCACTTGTTATTCATGCACAATCCATATTACTTTATGTTTGTCTTAGTTATCATGAGCCTTGTAGGCTAAACATTTGGTGTTGTCTAAACCAGTTCAAGCTTATGAGTATGTGATAATCATGGAAGTTGATGTGGTGATTGTTTTTGTTAATCTTCATAGTAGTGCTTGAATCTTGTTCTTGGAGTTCTTATACATGCTTAAAGTCTTTGTTCTTGAATGTTTGGTGATAAGTATTTACATGTTGTGTTGGAAAGCCCATGTAAAGATTATGATTATTGAATCTTAGTAACTTGTTAGCATGATTCATAACATGAAACTAGGAATGGTAATTGTTAACATGACTTGAATGATGATTTGAACATGTGTAGGAATTCTTGCATTTAGATTTGGAAAAACCATAATAATGTTTACTTGGATTCTATAGTTGTGTTTGTGTTAGATTGATGATTTTTGGCCAAGATTGTTATCTAGCATGACCATGCTTGTGGTTTTTTGTCAAGAACATGATGATAGTGCTACTTACTTGAAAGCAAGTTAGGGTGATTGTATGTTGTTCATGGTAATTTTCCCAAACTTGTAGAGTTAGGAGTTTTGACAAACAAATTACTCTTGTTTAAAGGTTAACATTAACTAAGCAAGTGAGCTTCAAATAATAATTTTTAGGTGATTAGAGTGATAATTTCATTTTAGTTTTCCTAATGTTTATTAAACTAGGAAACCTTGATTGGGGACTTAGTTAACTAAGAGCTTGCATCACCATTGATCCTCCACTTAGTTGTCACATGTTTGTTTGTGGATGCTTAGTTTAGGTAACCCTTTCTTAGATATTATCTTCTCTAGTTTAGTAGTAGTTTATTATTTTGCATGATAAATTAAGAACAAAAACAACTCATCAATTGGAAAGGTTTAAAAGTAACGAAAATTTAGTACTGAGACACCGAGTCCACGGATTGATATCCGGTTCTTACCAGCGAACTATACTACCACCTGACGGGTACCTATGTGGTGTAGTTGGTTTTAAGTAAAAAACTATTTTAAAACCTAATCTGTGTGAAAGAAAATTATAATAATAAAAATATATTTAATTCACGCACATCAAGTTTTTGGCGCGTTGCCGGGGACTCGGTCTTCTCAAGAATGGTTGGAGTTACTTGATAAATCATTGTGAAAAGTGTATAAAATTTTGTCTAGTTGTTTTTATTTATCTCACGTGATTAATTGAAAAAAAAATAATTATGTTAAGTAATTAACTAATCCTTTTTATCTTTGTGTATACATAGGGCATTGTGTTCCTTCTTTTTCCTTACAGGTCGTGCATGTCCTCAACCCCAGTTGCTGAGGTTGTTGAGCCTTCATCGGAACCGGAGCACAATTTTCATCAAAGATTACGGGAGCGGGCCCGCAGGGTGGCCGCCACAATTGAGGCAGACGCGTTCGGAGATGACACACTTCGAGGTTTACGTAGAAATGGCAGACGAAGAGGAAACGAGGGTCTTAAACGACATAGGAAAACCTTCACTTGAGGGTTTACCTACGAGCATCAATGTACCTACAATAAATAATAATAATTTCGAGATCAAATCTGGTACCATTTCGATGCTGCAGAATGTGGTTCAGTTTTATGGCAAGGATCACGAGGATCCTAGTATCCATATCACAGGGTTTCTGGACGTTTGTGCCACATTCACCATTCGTGATGCATCATCGGATGCAATACGTCTTCGGCTCTTTCCGTTCTCTTTACGTGATGGAGCTAAAGAGTGGCTTCTTTCACTTCCAGCTGGATCTATCACTACGTGGAATCAATTAGATGAGAAGTTCCTTCAGAAATATTTTCCCCCAGAGAAAACTGTTCGGTTAAGGACCAAGATTCATAACTTCCGTCAGGACGATGATGAGCCCCTTTATGAGGCGTGGGAGCAGTTTAAAGAGCTCATGAGAAAGGTCCCACACCACGGGTTGCCCAAGTGGCAGCAATGTCAGATCTTCTACCATGGTTTGGATGGTCAAGGGCAGATGATGGTCGATACATATTCAGGCGTAGACATAGGCACGAAAAATGCCAACGAGGCATTTGAGATCTTAGAGAAATGCGCCTTGAAGAATCGGACACAGTAGCCATCGCGAGGGAAGAGTTCTAGACAGGGAGTTCATCACGTGAATGACTTCACCACCATCACAGCACGAATGGATGCCTTACCTTAAACGTTTGATCGAGTGATGGACATCCACTCGAGTGGTTCCTCGAGTGGGGGAGCATATCATGTAGGCGATTTTCCGGCTGGAGAGGTGTAGCACGAGCATGTAGATTTTATGGGAAACCAGTACCGTCCTCAGCATAATCCCTACAGCAATACTTACAATCCGGGGTGGAAGAATCACCCAAATTTCAGTTGGAAGTCTGAAGCATCAAATCAGCATCCACCCGGATTGCTCCACGCCCCCAGCTCTTGGAGGATACGGTGCACCTCGACCACAGCAGATGCCTTCCACTAATGAACTTAGTCAACTCTTAGCTGGTCAAAATTCTTAAAGAATCGAAAATGGAAAGCGCTTCAAGGAGTATGACGGTCGTTTCACGAGGCACGAGAGTGAGTTGAGAAGCCAAAAAGCTTCTATGCAGACCATAGAGAACCAAGTTGGCCAGATTGCCAAGATGTTGTCTGAGAGACAACATGGGGGCCTTCCAAGCAATACGGAGCCTAATCCGAATGCTACTGCAAAGGCCATCATGTTGAGAAGCGGCAAGACCGCTGAGCCCATCACTTCGGCAGCTTCACCAAAGCCGATTGATGATGAGGTTGATGAGGAGATTGAGACTGAGTCTCTGGGAGAGGTGCAACGGAGGCAAGACCCAGCAAGTACAGCACGTCCCAAGGAGCCAGTGAGAGAGTATGTCCCTCCCGTTCCATGTCCGGGGAGGTTGAAGAAGCAAAAAATGGAAGAACGCTACGGTAAATTCCTTGAGCTTTTCAAGCAACTTCATATAAACCTACCGTT
This sequence comes from Scalesia atractyloides, assembly GCA_947069175.1. Lineage (NCBI taxonomy): Eukaryota > Viridiplantae > Streptophyta > Magnoliopsida > Asterales > Asteraceae > Scalesia > Scalesia atractyloides. Next base: position 74,638,458 of record CAMTDV010000023.1, read on the forward strand.
TCTCGAGGCACTTGCTCAAATGCCTAAGTACGCTAAGTTTCTGAAAGATATTCTATCTTACAAAAGGAAACTTGAGGAGCTTTTGCATATGACCTTGAACGAGGAGTGTTCAGCAGATCTTCAGAACAAGATACCACAGAAAATGAGTGATCCCGGGAGTTTTACTATCCCATGCTTGATTGGTAGTTTGTCGGTCTGCAATGCACTAGCTGATCTTGAAGCCAGCATAAACCTCATGGCTTATGCGGTTTTTGCTAAGCTGGACTTGGGAGAGCCAAAACCTACTCGTATGAGCATTCAGCTAGCCGATCGTTCAATGAAGTACCCTCGAGGTATAGTTGAGAATATGCTAGTGAAGATCGACAAGTTTTTCTTTCCTGTTGATTTTGTGATCCTGGACATGGGATGAGGACAAAATTGTTCCTCTCATATTAGGTAGGCCATTCCTTGCCATTGCTCGAGCGTTGATCGATGTCTGCACCGGCAGACTTACTCTTAGGGTGGACGATGAAGAAGTTACCTTTGATATAGGGAAATCCATGCAGCATCCACAGAGTCATGATGATACACTCTACTTTATCGAGATTATTGACACATATGTGATTGATCATCTTCATAGCACGTTTGAGGAGGAAGTTGTGGACACACAGCTTATTAGAGGAGAGACTTTTGGTTCGCCTGCTATGGTCCAGTCTGCTGAAGAGATGACCTGTCTGATAGGTCATGTGGCTCCCCCACGTACTGAGGATTTTGAAGTGGTGGATCGTGTTGCTGAGCCTAAAGCACGCCCTTTGGTTGAGGATCCACCCTCACTTGAGCTTAAGGAACTTCCAGATCACTTAGAGTATGCTTTCTTAGAAGGTGTGACTCAACTACCCGTCATCATCTCTGCTAGGTTGTCAGAAGAAGAGAAGGGTAGATTGCTTGAGGTTTTGAAGCAGCATAAAAAGGCGATAGCTTGGAAGATCATGGATATAAAAGGGATCAATCCATCTTTTTGTACGCACAAGATCTTGATGGTGGAGGACTTCAAACCCGTAGTGCAGCATCAGAGGCGCTTAAATCCGAACATGCATGATGTTGTGAAAAAAGAGGTCATCAAAATGCTTGATGCAGGTCGATATACCCGATTTCTGATTCGTCTTGGGTTAGTCCTGTGCAGGTGGTTCCAAAGAAAGGAGGGATGACAGTGGTGACTAATGAGAAGAACAAGCTGATTCCCACTCGTACTGTCACCGGGTGGATAGTTTGCATTGATTATCGCAATCTCAACGATGCCACAAGAAAAGATCATTTTCCTCTTCCTTTCATTGATCAGATGTTAGAGAGGCTTTCAAGGAGGATGTTTTACTGCTTCCTTGATGGTTTCTCGGGTTATTTTCAGATTTCCATCTCTCCTGAGGATCAGGAGAAGACGACATTCACATGTCCCTACGGCACATTTGCCTATCAGCGGATGCCATTTGGACTGTGTAATGCCCCGGCCACATTTCAGAGATGTATGGTGGCCATTTTTCACGACATGATCGAGGACTCCATGGAGGTTTCCATGGATGATTTTTCTGTATTTGGGAGTTCTTTCGATCAGTGTCTCGGGAATCTGAAGAGGATGTTGGCTAGGTGTGAAGAAGCCAACTTGGTGTTGAACCGGGAGAAATGCCACTTCATGGTGAAGGAGGGCATTGTGCTTGGGCACAATATTTCACAGGCGGGGCTCGAGGTTGATCGAGCCAAGGTTGAGACTATTTCTAAGCTTTCGCCTCCCACATCAGTGAATTATATTAGGAGTTTTCTAGGTCATGCAGGTTTTTACCGGCGATTCATAAAGGACTTTTCCAAAATCGCCCGTCCCATGACTCAGCTCCTCGAGAAGGATGCCCAGTTTGTTTTCTCCGATGAATGCCTTAAGGCATTCGAGTTGTTGAAGGAGAAGTTGTTGAATGCCCCGATCATGGTAGCTCCCGACTGGGAACTACCCTTTGAGTTGATGTGTGATGCGAGTGATTTCGCAGTCGGGGCAGTCTTGGGTCAAAGGAGAGATAAGCGCTTCCACCCGATTTACTATGCGAGCAAGACTTTGAACGACACTCAGGAGCACTACACCACGACAGAGAAATAGCTCCTACCTGTGGTCTTTGCATTCGATAAGTTTCGGTCTTAACTCGTCCTTTCCAACACCATTGTGTACACACATCATGCAGCTCTTCGGTATCTTTTTAGCAAGCAGGATGCGAAACCGAGGTTGATACAATGGATTCTTTTGCTGCAAGAGTTTGATATTGAAATCCGTGCTAAAAGAGGGGCTGAAAATCTTGCAGCCGATCATTTGTCTCGACTTGAGCATTCTGAGAGGAAGGAAATTTGTGGGTCTAACATCAATGACAATTTCCCCCATGAGTTTCTTATGAGGATCGAGACGAGTGATGATTCCCCATGGTTTGCTGACTTCGTGAACTACTTAGCTAGTGGCATCCTGATTAAGGGGATAACCCATCAGCAAAAGCGAAAGTTCTTTGCGGATGTTAAGTACTACTTTTGGGATGACTCTTACTTGTTTAGGGTAGGAGCGGATCAGATGATCCGGTGTTGCGTGTATGGTGATGAGGCGAGAGATATTTTGCGCCACTGTCACGAGGGAACTACAGGAGGCCACCACGGAGCGAAATAACACTGCGAAGAAAGTATTCGACTCTGGATTCTTTTGGCCGACTATCTTCCGTGATGCCCATGAGTGGGTAAGGTCTTGTGATGCTTGTCAGATGGCAAGCAACATTTCAGCACGCCATGAGATGCCGCAAAACGGCATCCAAGTAAGTGAGATCTTTGATGTATGGGGGCTAAACTTCATGGGTCCCTTTCCGACTTCTTTTGGTAACCGCTATATTCTAGTTGCTGTTGACTACGAGTCCAAGTGGGCTGAAGCACAGGCTTTACCCACAAATGATGCTAGAGTAGTGGTGAAATTTTTGAAGAAGTTGTTTGCTCGATTTGGTGCCCCTAAGGCATTGATTAGTGACCGTGGGACGCATTTCTGCAATACACAGCTTGAGAAAGCATTGTCCCGATATGGTGTGCAGCATCGGTTTTCTACAACATACCACCCACAGACGAGTGGGCAGGTCGAGGTCACTAATCGGGGTGTCAAGCGGATTTTGGAGAAGACGGTTAACTCTAGCCGTAAGGATTGGTCCGAGAAGTTGGATGATGCACTGTGGGCTTTCCGGACAGCCTACAAGACTCCTATAGGCACCACACCGTTTAAATTGGTCTATGGAAAGTCTTGTCATCATCCTGTGGAGCTCGAGCACAAAGCCTATTGGGCTTTGAAGACAGTTAATCTTGATATGGCTGCTGCGAGCGAGAACAGGTTTGTGCAGATCCACGAGACTGAGGAGCTAAGGAATGAGGCATATGAGAGCTCCAAGCTATACAAGGAACGTACCAAGACGTTGCACGATAGCCGCTTGAAGGACAAGAAAGAATTCCGAGTGGGTGATAATGTGTTGTTATACAACTCTCCTTTGAGGTATTTCCTGGTAAGCTCAAGTCCCGATGGTCAGGTCCCTACACTGTACGGTCAGTGTTTCCTTACGGGACAGTGGAGATAGGTCACGAGGATGGCCGGTTGTTTAAGGTCAACGGGCATAAGTTAAAGGCCTATGTTGGAGGGCCCGTTGATCAGAGTGAGGAGGTTGTTACCCTCCACCCTAGGAACAAATGAATGCGGGGTGGTGAGTCTAGCTGAAGACTCGTAAATAAAATTAGCCCGTTTTTGTATATATATTGTGTCGGTTGTTTGTTTTTCTTTTTCAGGTTGCGGTTCGTTCTGGTCGCGAGGGATGTTTGTGCTTGTTGCCGGCTCTCAGGTATGTTAGTTCGGCTATTTTCTTGGTAGGAGATGCTTCGTGAGTGTCCCGGGTTCAAGGAGTCTGTTTAATTCTCATTTTTATTTCCACCCTTTAGTTTCTAAATTAATTTTTGTACAAACTATGTTTTTCAAAATTAAAAAAAAAAGTTCGAAAATCAAGCATTATTAACCGAAAAATCTGGCACTACCAGACCTACTAGTGTCAGCCCCTTTGCAGAACCAATAATAGCACCCACCAATAATACATTCAACCAATTTCCTTTAAACTCTCCTTCTTACTCTCTTGAACCCATTCAAAGCACTCACGAATCCCTTGCATCTCCTAGCTTCCTCCAAGATTACTAGTTTCTTTCATCCCAACAATCATTCCAGGTACAAATCCTTCTCCTTCTTTGTTAAGTTCTTTAGTCTTAGGGTTTGTTCTTCATGGTAGTTTATGTTTTGTTTTTAGGGCTTGGTCTAAATCACCCGATTCAAGCCCGTTTTTAGTGTTTTTGTGTTGTTATTAACCATAAGTGACCGATTTACAAAACCCCTAAGCAAAAAGATGGAAAAATCGGGTTTTTGGGTGCGTTTTGAGCGATTTTGAGAATCTGGGTTACGTCACGCACGACCGTGCCAAGGGTTGGCACCATCGTGTCGTTCATAATTTTGTGACGGTCTTCATAATTTGCCCAGAAAATCGGTCAAGCACGACTGTGCCAAGGCCTGGCACGATCGTGCCCTTCATAAGAAATTCCAGATCTTCAACACTCGCCCAGAAATCGGTCAGAACCAGGTCAAGCACGATCGTGCCAAACCCAGGCACGACCACGCCACTTGAAGAATAAACCCAGAACTTCGTAATTTTTCCAGAAACTTCATAAAATCTGCTGTTGTTCATCCACGCACGACCGTGCCAACTGTCCAGAGGTCCGTTTTTGTTTTAATTTTGTTGCTGATTAATACTGCTTGTCTTGCAGATGGTTCACCTGTTCATGCGGTTTAGCAACAATGCCAAGGAAGGGCACTGTATACAGAAAGCGGAGCGGTTATGGGCTCGGAGGAACCAAATCGAGCCCATGAGGAGGCTTCCAAAAGTAGACTTGGATTTGCTCGGTCAATCCGAGCGGTTCGAGGACTTGATGACACCTCCATGGAACTGCCTGTTTGACATTGTTGAGCTAGCAGGAGACGAGATGGGATGTCGGTCTGATTCGCATGGAGGTACATAAGGCAGGGTAATTTTCTGGAGGACATGTATGATTAAAGCCAGCGGAACTTTGACTGGCTCTTCAGTTCGCAGCAGCACATAGCGAACTCAATGAATGCTCCATACACGCAGCCGCCTCCCCATTTCACGCGCAGATCACGATTCGACCACAGAGACGACACCGGTCCTTCTGGACCGAGTGACAGGTCTTAGCCCCGTCTCCATTTTGTACTTTACTATTTCGTGTTTGAGGGGTGTGCCATTTTGCACCGTCCGTACACCCCTCGGTTGTGATCTTTTATTTCTTTTTATTATGACTAGTGGTTTAAATAAACAAGGCAAGGGTACATGGGTTGGGTAATCTTTTGTGTATTTGATCTTGTTTGCTAGTGTGTAGTTGCTTGGGTGAGAGGTTGGTTTGTTGGTTGCTTGGCGGTTCGTTGTGGTTGCTCCTTACTTGTCACTTCGCTCCATTCATGCCGTTTCATTTCATGGAGTTTCCGTGTTCCCATTTTCCTCCGCTTTCATTATATATGTTTTCATATATTTGTTTTTGTGTACATCGAGGGCGATGTACATTTCAAGTGTGGGAAGGTGGTTTAGCACTTGAGCTTTGTTGTCATGTAAAAAAAAGAAAAAAAAGAATAAAAAACAAATAAATAAATATATATATAAAATAAAATAAAATAAAGCTCTCTTCAATGAATTTTTGTGGCTTAATAATCAACCTAACATAAGTTTTTATAAAAGCACTAATTTTTTGACAAATATACAAAGGGTGAACGCAAAAAGGGCTCGCTCGCGTGAGGATTACCACAAAAAAAATTTTGTATATACTTGAGCATGAGAAATCAAGCGATTGACCTACTTGTTTGCCTTGCATATTTACCCAATACGCCCGTTTTCGTGAGTTATTTTTGAGCCTTTGTAGCTTTAGAATTATTTTTGCTCATGTTTTTGCAGACAAAGATTGAGTGAGCCGGATGACTTTTGTGATTTAGAACTTGTGTTAGGTATACATTTCGAGGCCGCAAGGCGAATACATAGCATGAAAATGATTGAGGCACTAGGAAACCTTTTGTCTTTAACCAATTTTTATGTATTCCCTCACCCAAATCATTCCCTTAGTTAAACCAATTTGAGTCTTCCCCTTTCATTTCTTTTAAACCACTAAATAATAGCCACTTAGCCAAATTATCCTTTTATATTTTAACCCATTTTTGTTTGGAAGCCCGGTTTGGTTAGCGATTAACTTGTTACTTTTGTATAGTATCTTAGTTTATAGTTGCAACATCATGGGGTAGAGTTTTTATCTAAGTAGACGTACTTAGTTTCCCTCTCAAGCATGTGCAAAAAAACTGAGAAAAACGATTATAGTTAAAAAAGCCTTACCAAGTGGCTTCATTAGAGCAATTTTGGAGTGGAAAAGCTAAATCCGTTGATTAGCTCTCGGTTAGATAATATTAAATTGTATAGTTCTTATTTTCTTTTTTTTCAAGTTAGTCGAACCACCGGGTTACAAACGTTTTAGCCACTTTAAATATCCACTTCCATACCCTTGACCCTAGCCAAGTTACAACCCAAATAAGACCTCATGATTCATGTTATGTTTTTGTCGAGTGATTAAATTTGATCCTTTCACAAGCTTATGATATCACATAGTCATCGTCGTGGCATCGAGTGTTTAACACATACTCCATAAATCGTATGTGCACCCATATATTAGCCGAGTGTGTGTGAACATTGTGAGGATATGAGGTAGACTTGTAGGGATTTCCAAGATGGATCATTGCTCATAAACTTATTTTATATACCTTTTTGTTTTTTTTTCCATCATGTCGAGTAGTCCTTGATTGTTATAGCACGAGTAATTTGTTTGTGCGTATAAAATGCTAGTTGAGGTTATTGCCATTTAGAGAGTTTTAGTTTGTTTTAGTTTACTTGAGGACAAGCAAAGTTCAAGTGTGGGGATGTTTGATGTATAAGAATTTATACATCTTTAAAACGTCAAATAGACCCCATTAACGTGAGAACTTGTCGTATTTTCATTGATTTAGATACTCATTTGACCCCAATCATCAAGAAGTCGGCACTATCACAAGCACTATCATAAGACTGCAAAATCCGAGCCAAATCAACACTTGGCACGACCGTGCCAACCCCAAGCATGACCGTGCGCGTGCAATCACAGGCTCTGATCAGCTAGTTTTCGAGTTCAACCTAGTCATTTCCGAGTGCGATATCGATAAGCACGACCGTGCCAAATGGTGGCACGGTCGTGCCACCTCGGGGAAATTTTAGCGGGATCTTTCCGGATTTGGCATCAAACTTGGTCAACAACTCAGAAAGGCACCTGACCCTTACCAAGCACGATCGTGCCAAATGGTGGCATGGTCGTGCCAAATGCCCAGTAGCTTAAATACGTGAATTCAACTCATTTGAAGGGGAGTTGGAGCCTTTTGGTGGATTTCTCTCTCAAGAAGCTGATCTTGGAAGCTTGGAGATTGAAGAAGGAGCCTTTAGGAGGTTGTATCACTTGATAATCCAAGTCATTTAGCTAATTATCTTTTCTTAAACATTAGTATTTTCACTTGTTATTCATGCACAATCCATATTACTTTATGTTTGTCTTAGTTATCATGAGCCTTGTAGGTTAAACATTTGGTGTTGTCTAAACTAGTTCAAGCTTATGAATATGTGATAATCATGGAAGTTGATGTGGTGATTGTTTTTGTTAATCTTCATAGTAGTGCTTGAATCTTGTTCTTGGAGTTCTTATACATGCATAAAGTCCTTGTTCTTGAATGTTTGGTCATAAGTATTTACATGTTGTGTTAGAAAGCCCATGTAAAGATTATGATTATTGAATCTTAGTAACTTGTTAGCATGATTCATAACATGAAACTAGGAATGGTAATTGTTAACATGACTTGAATGATGATTTGAACATGTGTAGGAATTCTTGCATTTAGATTTGGAAAAATCATAATAATGTTTACTTGGATTCTATAGTTGTGTTTGTGTTAGATTGGTGATTTTTGGCCAAGATTGTTATCTAGCATGACCATGCTTGTGGTTTTCTGTCAAGAACATGATGATAGTGCTACTTACTTGAACGCAAGTTAGGGTGATTGTTATGTTGTTCATGGTAATTTTCCCAAACTTGTAGAGTTAGGAGTTTTGACAAACAAATACTCTTGTTTAAAGGTTAAGATTAACTAAGCAAGTGAGCTTCAAATAATAATTTTTAGGTGATTGGAGTGATTATTTCATTTTAGTTTTCCTAAGGTTTATTAAACTAGGAAACCTTGATTGGAGACTTAGTTAACTTAGAGCTTGCATCACCATTGATCCTCCACTTTGTTGTCACATGTTTATTTGTGGATACTTAGTTTAGGCAACCCTTTCTTAGATATTGTCATTCTCTAGTTTAGTAGTAGTTTATTATTTTGCATGATAAATTAGGAACAAAACCAACTCATCAATTGGAAATTTTTAAAAGTAACGAAAATTTAGTACTGAGACACCGAGTCCATGGATTGATATCCGGTTCTTACCAGCGAACTATACTACCACCTGACGGGTACACTTGCCCTATGTGTGTGTAGTTGGTTTAAGTAAAAAACTATTTTAAAACCTAATCTGTGTGAACGAAAATTATAATAATAAAAATATATCTAATTCACGCACATCAATAACTAATTAAAATGAGAAAAATATAGTGTTTTCATGTTCGTTTTGTTATTAATACTGTCACACCCTGGTCGTAGCGGAAGCGCAAGTGTGTGACTATTAGGTAATTATTGCATCCAATTTAGTAAACAACTATAATTCAACAACGATGCCATACTAATAATAAGTTTCATTACAATATACAGCCAACCAAAAGTGATCGCATAGTTTTAACTGTTTTCATCACAAGTACATAGTGAGGTGAGGTTTTGACCCCTATATACCCATATGAAGTTGGGATATAAAAGGCAAACCCTCCAAAAGATGGCACATCGTTGTCTTGACATATTCCCATAACCCGAATCATCTCACCAGCTGATGCCTTGCGTCCTGAAATACATGTAATTTTTAAAAGTCAACATAAAGTTGGGGAGTTCATGAAGTAAATGTTTTCGTATAAAAATGTCATCCTTGAAATCCAGTAATGAAATCCGAGTATGTTATTAGCATCATGGTATTCTGGGGATCTATCAAAGTGTCACGAGTACCCTGACATATATGTGCCATAAGTAAGTAACCAACCAGAGACAACTCTGACATCATTGGGATCACAAAAGCACTCCTAACCGGTTATCATACCAGGAGTGGAGCGTGTCTCAAACTCGATAGATCTATACCTTTTGCACCTTGGTCACTACGTGATTAATGGTTACTATTGTCATCATCCTACTTATGCAGAAATGATCATGTTATCAACTGAACCCATAGCTAACATACTATTAGTTATGACATGTATTTCCCCTCGATAGTTTGTAAAACAAAACTTTGAAATCAATGAAAAGAGGGAGATGAACTCACAGTTTTGCGTTCTGTATGTCGTATTACTCACGGTTGGTGTCCGAACACGTGTATAACCTACATGTGTATCGAGTTTATTAGACACCTTGGCCTGAATGGGCCTTGTACTCGTTGTTCATCGTGAATTCTTGTTATGTAACAACTTTTAATGTTATCATAGTGTTGGTAGTTTATTTGCTCGATTAATATTGTTATATATATTTCTCAAAAATATATATGTATATATATTGTTGTTTTCAGATCGTGTGTGAACTAGGCCTTGCCCTTCACATGTCCTCTTGCCTTGTACGCATGTCATTGGGCCTTGCCCATGTCATATATATCATTGGGCCTTGCCCATGTTTTCTTGTCATTGGGCCTAGCCCATGTTATCTTGTCATTGGGCCAAGCCCATGTTATCTTGTCATTGGGCCTAGCCCATGTTATCTTGTCATTGGGTCTAGCCCATGTTTTTTGTCATTGGGCCTAGTCCATGTAATTTATATGTTTTTGGGCTTTATCCATATAGTTTATACAATAGGGCCTTGCCCATATATTTTATCCTATTGGGCCTTGCCCATGTTGTTTATAAATTGGCCTAGCCCAAATGTATTTACAAGCCCATTTTTATAAGTCTTATACTTTATATTTTCACTAGTATTAGTGTATAAGTATACATGTCTTAGACTTTTTTATTTTCAACTTCCCAGATTTTGATTTCGATAACATATATTTATGTTAAGTGTCTAAAATATATATTAGACTTGTCGTCGTCGTCGTTCAATACACGCTTTTTCTCATCGCAAATCCCCCGTCGCGGTAATAGCTTTTTGTATGGGCGATTTATCCGTTGGTCATCGAGACGACGGTGTATTTGTGAATGTTCGCCCATCGTCCGCATTGCTTCGTTTGTCCGTTTATTGTTTCGACACATTGTGAGAATATATTGGCTTATGTCACCAACACTTGGTATTATTTTCAAGTAGTTGTATTTTTGTGTATGGTTGGGTATTTTTATTGTGAATACCCTAAGATTCTAAATACATACACATATTATACACATATGTATTTATACAACATTCTTGGTGAAAAATATGTATACATATTTTTATTTTCCCTAGTATGTATATACATATATTTATAAGAGTTACTTATTTTCTTTGTAAAAAAATATATATAAACTTGTTGAATACTTGTGTATTTAGGGTTTAACCCTTGTCATCAAAGCTTACTTAATGACGATTTAAGTTACTAATCGCGTTTAGTCCCGCTAATCACCCCTTTAATCATGTTGAGGTTGCGATTAGATTTTTAGAAAAATTCGCCATAGTTTCCCCTAAACTATGGCATTTTTAACGTTTTAAAACGTATTTAAAACCTGTTTAAACTCATAATCAAGATCAACAATCTATCAGATATCTTCCTAATATTTATTTTACAACATTAATGTATCATCATCCATGACTTTTTAGTGTTCAAAATCCTATTAAAGCATGATGATATTTTCAATATTTATTAGCACTTTTAAATCGCTACTTTGTTATATCATTTAAATCAAGTCCATCACTTTAAATCTTTTGATTTCTATACTTTTTAAGATGGTTACAACTTAAATACTAGTGCTTATTTCTTAAAAAAAAACATTCAAGTGTAGTAAAGTTATCTTTAAGTTGTAGGAATCTTCATGGATGATGTAGTTGATGATCTTGTTTAGATTTAAACATTATCATGTTTAAATCTTCATATTCATACTTGATCACACAAGATCATCTAACTTTTATACCCTACTTTAGCACAAACAACATCAACATGCTAACTAACTATCATATAAACACATAATCAACACAAAATAAACAATATTTAGTGTTATTATTAAGGTGTGAGTTAGGGTTTTTAGGTTATCTTTTCTTCATTTACAAGATGATAAACTTGTACATCATTAATCTAGACATAAAAATAAGCTAGATTATGGAAGAATTTGCCTTACAATGGGTGCACAAGTTTATGATGATCTTAGAAGGAAAATGAAGCTCCAAAGAAAACCTAATGATCCTCCACCCTTGCTAGCTTCTTGAATGGTCTTGATGAGGCTTTTAAGTGAGTGTGAAGTGGTGGTTTATGGTGGCTAAATGGTGGTGTTGTGATGATGATGGTCGCCGTGGGTACGAGGAAGGAAGGAGGTGATGGTTGCAATTTTTCAATTTTTCTTAAGTGAAAAATGATTATGTAGGTTATGATATATATACTTAAGCTATCATTCACATGTCACAACATAATCCAACACCATACTCCTAATCTCCATTTCTTTCAACAAAATCAAGTGGGTGGGGCCCACTGGGAGGGGGGTTAAGTGTAAATGTTATTTATGACATTTGTTAATTTATTAGATATTTTAGCCATTAAGTTAAGTGTTGCGATTAGGGGATTGATCATGCATTCTTAGTATATAATTAGGGTTTAGAGTGTTATTATATGGTAATTAATTCACCTGATCATCTAATATAAGTTTCGGATGACGGAAACGTCATTAGATCGTTCATCGATACAATATTGGCTAATAAACGAACTTTATTATTTAGTACCGGAAGCTTTTGTTTACGACCACCACAATTGTCATGGTGTCTACTTAGTGCATATCCGACCTAAACATATGCATAACTAGTTCACTAGACGAATATACGATGAGCTAGGATGGCCAAGATGCCTTTCATTCGATCGTTTGCTCGACATCGGCACTTTTATATCCTGCCGTCGAACTTTTCCTAAAGTTTTGTTTCCGTGACCTCATGTTAGTTGAAAGGATTCCGAGTTCCAAATAAGGCTTAACTAGTTCGTTAGATGTGTCACACCCCGATAAATCCATCACATCAGAGCTGGGCGTGAACTAAACTTGTATGTTCATTGCACAGCGGAAGTAAATGTGAGTGCTAAGACTTTTAGATAGTGAACGCCCATTAAGTACTCGAATCCCCATAGGCTCTCCTATTCCAACCGTGCCATACATGTAATTGTAACCCGAGAAAGAAACATGCAAAAAATCAACATAAAGTTGGCGAGTTCATAGTTTATTTGAAAAGATCTAAAATAAATCATTTTAGTAACTGGTTTAAATATGTTTGAGAAAATGTGATAAAACCATTTTCATTGTCATGTTTAACTGAAAACTTTGTATTTGTAAAACTTGTATAACTGTCAACGTCTGCGTTGCGTTAACACTTGAGAGTTCATATATAATAATGTGGTATGTAACGCGTCAATGAACTTGATGATCATTAATGTTTTGCAAGGACATTAATATGTGTGACGACCTAGGAAGTACTCAACCCTAGACGATTTATTCCAGTCCACCCGGCTGGGATAACAAAAGCACTACATGCAGCCACACAAGGACCCATGAGTGGGGCTCGCTACACCCGATAGATCTAAGACTCTTGTTCCTCGGTCTTATAAAAGATTAATGGCACTTAAGAGATACCCTATTCACACATGATCTAATATTTCATTCCCTAGCTAAACCATACCATCGAAAACACGTATTTTCCCCGAGAGTTATAAACCGAAAACATTTAAGAGAAAAGGGGGACATGAACCTACAGAGTTTCTTTTGTGCCTCGCACAAATGAGAATGGGCCTAGCCCGTTTGAGTCTAAAAGCAGGACCAACCAGTCCTCTTATTTGTATGCAGGACAACCTAATCTCGTTGTAACTAGGAAAATCCCGTCACGTTGTAACTAGGACAATCCCGTCCCTAGTCATGAAACTCATGCATGTTTCGAAAATACGCATGTGTTTTGTAAACCGGTATGTTGAGTATAAACTTTTCGTAAACCATTTGAGTTTATTGAAATCCATTCGCAACATGGTTTTGAAATATGAACTTTTGTTCATCGAAATGTTGTGTACTTTTGCAAAATTTCCATGTCTTTCCACCCTTGAAAACATTTGCAAAATGTAAAAATCATAAAAAGGGGGTTGACCAGCAGTTGACCAGTTGACCACGGTTGACCGGTAGTTGAACGGGTTTGACCGAACCCAAAACTGAATTAAGGCACCAAAAATGACCCATAACTGTCCCTTGACCCATGTATGACCTATTGACCGAGTTGACCCGAGCCCGAGAGTGTCCCGAAATTTATTTTTCACCCTAGATGAAAGTGTTTCGTATGAACTCTACGGGTTACAAGGATCCTAAAAGTATATTTTTCGTTGAAAACGGATGCCCGGAACCTCGCCAGAACCATGCCAGAAGTCGGAATTTCGCCAGAGAATAAAATTTTACGATAACTTGTAGAAAGGTCTCTAACCACCAGATCTAAACATGCACGAAGTGAAAAGTCCAAAATGGGTTCGCCGGAGTTTGGCCGGAATATCGCCGGAGTTGCTCCCGAGCACAAATGGCATCGAATATGCTAAAAACCAACATCACCACGCGATCCGGAACGTTGAAGATAGTCGAAAAAGTGTACTCTTGGCCGGAAAATGGTCGCCGGAGCGCCTCCGCCGCCGTGCTGCCACCATGCCGCCGCCGCAGCTCCGCCGTTGTCGCCGCGAGAGCTCCGCCGGTGCCGACCGAAACCCGGCTATCGGGTTTCTAGAGAGGGAAAGCTGGAGAGAGAACTGAGGTAGAGAGAGAATGAGTGTGTGAAAAATGGTGTTTTAGTGTGTGTGTTGTAGTTTATATAGGTAGGGTTTTTGTGGATTTAGGCCCAAGGCCCAAAAGCCCGTTTCTAGTGTTTTGAGTGGCCTGATCGCGTCTACGAGACCCATTTTAAAACCTGATGTATGTCCCGTGGAACGGATTAAACAGGTATCGCTATCCTAACCAATCGCGGAAATAATGATCAGGATGAAGAACAACTTGAATAACTTGAATATAATAACTTGCATACACCAGAGGATGTCAGATACAAGTTTAGTAAACAAAACTCTCTAACCCTTAACAAGTTCCCTAACCCCTCTATTTATAGGCATAACAAAGCCCAAACATACAACCCTAGGCCCACTTGGCACTAGGAAGTCGAAACTGCCTAAAAGTAACCCAAAAGTCCAAAAATGAATAAACCTTTAAGCTCCAAGCCCAACAATCTCCCCCTAGATTTCTTCATTTATCCTTCGGCGCCGCATCCACTCCCAAACGACCAGCAATAGTTCCTGCAACTACAGCTGCCTAATCCTTGGCACACACTTCATATAGTTCAGCAGTACGTATCTGATGAGAAGCTAAAACTTATAAATCTTCATCATGGAAGCTGACCAAATCCACAACATCATTCACCCTGAAAGCCTTCTCCTTCGTCACTATCGCAACACTCCCGACCTTTGGGTCATACAACCAAAAGTTAAAATTCTTCAAAATCCCCCTTGGAAAGGTAGGAGCAACTGGAATCCCCAACTCTTTATCTGTAGGAGGCCACATCACAGATTAAACCTTTTGCCTGTGTGTGCATCACGCACTCCTTTGGCTGCTCTCATATATGGTTCGGCGGTCTTCATACCCTTAAACCTCGTCCTAACCTCCCGTTCAAGCCTTTTAAAGAACCTCCAACCCAGTCCACGCTCTGTCGTGTCTTCTTCAGTGTACGTAGCTCTTAACAAATCTGTCAGTGCAAGCTTCGTACAAGTCTCAAACTGTGACTCCTTCGAATAATATTGTCTTGTTCCATCTTGACGTACAATGATCCACATGTTCTTGATATGATCATACATCCAGCTTAGAACTTTACACTTGTTGCCCACCTTACGATAATAACTCGACCCCAACTCCATGATGTATCTATCTGATTGGTTCGTAGGATCTTTCAGCTGAAAGTTTTCATCCAGAGGATTCACATTCACGTTCTTCATCAACACCATCTGCTTATTCTTTCTCGGATTTGTAGCGCGTTTCTGACTTGCAGTGAACTTCTTGCATGGATCCTTCAAGTAATCATCAATACCTGTTTGACGTTCGACTGCTAATTGTTCGGCCGCCAAGCTCTGCTCTTCTGTTTCCTCAGCCATTTGTTGCTGTACCGCATGATGACGGGTTTCAACATTCATAGGATCGTCGGTCGGATCACTGAACTCTCTGCCAAACTTATTCTCTAACTTGCCCCTCAAATCAAACACGATAGTCATTAGCATAGTCACATCTCCCTGCAGCTGTTTAATTGTTTGATCTCGAACATCCAAACGATTCTGAAGGGAGGCAATCTGCGCTTCCTTTAACATGGCCTCCTGTTCCAATACGAAACCCGTTTCTTTAACTCAATAATATACACTTCAGTATCATCATCATCACTGTCTAAACCCCCAAACTCAAACGCCCGCTTCTTAGATCTGCGTATATAATCATCAACAATATCATCAGAATAACCAGCACCACTACCACCCGCTTCGGAACCTCCTGCACCCGAAGAACTGCCTCCAAATTCAATCATTTGTAATGCTGCGGTAGCAGGAATCGATACCACTGTAGACTGTATAATGACAGGAACTGTGGGTTGTGTAGAAACAATAGGCGTATCAACCGTCAAAGTACAAACGACCAATTCTATAACAATGACCTCAGTAGCAGTGCTCTCGACAACAGTAGATGTAATCAACTTAGAAGTAGCAACCGTAACACCAACTGGAGCCTCAGATGTACTCGCTGAAATGCTCGGCTCAGTTCTGCGTCTCTTTATCAACGGAACTTCATCTTCTTCGTCTTCGTCATCGTCATAGGCTGAATAGTAGAAACAACAATAGACGGAATGTCAAGCGGCGGAACACCTTGTTTCTCTTGAATGTCCTTCAGCTGAGCAATCAGAGCAGCTAGATTGTCAGATGATAACTCTGGTAGAACAGGAGTTAATGTAGCTTTGAATGCATGCAGATCATCTAGAAAAGCTTGTCCAACATCATCCTCATCGTCTATAACCAAATCTTTGACTTCTATCTCTTTTTCCTTCACCGGTATATCATGTTCTCGGCTACAATCGCATTTACCAGAGGAGGAGGAGGCGGAGGAGCATGCAAACCTACAACTTTCGAAAACTTGCCAAACTTCTTCAGAGGGAACCTACCCACAAATACGATCTTAAAAAGTAGAACGGTTCTTCTTCATAGTCGCAAAAACGGTAGGCCCAATTGGCTTCATATTCAGCAAATTCGCGTCCTTAGCCAAATCGGGGTAACGAGCATCGAGAATCTGTTGGATAAACCGTGGATACAATAGAAACATCCTCTTCTTGGACTGCTCTAATATCTTCCTCATGTTTTCAAAAATATAACCGGAGTACTTATATTTCCAGTCCATAACCAATGAAAGTATCGCCGAAGTCTGAGCCTGATTAGGCTGATCCAGTCCACCTTTATTCTCCGACGCGCATTGCATAAACATGTGTATAAGTAGTCTCCAATACGCAGGAAACATCTTCTTTAGCAATGGCGGATAAGAACCTTCGTAGCTCATCTCCATCAGTAGCGACAACACCTTCTCCTTGACATACGTGGTTGGGTCACCGTAAAAGTATCTGTTAGCTGCAACACTTCCCTCACACAAGCCTCGTTAACTACAATCTCCTTCCCCTGAATTTGTGAGCGTATGAACGGTCTGCCATCTTCACCTCTTGGCTGTATTCGCTCTCTTCCAAAAGGAATGAACCAAATCTCTTTAGATCACAGGATTTGCACGAAGAGCGTAGGCAATCTGACACCTGTTAAGCCCCACAATCATTGACTGAAACTCCTGAAAATACTCAGCCGGTGGATCTAGAAGGTATCTAGCCATATTGTGGAACTGTTCTTCTCCCAGCATTACAGCATCGAAAGCTTCCTCCACCATGTCTGTCAAAAATTAACCAAGTTAAAAATCAACTAACAGAAGCAAACTGGGTAAACTGATATAACTGAATTAACCAAGTTAACTGAATTAACAGAGTTAACACTAACGGCACAGGTCAACAGAGGTCAAGGTTCAAATTAAGCCAGTTCAAATTAGTTAAGAGGTTCAACAACTCAAAAAGGTCCAACCTTAGCGAAAGGGTTCAACAATTCAAAACGGTCCAAACTTAGTGAAGGGGTTCAAAAATTCATAGGGTCCAAACATAGAATGAATCCGGAACACTTTTATCAACCCGGATTATGTATTCGGATAAATATGCAACCTGAATGAAGATTAATCCGAAATGAAATCCGAGTTCATCATTTTGGATGAATATCCATCCGGAATGAGCACATTTATCAATCCGGAATGCATAATTCTTTGAAGATCAATCCGAAATGCATAATTCTTTGAAGATCAATCCAGAATGCATGATCAACCGAAATGCATATGTACCTGATCCGGAATGGGTACTCCGAAATATGCAGTTCGAGAGAGAATTAAAGAGAATAACAATAACTCGAATTTTGAATAATCCGAAATGAGAACAGAGATTGCATTATAGTTTTTCGAAATGGGCTTGGGCCTGATATTTGAGTTTGGATTGGGCTTGTGACAGGCCCAATCCGGAACAGTTACACATTTGGACCTGTTCAAAATGGCTTAAATGGGCCATTCCGGACAGGTCCAATCCGGAACAGTAATCCCTGGCCAAATTCGGAACAGTGACCTTAATTTGGATTTAAAATTAAAAAACCAATTTCATCAGGCTGGCTCAGATCCCAAAGCACACTGGGCCAGTCCAATATATCTTGACAGAAAACCATCGCATCAAAGTTCATCAAGTAAACTAACAAAGCATCCAACCATCATAAGGAGAGCTTATTAAAACCTACATAAATAATTAAAACAGCATTGCTAAGGGATCAAATCGTTTCAAACACTGACAAAAGAACATTTTTCGATATGAGCAGGTTCGATTGGTCTAAGCGACTGTCAGTATACTTGTCCACTTAAATCTAAAACTCAACCCTTGTAGATTAGACTTTATGATATGCTTAAATAAAACAATGATATCAATTAGCATTAAAATTCTTGGATACATAAATTCCCAAATTAAAATAGGGATACACAAAGATTGAGATTTATAGAAAACATTAAAAAACTCAACGATTGGAGTGGAGTCTTAGTTCTTGGTGATGGAAGGCTAGTTGGGTTGCTTGTTTGCACCATTATTGGCTTCAACTGGATTAGCGTTGATGTTGTAAGCTCTTCCTCTTGCTGGTGGGGGTGCTGGGTTTGCTTGATTTGCTTGATTAACTGGGTTCGCTTGAGCTTGTCGTTAACGATGTTAACCAATCTAGGGCATGTGTTTCTAAAATGAGTACGGTCACCACAATTAAAGCAAGCTCGAACATATTGAACTATGGGGTATTGGGGTTGTTGATAGGGTTGGATCATGTTTTGGGTAGAGGGTGGAGCTTGATTTTGAGGAGTACGACAAGTGTTGCTCAGATGACCATAAAGCCCACAATTAGCACACTGTCGACAGGGTATGGTGGGTTGATGGTGGTAAAAACGGGTGTTGTATTGAGGGGGAGGGCCAATGTAAGGTTTCTTATTTGGATAAGCAGAGTTGGGTGCTACTTGAGTGGTTGGGATAGCTTGGAGTGGTATGGCTTGTGGAGCTGGTTGATTGCCTTGAGTGATAGTGAAATTTTGCCCGTCTCGCTTTCTCTTGGTAGTAGGTTGCGAAGAGGAGTCAGTTTGGGTTGAGTTAGAGGTTTCAGTTGGTGTTTTATCTTTCTTCTTCTCATCCTTGAAGTCTCCATTCCTAATGTGGTTTTCGGTGAGCTCTGTAGCTAGCTCCATTGCTGCTTCCAAAGTTGCAGGTGTGGTACTCATTACAGGGTCCTGAATCTTTGAAGGAAGTCCCCGAATGTGGTGCTCGATCAAACGGTAGAGAAGGGTGAAACAATTTGGAACCATTTGATTCAAATCGAGGAATCTCTTGTTATATTTTATGTGATCTCCCTTTTTTGCTTCAAGGAATAGAACTCATACTCTAATTTCTTAATTTAACTTCTTAGACAAAACGTCTAGTCATAAGCACTCTCAATTCTTCCCAAGTTAGGGCTACACCGGCCTCAGCGCCTCGTCTGCCCTTCTCAGCATTCCACCACGTGAAGGCTACTCCATACAAGCGTCTAGTAGCATAGCGCACTTTGCGATCGTTGGAACAATCACAGTTGAGGAAAGTACTCTCCATCTCTTCGAACCAACAAAGGAGAGCAGTGACTCCCTCATTACCTTCGTACTTTGGGGGGGGTCACATGAGTTGAAGTGCTTGTAGGTGCACTTGGTGGTGTTTGGGGGAGGATTAGCAACATTTTGACCCTCTTGATTAATTGGGTGGATGGGATTGGCGGCAAGGGCTTGTTGGACTTGAACTACGATGTCGGGAAGTACGGCGGCCAATTGTTGAGCGATTTGGGCATCCATGCGCTCGCGGGATTTTCCTGATCTCCTACCTCTACGAGAGTGACTAGAAGACATCTACAAGGAATATGTAACAAGAGTATGAGTTTGATATATAGGTGTCATGTGTCGTATTTAGAAATGATCATCCACAAAACAAATGAAGAAAATAAATTTGCCACATCCATAGGATGTCTTGGGCTTTGCTCATGTTTGGGCCCCATATGTCCCCATACGTGGCCTTAGTAGTCATGTGGGCCCCATGACTACTGGGCTCTGGTAGGGTTCATATTGGTGTTGTCCTGTTAACACTCACGCCACCCGAATGAAAATCGTAAAACATGATCGCAAAATATAAGGTCGGAGGGTGTCCACGTGTAGACATGGTGACAACTCAAAGTGGAGTTAGTTCATACGACGTTTGGTGTGGCATGCTTTGGCCTAATAGGTCCTTCGTACTCTCATCGTTAGTCCCCAGGTAGGCAAACTAGTCTGTTATATTGGATTCATACGAATGCCAACCTAGACAGGACGTTTCGACTACCGGTATATGTACCCTTCCAGTTACTACATGCCCGTCGTAGAACTCACTTTGATGAGATTGAAAAATATGAAAACATCACAAAATCTTGAATAAAGAAATATGAGAATGATTTAAATATGTGGGAATTGAAACGTGCGTGATGAATGTATATGTAAGAATGTTATGTTTGATAATATGTATAACTCATTAAGTTTCGCACAAAATGATGTTGGAGGTGCCTGCATGCATTTTGTGTGTGCAACAAATATGAAACAAATAAACATCATGAGTTTGCATGTAACAATATAAGCAATTAAAATCTAATCGACTATAGTATAGGCTCTAAGGGTCTAATAACCTATCCTATATCCATATAGTCAAAAGCTCTGATACCTATCTGTCACACCTTGACCCGCAGCGGATATGGTAGTCAGGGCATGATTAGGTTTTCATCAAAGCTCATGACAGTTACTATAAAGTTTCATATTTATTATTTCTAATTTAAAAGGATAAAGTACAACAACCACGTATACATACAAGCACAATATGTTTTAAACACAACATTCGCGACTTCTTTATTTTTCTTCTAAGGCAATTTCCTATGTGTTCCTTGCTTCAACTTATTCACCTGTATCATGTGTAAAAATAAGGTTTTGGGTCAACAAAAGTTGGCGAGTGAATCTTATTAAACATTTGAATGAATTAGTTATATTGGTTATTTAAATAAAAATGTGCATAAACCAAATATGAGTAAACGCATATGCAAATCTAACCACAAACCACATATTACCTATCAATGTACACACAAGCATGACAAATGATGAACAATGAGATCAAGGCTCAATCAAACGGAGCCGATCTAATGAGGCACCTGATGCTCAACTCATCTCCAATGAGGAACTGATGGGCTAATGTGAATGATAGCACGCAACTTACAAAAATGTAAACACACAATACAACAAATAACATTTACATCACACGTTAGATCATATAATGGTAATAGCACAAGTGTTTGAATAAACGAAATATATGAAATGACACATGATACAACCCAAACCATGAACAAAAATGGGAATTTGTAAGGATTTACTCACAGTGGGTGCGTTTCCTTGATTGAAGACGAACGCGCACGAGTTTGGGATTTAACCACGAGAGAGAACTACCTAAATATAACGCAATAATTTGATAAATAAATAAAAGTTACTATTTTAATTTAATACTTTTTATTAGATTTTTAGGTTATTTTTTAAAGTATTTAATGGGGTTTTAAAACCTATAAAGTCTTGTTTTTAAATGCTTTAATTGATTCTTAATTAGTATTTTAAAGAAAATAATAATATAAAAATATATTAAAAAAATTGAATCTTGTCAGGTCTGACAACTAGTCTGACCGGGTCGATGGGCATTTTTGGTAGCGTGTGTGAGGTTTGAATTCGTGACTTCGAGTATACGTGCACACAACTCTACCAACTGAGCTACGTGTGTAACTCGAAATAATCTTGATTTATTAATATATTATATATATATATATATATATATATATATATATACTAACTGAGTTAAATCATATATTCATTTAATTAAAAATGTTTTGTAAATGGTCGAACCGGTGACAGAGGCCGGTTCGAACTCGGGTCTCTTCTATCGTGTGCACATAGCCCAACCAGTTGGGCTGTGTGTCTAACCTGTTATAATACTCAATTATATTAAGTTTATATACATGTTTTGAGTTGATCTGAATAAGTTTTAAAAAGATTGGTTTTTATTTCAGAAAGTCGGTAACGTGTGAGTCTCGAACCCGGGACATGCGTTTAATAGTTGCACACAGTTCACCGCTGGACTGTGTGTCTAACCCGATTAAAATACCAATTTAATTATATTAATATACTACCCAAGCTTCATCTTCTTCATTGATATTACCCAGAAACAAACTGTTTAATTAAAAAAAATTCATTTCCAATTCGATGGTTGATTTCTTTCAATATGTTACAACACAAAGATAAACAGGAGGGGTTTTTGTATCGAAACGAAGTTGATCGATATTCCGTGACTCCTACGGAGATGAACAGAGATTTTTCCGGTGACACTTGACTCGAGCAGAGAGGATTGCTTTCAGAGGGTGTTGAGTGATGTTGAGAGCCAGCGAGTTTAGATGAAGGTTAAGGTGTGATATTTACAGGCCAAATGATTTACAAGTTTTCGGTTTCAAAATCTTGATTTTAAAATCATTGATTTCCATCGGTGATAAATTTAATTGGTCTTGATTTTTGTGATTTGTAACCGATGTTTGATATCAGTTACACATGTTTTTCATAAACGAATTCGTATATTGAGCTTGATTGAACGAAGGGCGGTTACTGGTTTGAGGTTTCCAAATTTGCAGGTTTTAAATGTTAGTTTTATTATAAGGAATTATTTGTTTTCACATTTAAAACAAAAGTATGTGTAGATCAGTGGTGTATCTTGTGTGTGTGTTTGATGGGGACCCGGGTTCGAACCCGGTTGCCCCTTAAATTTTATTATTATTTTTTTAAACTTCATTTATTAATATGGTTATTATTTTTTAATATTTTAAATTCTTTTAATTCATTTAGTAACTATAAGTTAACAACTCGAATTAAATGGTTCATAAATACGCAACGTGACTTTAAATTAAATACTTGAATTATTTAACGATGCGGGTTTTGAAACCCGTTTTACAACGAATGTTGTAGCCATAGTCTTGGTCTATCTTCAAAGTCTTCAAATATTTGACTTTAACGACTAAAGAAATTCTTGCGCGACTTCCTATGCTCTTCAGACAGTATTGGCGTTTGATTAGTCGTAAGAGCCCACTTCATGAATTGAAATTTTCATAATTGAGCTTCTTTAGACTTTTCTTCGATCTTCTCCAATCTTCGTTCCTCTTTCATAAACTCTTCTTTCTCTAACTCTCTCCAAGTTGATTCCCACATTTTTCCTGAATTAATACCGTGCCCATAGCAAACATTAATCAAGCTTGGTATTACATCGCTTGCGTTTTCTCCTTCACATCGTAACAAATCTTGTTGAAGAACAAGCGTTTAATATCATCTTTCGAATAATTAACTAGCCACATCGGGTCTAGTATGTGAATAGTTCTACACAATCCCCATATCCTCTTTCATTCGATCATCTCTGGATTCAAATCTTTAGTAATATCCCAGCTCTCATCATCTTTCAAAACAATAACAGCTTCACTTGTTTCGGATCCACTTGCCACCACTGAAAGAATTTATGGAAATCTTGTTCAATCTTCATCAACAACATGTTTTCATCACACGTGATTGTTTCATCACAAGCGTGACATCTTTCGTTTTAGTAACTTTGCCAATCTTTATCTTTTTCTTTGGAATCAACGGTTTCCACTTGTTAAAACCATGAGCTACTTCGTATTTGATTAACTTTCGTAATCATTGATCTGGAAACTTCATTTGGAAGTTAATACTCTTCATCTGTACAAGCTCTTCGATATCCCAGTATGGCAATGTCTTCAAATCTGTTAATACCCTTTTGTGTCTGCCGCTTGTTCTTAGTTACGTCTGTAATAGTACGGTCTTTGTTTATTGTGTCTGTATCGTTTGGTCGTGTCGACCGAATCAAGATATCCTCCTATCTTGATTTAGTATGATGATTAGTTTGTCTGTGTTGTTAAACAGTTGCATATATGCATACAGTTGAATCTTGTGTACGTCATGTCTGTTGGCACGTTCTCCGAAGAACACTTTCAAGGACGAGTGAGAAGTGCTTCGTACGAGCAAGTTGTTGCTTGTATGAGCCACTAACCATTCGTACAAGTGATTCTCCAGTCGTACGAGTGGCTTTATTCAATAAGCATCATGCTTGATTCGTACGAGCTAGTTCATGTTCGTACGAGCCATGGGTCGTTCGTACGAGCATCCTTGGAGAATATTCTTCGTGACCTATGGGTTTCGTACGACCAACAACATTCTTCATACTGTTGCTAGGTGTAGACACTATATAAACAGACATGTACTTCTCTGTAGGATAATTGATGAGTTACTAGAGAGAGACACTGAAGCACAAGAGCACAAAGAGTATATCCTGAGTCTGTATGAACATTGTTTGTATATGTTTGTACTAGTTCTCTTCTGTTAATGTTGATACACTTTTGTGTATGTTGCTTGTTCTTAGTTATGTCAGTAATTGTACAGTCTTTGTTTACTGTGTCGGTATAGTTTCGTCGTGTCGACCAAATCAAGATATCCTCCTATCTTGGTTTAATACGACGTTTAGTTTGTCTGTGTTAAACAGTTGCATGTGTGCATACTGTTGAGTCTTGTGTACATCATGTCTGTGGAACGTTCTCCAAAGGAAATCATTATGTACGAGCGGGAATGCTTCATACGAGCAAGATGTCGCTCATACGAGCCACTCATCATTATACGAATGATAGCTCATTCATACGAGTAAGTTCATCCAAACAAGTATCCTGCTTGGTTCGTACGAGCTAGATAATGATTCATGCGAGCCTGTTTGTTCGTACGAGTCTATTTGGAGAATGTCTTTCGTGGTTTTAGTGTTTCGTACAACCAGCAACATACTTCGTAAAGTTGCCGAGTGAGGACACTATAAACAGACAAGCACTTCTTAGTATAGAGTAGTTGAGATGTGTGAGACCAGAAACCTAAGAGAGAGACACAAGAGCATAGAGAGTGTTTCATGAGTCTATATGAGCATTGTTTTTATATGTTTGTACCAGTTCTCTTCAGTTAATCAAGATATTGAATCTTTGGTTATCTGGTGTTCTTACTTTGCTTTGGTTTGCATTCATACGAGGATTCTGCGGTCTTATCTGTGTTGTATGAACAAGGAAGCAGGTTTATCTTGATCCTCCAAGTGGACCTACAAGTGGTATCAGAGCTTTGGCTCTCTTCCTTGTTTGAAAACCAAGCTTAGTGTTGTGTCTGAGCGATTTTTGAGGGATTCTTGAAGTGTTCTTGAACTTTCAGCAGGAACCTTAAGTTTTTGAAAGATAACAAACTTAAAACTTAGTTAAAACTTGTTGTATCCAGAAAATTTTCATAAAAACCTTGTTAGAATACATGGAGACATGTTAAAATCACCAGACAAACTCACCATAAAAGCTCACCGGAAAATTATTGTAGGGTTGACCAAATCTCTGACATTCTGTACTTGACTGTTAAAACTGTAAAAGCTGGTATAGAATGTTTGTCTTTTTAACCAAATTTGTGTAGACAACAGACCACTTTCAAAAACTAGTCTGTGCTAGAAAAGGAAATTTTTTACCAACTAGCCCTGCAAAAAGATTCCTCAGCGAAAAACATTTGTGCGAATAACCAATCCGCACAAAGAACTAGATAGTTTGTGCGAAAGATCAGTCATCCGCATGAAGAACCTGATTCGCACGAAAGACTAAGTTGTCCGCACCAAAGAGTGTCCCCCGTACGAAGCACTTGGTTCGTATGAAGGACACCACTCATACGAAACATTGGTTCGTACGAAGAACAACTTAAATTTGTTTTCCGTGTTTCAGTTTTTCAAATTGTGTGATTGTTAGCAAAATTGTGAATTTTTAAAAGGGACACTGTTATTTTCGAAAATCAAACTTTAAACCTTTTAATTTTCATAATCAGGAAAATGAGTACTAATATGTGGGATTAGAGTAGTAGTTCAAGCACAAATCAAGACTTTTTGCAAAGCTTCGCAACCTCATGGTTTAAATCACTGATGCCTCAACATACAGCCATGATAACCGCAAATCAATGGGCGTGTGTCGCAAACCAGAACAAGAGCATTTAGACTCTTCTTATGAGTGAGAGTGAACCGGGAGTAATAACCGTCCACCTAAACTGAACCATATGAACTATTATCCGTCTTGGAAAAGTCATATCCACACATATGTTCTCGGATAGAACACAAAATTATGGACACGTTTTACTACACACTATAAGGAACCACTCGAAGAGGCAGGCTCAAACCCAACCTCCTTAGCCAATCTAGATGAAGGCGGTAAAAAGGCTTACAATCTAGAGAAAAAGGCGTTTGCTATCCTAACACATGCACTCCATAAAGATATTTACCATCAGTTTGTGTACTGTATGATCACGAAAAATCTGTGGGAACCCTGGAAGCAAGAGGAGAGGGTAATGCTGAAACCAGAAAAATTCGGCATGATCTGCTAAAGAAGAAGTTTGAAGGTTTCATGTTCATGGAAAATGAAACATTGAATGATATAACCACACATTTTTAGCATCTTCTTAGCGAAATGTACTCTTACAAAGTATTAGCTTCTCCGCAAGAAATTGTGATGCGTTTTGCTGACGCATTCAAAATGGGTCAATTTATTGACTTATTAAAACATATAGGTATTTTGGATTCCATCAGTATTTATGAATTTGTGCAGAAATTGGAGAACAAAAATGAAGAAGAACTTCGAAAGGCACAAAGAATTATTGTTCCATAAAACCCTTTGATGTACTTTGGAGGTATTTATACAAGTATTAGTGTAAGTCAGCAACCAAAGCTTCAAACTGCGTTTGTCTCAAACGTGAATCTCTTTCTACCACAACCTGTTCAATCAAATCAGTCTGCAAGCTCAAGTACTCAAACCTTTGGACTAGTATTTGATCCTAAAGCCTTTTTGCCACAACCACGAGATCTTACACCTCAAGTTCCACAGCAAGCTCCTCAACAATCTTTCTATGAAAAAAACTTTCAAGCTGCAAACCCCAACACAATCAGACTTGATAATCCAATCTTTCCAAGGTTAGTGTAGAAGTTGCTCAAGAGCATATGGAACTTCTAAACACCATGGTTAGTGCTTATTGCGGATTAGTAGCTGGTCAAATTGGAAACATCAGTTTAACAAATAAAGACTACCATAAAATAGACAGATATGAGATGGAACTAATGGCTATCAGGTGGGCGTTTGCAAGTGCGGTAAGAAGAGCCAAGGATTACATGAGCAGAACAGGAAGAACCAGTTTGGAAAGCAAGAAAGAAACAAAATATGGTTTTGATAAAAATGTTGTTACTTGCTTCAACTATTGTGAAAGAGATCACTTCAAACGTGAGTGCACAAGACCCAGCAAACAAGGAAATCGCAACCCCTTCCGAGATCAATCACAGCCATCCAACACAGCTCAAGTTAACAATGATAGAAGAATAGTAGCTGTTAGCAACCCAAACAACACCAATCAATCAGGACCTTCAAACAACACACACAGAGCTTTAGTAGTTAAATCTGATGAAGGATGCGATTGGTCAGTACAATTGGGAATTGAGAATAACAGAGGAACCGCATGTTATGCCAAGATCATCAATCGAATCAAACATGTTCACAGCATTGAAAGTTCAGATGATGATGATGATACTTTAGGGTATACTGGTAGTTCTGATGAAGAATGCTCAAGTTCAGGTGGTTATGGATCTGATTCAGATAACAGAGAAGGAAGTGATGCTGAGGTCAGAAAGTTGCTGAAAGAAGCAGAGAAGATGAAAAGTGAAAAGGTGGGTTTGATGAAGAAAGCAGAAGCTGCATCAAAGGAAACATAAAAATTCTTTACAAATAGTGCAGCCTTCCCTCATCATACTACCTTTATGGCGAATGTTGCGGTTCGACCAGTCATGTAAATCCCGACTCTCCTAAAGTTTCCAATGACAGTGCTAAATTAAAAACAAAATTTGAAACAATTAACAGTCATAATCAAAACTTAGTTGTTGAACTGTCAAAATGCAAAGTGGCGAACTTAGCTTTAACTTGAAACAAAAAAGAATTCAAATCTATGATAGAAACTCTAAAGAAAAGCGTTTCTGAATTGACAAAGATAGTTTTGAACAAACAAACAGGAATTGATAACTATATTAATCTCCTTGAAGAAACAAAGAAAGAGTTAGCCATCGCCAAATGCGAACATGATGCGATCAAGCTAAAATTGGACAGTTATTCTAACTCGCGATATGTGCTTGATCATATCATTGATGTTCAAAAACTAAAAGGAGATGTTAAATGCACTGGGTATAAGTCGTGTCCACCCCCGATGAACACAACTATACCAAATTGCCTGATGAAGAGGAAATGCCACCCTTTGAACCCTCCATACCTCTTAATCTTGAAGAATTTGCAGCAGGACTAAGGTTCAAGCTATACAATTCCTCGGTTGAATCAAGAAAGTCCGAGAACTCATCATCAATTGTTATTAAGAACCCCTCTACAACAGAGGTGGATGATTCATCAGATGATGAGTCAGAGAAAATTGATCAGGATCAATCTCTTGATGAAGAAAAGGGAATAGAAATCTCTACTACTCCCAATGTACAAATTGTTGAAAATCAAGAGAATGATCCTATGAAATCTGTCAAGAAAGAAATATCTATAGGTGAAATTGATATTGTGATGTATACTTTGGTTGGAGACAAGAAAATCTATTCTAACAAAGACTTTCTGATAAAAAGTGTAAATCCAACATCTATTGATCAAGTTTTTGAAACGTCAACAACCAAATTTTTGAAGAAGAAAAACCCAATCAAATCACAACCATTATCTGCTTAAAAAGAAAAACAAAAGGAAAAGCGAGTTGAAAAGCCTAAGGTACCACAACCAAAGGTTGAGACAAAAGGAACTCGCTACAAGAAGAACTTTAAAAATGTTAAATTTGTGAGTTCTAGGAGTACTAATAAAGTCGAGACTTTTAAAGGCGTGTCTAATGTAGATTTTGTAAACAAAGTCAATGTTTTTAAAGCGTAACACTGAAAACAACTACACCCAGCATACAAATGGGTGTGATGAAAATGAACCCGTTACCTCAAGACCTGCAAGTTCAACATCAACTCATGGAACACGATCTCCTAAATTTGTTTAAAGGAGAACATGTTTCAAATGTGGACAGTTTGGCCACATTATGAAAAATTGTACAAACCCAGCAAAGCCAAGATTTGTTGAGAAAGTCCCTTCTGAACCAATTTGCCAACATCGATATGTTCTCCAACACAAGACAAACGGATTGTTAAAGAACAAGAAGAAAAACAGAGACTTAAATAAGTAAAAGTATTTGAAAAAGCTTTAAAACCGGATTCTTCAGAAAGGAATCCAAGATCTTCAAATTTAATAAAACTAGAAATTGTTAAAACTATAAATAATAGTCATTCTGGTAAATTTCAAAAATCTTAGAAACTGAAGACCAGTGATGTTTCAAGAGGAGGTACACAATTTCCGAATCATTAAGAAATTGAAATCACAATTCTTGATGATAAAGGTCGACCAAGACCACTAAGGCTTGGGGCCCATCTCAAACTGATCGGGTTTTTGAAATGTGCAGGGTGTTCCAAGAGGAACTATGAATAGTCATTGGATTGTTGAAAGTAGAGCATCAAGGCACATGACAGGCGACTTACGGCTCCTTTATGATGTGAAAAGCATTAGAGGAGGTTATGTTGCCTTTGCGGGAGATAAGGGCGGATACATCACTGGAGAAGGAATGGTTTCCAATGGTGTTGTTAGTTTTTATAAGATCAATCATGTTCGTGAAATTGGTAACAATCTTCTGAGTGTTTCTCAAATCTGCGACAAGAAGTTCAGGGTTCATTTTGATGATACCGGTTGTTATGTGCCGAAACCTGGTTTCAAGAGTCCCAAAGAATGGATTATCCTGTTAGCTCCAAGAATTAATGACTTGTATAATCATAACATGAGCCAAGCTATTACCACGTCTTCACAAGTCACATGTTTTGTCTTAAAAGCCACCGAAAAGGATCCAACTCTTGGCACAGACGAATAGGACACATTCACTTGAGGAAAATGAACTATTTGGTGAAAACAAATCTTGTGACTGGTGTGCCAGTGAAGAATTTTCATCTACAAGACGTCTGTGTATCATGCCAAAAGGGAAAGCAAGCGAGAAAATCTCATCCTGTGAAGAAGATTAACACGGTGAATATGCCTTTGAAACGTCTTCATATGGACCTCTTTAGACCTATGAAATACAAGACTACTTTTGGTGATTCTTACTGTTTAGTAGTTACTGATGACTACTCAAGATTTTCATGGGTGAATATGTTGGCACACAAGAGTGAAGTTCTCGAAATCATCAAAAATCTCCTGACTCTGCTTGAAAATTTGTACAATATAAAGATAAGGAGAATCAGAAGCGACAATGGCACCAAATTCAAGAATCAAGTTATGGACGAGTTCTGTTCTTCTAAAGGCATTCTGTATGAATACAGTTCTCGATACACTCCACAACAAAATGGTGTCACTGAGTGGAAAAATAGAACTCTAATTTAAACAGCAAGAACTATGCTAGTAGAATCAGAACCTCCTGTTTAATTTTGGGGAGAAGCTTTGGCTACTGCATAATATATGATGAATAGAGGTCTTACACTGAAGAGACACGGGAAAACATGTTTCAAATTGTTGCATAAAAGGAAACTGGATGTTTCTTTTTTAGAACCTTTTGGAGCTCCATGCACTATGATTGATCCACATGGTAAATTTGGTCCGAAGGCTATCGAATTTCTTCCTTGTTTATGCTACTCCTAATTTCAGAGTGTGGAATTTGTCAACAAAGAAGATTGAAGATTGGGGTGAAGTCAAGGTTCAAAGATACACTGAATCAGTAACAGCTCTGGGTGCTCCTTGGATATTTGACTACGATGGACAATTTGACTCCTTTAATCTGCCAACTTTTGATGATGCTTCTGCAGCGGCTCAAATGTTACTTGAAAGTGATACTGCAATTGACTCATCATTAGTCCGACCAATTACTGTTAACCCACAAGTGTCTACTTCGGTTAACAATCTTGTTCAAAATGAGGAATTCGAAGATGCTGCTGATTATAATGTTTCGTTAGAAGATGATGAGTTCCATGATGCAAATGAAGCTACTTCTTCTCCGGTTCCTGGAATTTTGGATCACATCAAATATACGGAATCTAGGGATAACTGAAGGTCATGCGTCTACTTCATCATCAAATCCAACAAACGAATTGGCTGTTGATCTGAATATCAACAATTTGGGTTTAAACTCTCGAGTTCCTGATGTTCCTGAAACTCGAATTCATAATACCCATCGTCAGCAGAATATTATCAGAGATGTCCATAGTGGTGTGCAGACACGTAATCAGCTCAGGAATAATCAGAATGCTGGTTTGTATTCAGTTATTGGGGAATCTGGGGAACAAAATCATTGGTCTTTTTCCTGCTATGTTTTCCAAGTAGAACCAAAATCTTGGAAGGAGGCTATGAAAGAAGACTCATGGGATGAAGCAATGTAGAAAGAACTTCAGCAGTTTTAGAAGTTAGGCGTGTGGAAATTGGTTGACAGGCCTGACAACAATAAGAAGATTGGTACAAGATGGGTTTACAAATGCAAGAAGGATGACCAAGGTGTTATTGTGAGAAACAAAGCAAGATTGGTTGTCCAGGGCTTTAATCAGGTAGAAGGCATTGGTTACAATGAAGTTTATGCACCGGTAGCTCGTCTTGAGGCCATAAGGATTTTCTTGGCTTATGCGTCCTACAAGAAGTTTACCATTTATCAAATGGACGTAAAGAGTGCATTTCTTCATGGTGTGGTTGAAGAAGAAGTATAAGTTGAGCAACTGCCTGGTCTTGAAGATCCAATCCATCCTAACAAGGTTTGGCTTCTTAACAAGGCGCTATATGGTCTTCATCAAGCTCCACGTGCTTGGTATGAAATGTTGTCTTCCTATCTTCCGAAGAATGGTTTTCGACGTGGATTGATCGACTGTACTCTCTTCATCAAGGAACAGAATGAGGACTTATTGCTGATGCAGGTGTATGTTGATGATATTATTTTTGGATCTACAAACGAGAAGATGTGCAAAGAATTTGAACAGGTGATGCAGGAGAAGTTCGAGATGAGCGCTATGGGAGAAATGACTTTCTTTTTAGGTTTGCAGGTTCAACAATCTAAGGAAGGGATTTTCATCCATCAAACCACGTACGTCGGGGATATTCTCAAACGATTTCAGATGGAAGACTCAAAGCCTTTGGGAACTCCATTAGCTTAGATTCATGGGATTACTTCTGACGGAATGGGTGAACATGTGGAACCATCTCTTTATCGTGCTATGATCGGATCTGATGTATCTTACTGCTTCAAGACCCGATATAATGTACCCAACATTTCTTCTAGCTCACTACCAGTCCAGTCCGAAGGTTTCTCATTTGATGGGTGTTAAAAGACTCTTTCGTTATTTGAAGGGTCGCTCGGACACTGGTCTCTGGTACCCTAAGGATGATAACTTTGATTTGACAGCATTCAGTGATTCTGATCATGATGGCTGCAAGATCAATGTAAAATCAACATCAACGGGATGTCAATTCTTGGGAAATCGCCTAGTCACGTGGCAGTGCAAAACGCAGACTTGTGTAGCTACGTCAACCTGAGAGGCTGAGTATATTTCGGCTTCTAGTTGCTGCTCTCAGGTTCTAAGGATTCAACAGCAAATGCGCGACTACGGTTTTGAATTTCTAGCTACTCCTATTTTGTTGATAACGAAGCTGCTTTACAGATCACTCGTAATCCTATACATCACTAAAAAACGAAACACATTGAGATTAAGTATCATTTCATATGAGATTGTTATCAAAAGAAACTTATCAATGTTGTTAAAATCCACACCGATCACCAACGTGCCGACCTGTTTACAAAAGTTTTTGATAAGTCTCGTGTTGATTATCTACTTTTGGTCAAGGGCATCAAGGTGAAACACGAGTAATTCATCCTTAGGTAAGCATTTTTCGTAAATATTTTCTTCAAAATCTAAAATTACAAAAAGATTTTCTATTTTCTCTTAGTTTTTTTATTTTAGGGGGAGAATATTTCAAGAAAATACAAAAACATGAGAAAATGCAAAAATACAAAAATATGTCTTTTATTTAGTTTAAGTTTTTATTACCTTCTTTATTTAAGGGGAGAAAAATTTAGAAATATACAAAAACAATAAAAAACCAAAAAATCAAAAATGAGTTTCTTGTATGATAAGTGAAGATGATGAAATACACCAGTGATCTGTCATAAACAGTCAAAAACACAAAATGAAAATTGATACGTAGCTTTACTAATGATGTATCGATAGACTCAGAATCAGATTAAAATGTGCAGGTTGATACAAACATAACGGACTGCAAGCCTGGTGTGACAAATGGCAAATAACCTGTAATTCCGTACAATTTAATCACTAATTTTATTTTATAATCTCATGCATATTATCGTAGTTTAATTTCGTAACTGAGTCGTACGTCGTATACTAAGAATTAGGGCAAGTAAATCTGATCATAACATATACTGGTTTCCGTTACGACACGGAACAAACCAAAACAATGCCCTAAAAGTGTTGGTAAAAGGTGTTGGGCGCACTAATTGCGGTGGCACTAACTGTGTGGGTAAATCCTCTAAAACATATTAGAATAATGAATAACGGCATGTAATGCCACACCTGAGTCCATATATAAATGAAAACACTTATTTGAGATTAACCATTACAATAATACATAACTTCCGGTACAAGGCTTAAATTGCAAAATTGTCGGTTTCGACCAAAAAGGTGACAAATGTCAGTTGTCCGCGAGACTAATTCGGTGAATTCCGGACGTAAGAATAATAAGAAAACAATGTTAATCTTCCTAAAACAATGTGAGAATAACAAGAATGCACAAAAGACATCATTTCCGGTCATTCGGCAAACAGTGCACAATGCAACCGGAAGGAGACCGTTTGTCGAAACGACGAACATTTTAGTGACCGATAGCCTCATTCATGCATCCAACGAACTAGTTAAGCCTCTTTTGGAACTCAGGGTCCATCCAACTAACATGAGGTCACGGAAACACAACTTTTGGAAAAGTTCAACGGCGGAATATAAAACTGCCGATATCGAGCGAACGATCGAACGAAAGGCATTTTGGCCATCCTAACTCATCGTATATTCGTCTAGCGAACTAGTTAAGCATATTTTTAGGTCGGAAATGCACTAAGTAGACATCATGACAATTGTGGTGGTTGAAAACAAAAGCTTCCTTGAACGATCTAACGACAATTCCGTCATCATAAACTTATATTAGATGACCAAGTGGATTAATTACCATGTAATAACAGCCTAAACCCTAATTATATATTAAGAGTGCAAGAACAAACCTCTAAGCACCATACTTAACTTAATGGCCCAAATATCTTCTTATTTAACATGTGTTATAAAAATAGTACACTTTACCCCCCTCCCCCCTTAATGTTCACGACTCAAGTGGGTCCCACACCCATTTGAGTTTTGTTGAAAATGGTAGATTAGAAGCATGGTGTTGATGTGGTGATGACATTTAAAAGATGGTAAATATATATCTTCACTTACACTAGATCTTCATCATTTTTATCACAAAAAAAAATTGCAACACTTCTTTCCTTTTCCCCCTCATACCTACGGCTACCACCATCCACCATATAACCAGGACTTAGCCACCACAAAACACCATATTTTATCCACTTCAAAACCCTATCAAAGTCATTCAAGGAGCTAGAAAGGGTGGAGGTCTATTGGAGGCATTTGGAGCTTCATTTTCTTCTTAAAACATCATCTAACTTGTGCACCCATTGTAAGTCAAACTCTTTCATAATCTAGCTTATTTTTATGTCTAGATTAATAATGTACAACTTGACAATCTTGAAAATAAAGAAAAGATAAACCAAAAACCCTAACTCACACCATAATAAATACACTAAATATGATTTGTATTGTGTTGTTCATGTGTTTATGTGATCAGTAGTTAGCATGATAGTGTTATTTATGTTAAGTAAAGCATAAAAGTTGGATGATCTTGTGTGTGCAAGGGTAAAAATGAGGATTTAAACATGATAATGTTTAAATCTAAACAAGATCATCAACTACATTATCCATGAAGATTTCTACAACTTAAAGATAATTTGACTACACGTGAATGATTTTTATAAGAAGTAAACATTATTATTTAAGATGTAACCATCTTAAAAAGTATAGAAATCAAGAGATTTAAAGTGATGGACTTGATTAAATGATATAACAAAAATGGTGATGTAAAAGTGCTAATAAATATTGGAAATGTCATCATAATTTAATAAGATCTTTACTGGTAAAAAGCCATGGATGATGCTATATTAAAGTGGTAAATAAATAATAGGAAGGTTTGTGATGGGTTGTTGATCTTGATTTTGAGCTTAAACAAGTTTTAAATACGTTTTTAAAACGTAGAAAACGCCATAGTTTAAGGAAAACTATGGCGAAATTTTCTAAAAATCTAATCGCAACTAAGACATGATTAATTGGGCGATTAGCGGGACTAAACGCGATTAGTAACTTAAATCGTCGTTAACTAAGTTCTAATGACAAGGGTTAAACCCTATATACCCAAGTATTTAACAAGTTTATATATACATATATTTACAAGCAAAAATAAGTAACTTTTATAAATATGTATAGTTACTTGGAAAAAAAATATGTATACATATTTTGTCACCAAGAATTTTGAATATGTGTATGTATTTAGAAGCTTAGGTTATTCACAATAAAAATACCCAATCATATACAAAAATACAAACACTTGAAAATAATACCAAGATTTGGTGACATAAACAAGTATATTCTTACAAAGAGTCGAAACAATAATCAGACAAACGAAGCAATACGGACGACAGGCGAACGCTCAAGAATACACCGTCACGTCTACGACCAACAGTTTAATTGCCGACACGAAAAGTCATTACGACGACGGGGATTGTCGACAAGAAAAAGCATAATAAACGACGCCGACGACGAGTCTAAAATATATATATTTAGACGTTTAACATACATATATGTTATTCAAACCAAAAATCCGAAATGTTAAAAGTATTATAAGTGTAAGAATTATTAAAAAAGGGCTTTTGTAAATAAATTTGGGCTAGGCCCAAATTATAGAAGTCATGGACAAGGCCCAAAATAAATAATATATGTGGACAAATCCCAAAAACATATTAAAACATGGGCTAGGCCCAAAGACATAAATTACATGGGCTAGGCCCAATGACATAAAAACATGGGATAGGCCCAAAGAATAAATACATGGGCTAGGCCCAATGACATGAAATGACATGGGCAAGACCCAATGACACGCATGCAAGACACGAGGACATGTGAAGGGTAAGGCCCAGTTCACACACGATCTATGAATGATAACAATATATATATATTGATAAATATATATGACAATGTTAATCGAACAAGCAAATTACCAACACTACAATAACACTAAAAGTTGTTCTATCATAACAAGGAAATACATAAGAAGAATTCAAGATGAACAACGAGTGCAAGGTCCATTGAGGCCTAGGTGTCTAATAAACTTGATACACATGTAGGTCACACACGTGTACGGACACCGACCGTGACTAGTACGACTTATGGAAAGCAAAACAGTGAATTCATGTCCCTCCTTTCAAATTATTTCAAACTTTTGTTTTAAACTATCGAGGGGAAATACATGTAATAATAAACAGTATGCTAGCTATGGGTTTAGTTGATAACACGATCATTTGTGCTAAGTAGGAGGATAACAATAGTAACCATTAATCACATAGTGACCAAGGTGCAAAAGAAGTAGATCTATTTTGTTTGAGACCCGCTCCACTCCTGGTTGGTATACCCTTCGGAGTGCTTTTGTGATCCCAATGATGTCAAAGTTGTCTCGGTTTGGTTACTTACTTATGGCACATATATGTCAGGGTGCTCGCGACACACTGATAGATCCTTAAAACGCCATTGATGCTAATTACAAACTCGGATTTCCTTACTGGATTTGAAGAATGACATTTTTATACGAAAACATTAACTACATGAACTCGCCAACTTTATGTTGACTTTTTAAAATTACATGTATTTCAGGACGCAAGGCATGAGCTGGTGATATGATTCGGGTATGGGAAAATGTCAACAAAATGATTTACTATCTTTTGGAGGGCTTGCCTTTTATCATCTAGGTATCATGGTTGAATATTTTGTCGAAAAATAATGGTAATGCAAGTCTAGAACTTTCATGATACCATACATATGTATTGCATACGACCTTCAATAAGTGATAAAAATTCACATCCACCCAAAAATAAGTGATAAAATATCACAACTTTATGACGGAGCTAAGTTCGTCTCTTTGTCGGTACGATGGTACTAACATGTTCACGGACTTACTCCTGTGCCCTGCATGCATCTGAAAATCTAGTTCCTTATCAATAAGTGATTTAATCACATAGGGCTTGTTTTCAATCAAAATAAGTGAATATCTCACATCATATACATCAAAACAGATGATAAGCAGTATACTCACTTGTAAGATTTTCTCTTGTGCATATCTTGATACGGGAATGTGTCGTGAAGTGGTTGAACACCGGCTAGTAAGTATAATTCATACCTTAATCATATCTCCTAATGGTGATTACATCTGATAAGCTGGGCTTACATGGATAACAATACCGATAATCATAGTAGAATATTTATTTATTTAATTTGATGTTTTAAACAAAACTCATTTTTGGCAAGAGTAAAAGCTGGTATGATTCTCTAACCTTGACACTAAAAAAGATTATCTAGTAATTATATATTTTTAGTCTTATATGTTATTGGTTATTTTAGTTTAGTTTAATTTGTTGTTTAGTAAAGTACTTTTTGAATTAGCCAAAATTGAAGCTCAAAAGTTTTCTACCAAGATACGCCCTAAAAACCATTCACTTTGATATCATAACTTCATAAAAGTACTTTTTTACAACGGGTAAACTCATCTCATAAGAAGTAAATCTGTTTAACAAGCACTTTTCCTAACTTAACTTGTGATTAGTGTGGATCTGTGCAAAGTTCTAAACAGGTCAGCGAAAAACCTAAAGACGTCGAAGAACTGAAAGTCCAGTTTTGAAAAACATGGACTCGTACGAATCATATCATTCGTACGAGCCTTTGTGCTTCGTACGAATCACCACTGCGTCTTGTATGTTTGAACTGTTCGTACAAACTAAGGTTGTTATGCACAAGTATCTTGATGTGGTATAAAAGGTGATGAACTTCTTTGGTGGAACTTCACTTTCACCTTGCTCACGTCATCCTTACACCTCTCTTTAAGTTGTTTTTGATTTCT
The DNA here is from genome assembly GCA_947069175.1 of Scalesia atractyloides. Classification (NCBI taxonomy): domain Eukaryota; kingdom Viridiplantae; phylum Streptophyta; class Magnoliopsida; order Asterales; family Asteraceae; genus Scalesia; species Scalesia atractyloides. The sequence goes on from CAMTDV010000023.1 coordinate 74,677,028, forward strand.
TTAAGGTATACTTGACTATGATGGCATACTTTGAAGTTGAACAACTTAAACATTATCCGACCATGTGACTTTGACTGACTTGAACAACAAAATTTAAGCGAAGAATCATTTTTAACCAAAAAACAAGTAACTTCGTTTGAAGTTGTTTGTAGGAACTAGATTCATACGAATGGAACATCATTCACGGATAACTCATCGTTCGTACGAGTCAGCTATCCGTACGAATGAATCAGTTTCTGGTTTAATATAAAGTTCGTAAAATGAGTTGTTTTTCGTACGAATAAACTGTTATTCGTATGAGTCAGTAGTTCTTTGTTCAGGGAATATATACATACAGAAAGTTTGGAATAAAACTTTTGTGTATATTCCTAATAAATATGTGTTCTTATCCTAGTTGATGTATGTGTAAAGAATGGAGCAAAAGGAACATAAAAGAAAACCCTCAACAAAGAAAATTGGAAAGTCAGAAGTGGAAATTATGTCGGAACATAGACATAACATGGTGGCCTACTTCGATCCGGAAGAAAAATTTGCTGAGTGCAACGGTATAATGAAGTTTTTGAGCGACTCAAGGATATATTATGCTATCATGCACACGACCACAATATACAAGACGTTGATCAAGGAATTTTGGGATTCAGCTACAGTTGTTGAAGTGAATGGGCAGGAACTTATCCGTGGGAAAGTAAATGACTTGTACGTAGATGTCATTGTTGAAACCCTTAACTCAGTATTACATCTTAGTGATGATCCTAAAGCTCCATCTCAGTATCGTTGTAATGTCAACGTGGATGTTTGCTTAGAATGAAATGTGTTGGAGATTTCCTCGTGGGACAACTAAACAAAGCTTGGTTGCCACTCCGATACAAGTTCTTTCTACACGTTTTAATTCAGTGTTTGAGCAACAGGCGAAGTGGTTATAACATGGCAAATAACGACTTGGTTGGAATGATGTTAGCTTTGGCATTGAACAAACCGTTTAGTTTTTCAAAGTATATTTTTGCAAACATGAAGGAAAACCTGAGAAGAACCGTTATGGTGGAAACAAGTTTTGGATGTATCCTCGTTTTCTCCAAATGATTCTGAAGGTGCAACATCCATATCTTCCAAAGAACAACAATGATGTTTTAAAAGTTGAGGTTATGATTGAACATTCGCTAAAGATCTTTAGAGGTGTAGCAGCAAAACGTTACAAGGAATGCACACCTCCTCGTAGATTGATCGGTTTTCTGGAAAATGATACATATGTTGCACCAGAAAACGACAAGTGGCGCCATGATGACAGTGATTCAGATAATGAAGAACCAACTTTGAAAAAGATGATCGAAAGATAAGTTTGGTCATTAAAAGGGAAAGGGTAATGATGATGACGGTGACAATGTTTGTAATGATTGTGCTAGTGAACCAGTTGCAGAAGTTCATCCTACTTTTACAACAAAGGAGACTGAACCTGTAATAACGGAAACCACTACAATTCCTGAACCACAACCTTCAAATACCACAGCAGCTGAAACACCTTTGGCTGCAGATACCCCAGTTCAACCGCAACCTACTACTTATTAAGCTCAACAATCCCAATATACATCTCATCAAAATACAAAACGAAGCAGTCGTTTGTTCTCTGAAATCGAAAAGGATGAGAAAGTTTATTTTCTGTTCTCTCAGTTGTAAGCTACGGCAATCTAGATTAACAAGCATTCAGAGTTATTATCTTCAAATCGAAACACGTTTGTTAAACAACAGTTGGAGATAAATTCTTTGAAAGAGATGGTTAGAAAACAAGATTCTGAAACTGCGCAGTTAAGAAAAGAAAATGAGCGACTGAAGGCTGCAGATGCTGAAAGAGCAACTCAGCTACAACAGTTGAGAGCAGCTGATAACTCTCGGGGAATTGAGATAAACAGACTGAAAGAACGTAGTGCGGCTGTACAACAATCTGCGGAAACATTAACTGCTAAGCATAACGACTTGAAAGAATGGTATCATTCTTGAAATGCTACATTGGTTAAAGGCTTTAATGGTATTAAAGACGTGTTTGAAATGAGCAGAAAGCGGGTGAACATTCTATGGAATGAGAGATGCAAAGCGCAGGAGATCAAGTGAAAACATGATCAGGTTAGTGATGACACTGGCAATCATGATGCTTTGGCCTCATCCTCGCAATCAAAAGTTTCTGCTTCAACTCCAGCGGTAGAGTCTAACGCACAGCAGACAGTGACCAATCCAGTTACCTCCAGTGCTACTCAAGAGGAAAAAGGAAAGGTTTGATGTTTCTGGAAAGTTTTGAACACCTCATGTTCTATCAACGTTGGATAGCAGATCTTCAGGGGGAGTTTGTTGATACTCAGGCCATTCAGTATGAAGACCAAACACTAAAGACCGAAGACCAAAGACCAAGCAACAGCCTAGGGGAGTTTGTTGATACACTTTTGAGTCTGTCGCTTGTTCTTAGTTACGTCAGTAATTGTACAGTCTTTGTTTACTGTGTCTGTATAGTTTGGTCGTGTCGACCAAATCAAGATATCCTCCTATCTTGGTTTAGTATGACGTTTAGTTTGTCTGTCTTAAACAGTTGTATGTGTGCATACTATTGAGTATTGTGTACGTCATGTCTGTGGAACGTTCCCCAAAGGAAAACATTATGTACGAGTGGTGATGCTTCGTACGAGCAAGATATTACTCTTACGAGCCACTCACCATTCGTACGAATGATAGCTCATCTGTACGAGTAACTTCATCCAAACAAGTATCCTGCTTGTTTCATACGAGCTTGATAATGATTCGTGCGAGCCTGTTTGTTCGCACGAGTCTATTTGGAGAATGTCTTTCGTGGTTTTTAGTGTTTCGTACAACCAGCAACATACTTCGTACAGTTGCTGAGTGAGGACACTATATAAATAGACATGCACTTCTCAGTATAGAGTAGTTGAGACATGTGAGACCAGAAATCTGAGAGAGAGACACCAGAGCACAGAGAGTGTTGCATGAGTCTGTATGAGCATTGTTTGTAAATGTTGGTACAAATTCTCTTCATTTAATCAAGATATTGAATCTTTTGTTATCCCGTGTTCTTACTTTGCTTTGGTTTGCATTCATACGAGGATTCCACACTCGTACCTGTGTTGTATGAACAAGGAAGCAAGTTTATCTTGATCCACCAAGTAGACCTACAGTTAATCAAAATAATGAATCTTCGGTTATCTTGTGTTTCTTACTTTGCTTTGGTTTGCATACTTACGTGGATTCCGCACTCGTATGTGTGTTACATAAACAGGGAAGCAGGTTAATCTTGATCCTCCAATTGGACCTACAAGTGGTATCAGAGCTATGGCTCTCTTTCTTGTTAAAAATCAAGCTTAGTGTTGTGTCTGAGCTAGTTGTGAGGGTTTCTGGAAGTGTTCTTGAACTTTCAATAGGAAACTTAAGTTTTTAAAAGATAACCAACTTAAAATTTAGTTAAAACTTGTTGTATCCAGAAATTTTCATAAAAACCTTGTTAGAATACATGGAGACATGTTAGAATCTGGTTTTTCTTAAAATTTTCTTTCAAAGTTCAGTTGGACATATTTTCAAGTGAACATTGCCTGAAAACTCACCGGAATATTCTTGTAGGGTTGACAAATCTTTAGACTTGACTGTTTTGTCTGAAAAGCTGATATTGGAATGTTTGTATTTTTAACCAAAATTGTGTAGACAACTGGCCACTTTCGAAGAAACTCAGAAACAAATCTGTGTTAGAAAAGGAAATTTTCACCAACCAACCCTGCATAAAGATTCCTCTTTGCGAAAAAACCAAACTTTAGCAAAAAACATCCGTGCAAATAACCCATCCACATGAAGAACAAGACTGTTCGTGTGAAAGACAAAGTCATCCGCACGAAGGACCTTTTTTGCAAGAAGCACAGTTGCTCGCATGAAAGATTCTTGTTCGTACTGTTCGTACCAAGAAGTGTGACTCATACGAGTCACTGATTCGTGCGAAGAACAAGCTTCTTTGATCTATTTTTCGTGATTTAGTTTTTCAAATCTTTGTGGTTTTTAAAATTGTGAACTTTAAAAGGAGACTATTTTTTTTTTAAATTAATCTTTAAACCTTTTAATTTTCAAATACAAGAATATATAATGGGTACTAATCCTTGGGATTGGGGGAGTAGTTCAAGCATAAATCAAGACTCATCACAAAGCTCCGCAACCTCATGGGTGAATCACTAACGCCTCAACGCACAACCATGATTACCGCAAATCAATGGGCGTGTAGCAAATCACAATCAGAGAATTCAGACTCTTCTTATAAGCGAGAGTGAAATAGGAAGTAATAACCGTCCACCAAAACTGAACCATATGAACGATTATCCTTCGTGGAAAAGTTGTTTCCGTACATATGTTCTCGGTCAAAATACAGAATTATGGACATGTTTACTACACCATACAAGGAATCTCTCGAAGAAGCATGATCAAATCCAACCTCCTTAGCCTATTTAGATGAAAACGATAAAAAGGCCTATAATTTAGAGAAGAAGGCGTTTGCTATCCTTACACAAGCACTTCATAAGGATATTTATCATTAGTTTGTGTACTGTACCACCACCAAAAATTTGTGGGATACTTTGGAAGCAAGAGGAGAAGGAAATGCTGCAACCAGAAAAATACGACATGATCTTCTAAAGAAACAATTTGAAGGTTTCATGTTCATGGAGAATGAAACACTGAATGATATGACAACACGTTTCTACCATCTGCTTAGTGAAATGTATTCATACAAAGTGTTAGCATCTCCACAAGAAATCGTGATGCGTTTTGCTGACACTTTACTGCCAAAGTGGAGTCAATTTATTGACTTACTAAAGCGTACAGGTGTTTTGGATATGATTAGCATTTATGAATTTGTTCAGAAACTGGAAAACAAAAACAAAGAAGAAATCCAGAAGGCAAAAAGAGTTTTTGTTCCACAAAACCATGAGATGTACTTTGGAGGTATTAACACAGGTGTTAGTACAACTCATCAACCAAAACTTCAAACTGCGTTTGTGTCAAATGTTAACCCCTTTCTACCACCACCAGTTCAAACAGATCAATCTACCGGCTCAAGTACTCAAACCTATGGTCAAGTATTTGATCCTAAAGCCTTTCTACCACAACCTCAAGTTGTTACACCTCAAGTTCCACAAGAAGCTTTCTATGGTAATAACTTTCAACCTGCAAATCCTAATACTATCAGACTTGATACATCACATCTTTCCAAGGTCAGTGTAGAAGTTGCTCAGGAACACATGGAACTTCTGAACACTATGGTGAGTGCTTACTGTGGACTAGTCACTGGTCAAATTGGAAACATCAAACTAATGAAGAGTATCAACAAATAGACATAGACGAGATGGGGTTGATGGATATTAAATGGGCGTTTGCAAGTGCGGTCAGAAGAGCTAAGGACTACATGAGCAGAACTGGGGAACGAGTTTGGAAAGCAAGAAAGATACGAAATATGGTTTTGATAAAGATGTAGTTACTTGCTTTAACTGTGGTGAAAAAGGTTACTTCAAGTGTGAATGTACTCGAACCAGCAAACAAGGAAATCACAACCCTTTCCGAAATCAATCACAACTATCTCACACAATTCAAGTTAACCATGAACGAAGAATAGTTGTTGTTAACAACCCAAACAACTCTAACCAGTCTAGACCTTCAAACAACACAAACAAAGCTCTAGTAGTTCAAGCAGATGAAGGATGCAATTGGTCAGTACAACTGGGAAACGAGAATCAAGGAGGAACTGCATGTTATGCCAAGATTATTAATCGGATCAAACATGTTCACAGCGTTGACAATTCTGTCGATATGATAGTTCTAGGTATAATGGGAGTTCTGATGAAGAAAGCTCGAGTATAGGTGGCTATGGATCTGATCCAGATGTCAGGGAAAGGATTGATACTGAGGTCAATGAGTTGCTGAAAGAAACAGAAAAGTTGAAAAGTCAAAAGGCTGGTTTGATAAGGAAAGCATAAGTTGCATCAAAGGAGATGGAGAAAATCTTTGCCAACAATGCGTCCTTTTCTCATCATACTGCTTTCATGGCTAACGTTGCAGGTTCAACAAGTCAAGAAAAATCCCACTCTCCTATGATATGTAGTGACTGTGCTGAATTAAAAACGAAATTTGAAATAATAAACAGTCACAATCAAAGCCTAGTAGTTGAACTGTCAAAATGCAAAGAGGCAAATTAGGCTTTAACTCGAAACAAAAAAGAATTCAAATATGTAATTGAAACTCTTAACAAAAGCATTTCTGAATTAACTAAAATAGTTTTGAAAAAGCAAACAAGAATTAATAACTACATTAATATCCTTAAAGAAAACGAAAAAGGAGTTAGCCATTGCCAAATGCGAACATGATGTAATTAAGCTAAAGTTGGAAAGTTATTCTAACTCCCGATATGTGCTTGATCACATCATTAACGTTCAAAAGCTTAAGGGAGATGCCAAATGCGTTGGGTATAAATCGTGTCCACCTCCGTTGAAACGCAATTATACCAAATTGCCTGATGAAGAGGAAATGCCATGCTTTGAACCATCTGTACCTCTTAATCCTGAAGAGTTTGCAGCAGGATTAGGGTTTAAGATGGACAATTCCTCAGTTGAATACAGAAAATTAGAGAACTCATCATCAATTGTTGATCAGAATCCTTCTACAATAGAGGAGGATGATTCATCAGATGATGAGTTAGAGAAAACCGATCAGGATCAATCTCTTGATGAGGAAAAAGGGGTAGAAATTTCTGCTGCTCCTGATGAGAAATTTGTTGCAAATCAAGAGAATAATCCTATTAAAACTGTCAAGACAACAACGTCTACATCTGAAAATGATAATGTGTTGTATACTTCTATTGGGGACAAGAAAATTTACTCAAACAAAGACTTTTCAATCAAAAATGTAAATCCAACTTCAATTAATCAAGTTTTTGAAAATACGACAACCAAATTTTTGGAAAAGAAGAATCCAATCAAGTCTCAACCATTATTCATTTCAAAAGAAAAACAACAAGAAAAGCGAGCTGAAAAACCAAATGTATCACAACCAATGGTTGAAGCTAAAAGCACTCGCTGAAAAAGAAATTGAAGAATGTTAAATTCAAGGGTTCAACTAGTACTGATAAAATCGAGACTTTTGAAAGCATGTCTAATATTGATTTTGTAAATCAAGTCAAGATTTTAAAGCGTAATAGTCAAAACAATTACACTCAACATACAAATGGGTGTAAAAATGAACCAAGTACCTCTAGACCCACAAGTTCAACATCAAGTCATAAACAGGATCTCCTAAATTTATTGAAAAGAGAACATGTTTTAAGTGTGGAGAGTTTGGCCACATTATCAAAAACTGTACCAATCCAGCAAAACCAAAGTTTGTTGAAAAAGCCCATTCTGAAACAACTTGCCAACGTCGATCTTTGTCACCTAAACAAGACAAACGAATTGTTAAGGAACAAGAAGAAAAACAGAGATGTAAACAAGTAAAAATAATTGAAAAACATTAAAACCAGATTTTTTCCGAAAGGATACCAAGTTCATCAAATTTGATAAAACTAGAAGTATTTAAAACTGTAAATAATAGTAATTCTAGTAAATTTCAACAATCTTGGAAACCTAAAACCGGTAATGCTTCAAGGGGAGGCACAAAGTTTCCAAATCATTAAGAAATAGATATCACATTTCTTGATGATAAGGGTCGACCCAAGACCACTAAGGCTTGGGTTCCCATCTCAAACTGATCGGGTATTGAAATGTTCAGGATGTTCCAGGAGGAACTGTGAATAGTCGTTGGATTGTTGACAGTGGTGCATCAAGGCACATGACAGGCGATTTAAGGCTCCTTTATGATGTGAAAAGCATTAGAGGAGGTTATGTTGCCTTTACTGGAGATAAGGGTGGATACATCACTGGAGAAGGAATGGTTTCTAATGGTGTTGTCAGTTTTTATAAGATCAATTATGTTCGTCAAATTGGTCACAATCTTCTCAGTGTTTCTCAAATCTGCGACAAGAAGTTCACGATTCATTTTGATGATACCGGTTGTTATGTGCTGAAACCTGGTTTCAAGAGTCACAAAGAATGGATTCTCCTGTCGGCTTCAAGAATTAATGAGTTATATATTCTTGACATGAGCCAAGCTATTACTACGTCTTCACAAGTCACATGTTTTGTCTCAAAAGCCACCGAAAAGGATCAATCTCTTGGCATAGACGAATGGGACACATTCACTTGAGGAAAATGAACTATTTGGTGAAAAACAATCTTGTGAATGGTGTGCCAGTGAAGAATTTTCATCTACAAGACGTCTGTGTATCATGCCAAAAGGGAAAACAAGGGAGAAAATCTCATCCTGTGAAGAAAATTAACATGGTGAATATGCCTTTAGAACGTCTTCATATGGACCTCTTTGGACCTATGAAACACAAGACTACCTTTGGTGATTTCTTACTGTTTAGTAGTTACAGATAACTACTCAATATTTTCATTGGTGAATATGTTGGCACACAAGAGTGAAGTTCACAAAATCCTCAAAAATCTCCTGACTCTTCTTGAAAATTTGTACAATCTAATGATAAGGAGAATCAGAAGCGACAATGGCACCGAATTCAAGAATCATGTTATGGATGAGTTATGTTCTTCTAAAGGCATTTTGCATGAGTACAGTTCTCGTTACACTCCACAACAAAATGGTGTCGCTGAGAGAAAAAATAGAACTCTGATTGAAACTACAAAAACTATGTTAATAGAATCAGAACTTCCTGTTCAATTTAGGGGAGAGGTTGTGGATACTGCATCTTATTTGATGAATAGAGTTTTTACGGTGAAGAGGCATGGGAAAACATGTTTCGAGTTGTTACAGAAAAGGAACTGGATGTGTCTTTCTTAGAACCTTTTGGAGCTCCTTGCACTATGATTGATCCACATGGAAAGTTTGGACCAAAGGCTATCGAAGGTTTCTTTCTTGGATATGCTACTCCTAATTTCAGAGTGGAATTTGTCATCAAAAAGATTGAAGAATGGGGTGAAGTTAAGGTTCAAAGATACACTGAATCAGTGAGAGCTCTGGGTGCTCCTTGGATGTTTGACGATGATGGATTATTTGACTCCTTTAATCTGCTAACTTTTGATGATGCTTCTGCAGCGGCTCAAATGTTACTTGAAAGTGATACTGCAGTTGACTCGTCATTAGTACGACCAATTATTGTTAACCCACAAGTGTCTACTTCGGTAAACAATCTTGTTCAAAATGAGGAATTCGAAGATACTGATGATTACAATGTTTCGTCAGAAGATGATGAGTTCCATGATGCAAATGAAGCTACTTCTGGTCCGGTTCCTGAAATTTTAGAGTCACATCACATGTGCAAAAGCTAAGGACAACTGAAGGTCATGCATCTACATCTTCGTCAAATCCAGCAAACGAATTAGCTGTTGATCTGAATATCAACAATTTGGATATAAATGCTCAAGTTCCCGATGTTCCTGAAACTCGAATTCATAATACCCATCCTCAGCAGAATATTATAGGAGATGTCTAGAGTGGCGTGCAGACTCGGAATCAGCTAAGGAACAACCAGAATGCTAGATTGTATTTGGCTATTAGGGAATCTGGGGAACAAAATGATTGGTATTTTACCTGCTATGTCTACCAAGTTGAACCAAAATCTTAGAAGGAGGCAATGAAAGAAGACTCATGGGTTGAAGCAATACAAGAAGAACTTCAGCAGTTTAAGAAGTTAGGCGTGTGGAAATTGGTTGGCAGGCCTGACAACTACAAGAAGATTGGTACAAGATGGGTTTACAAGTGTAAGAAGGATGACCGAGGTGTTATTGTGTGAAACAAAGCAAGATTGGTTATCCATGGCTTTAATAAGTTTATGCATCGGTAGCACATCTTGAGGCCATAAGAATTTTCTTGGCTTATGCGTCCTACAAGAAATTTAGATTTTATAAAATGGATTGAAGAGTGCATTTCTTCATGGTGTGGTTGAAGAAGAAGTATATGTTGAGCAACTGCCGGGTTTTGAAGATCCAATCCATCCTAGCAAGGTTTGGCTTCTCAATAAGGTGTTATATGGTCTTCATCAAGCTCCACGGGCTTGGTATGAAACATTGTCTTCCTAACTTCTGAAGAACAGTTTTCAACGTAGATTGATCGACTGTACTCTCTTCATCAAGGAAGAAAATGAGGACTTATTGCTGGTACAAGTGTATGTTGATGATATTATTTTCGGGTCTACAAATGAGAGAATGTGCAAAGAATTCGAGCAGGTGATGCAAGAGAAGTTCGAGATGTGCCAATGGGAGAAATGACTTTCTTTTTAGGTTTGAATGTTCATCAATCTAAGGAAGGGATTTTCATTCATCAAACCAAGTACATTGGGGATATTCTCAAACGATTTCAGATGGAAGACTAAAAGCCTTTGGGAACTCCATTAGCTCAGAATCATGGGATTACTCTTGATGGAATGGGTGAACATGTGGAACCATCTCTTTATCGTGCTATGATCGGATCTCTTATGTATCTTGCTGCTTCAAGACCCGATATAATGTACCCAACATGTCTTCTAGCTTGCTACCAGTCAAGTCCAAAAGTTTCTCATTTGATGGCTGTGAAAGAATCTTTCGTTATCTGAAAGGTCGCCCGGAAACTGGTCTTTGGTATCCTAAGGAAATTGATAAGTTTGATTTGACATCATTCAGTGATTCTGATCATAGTTGCTGCAAGTTCGATGCAAAATCAACATCAGCAGGATGTCAGTTCTTGGGAAATCGCCTAGTCACATGGTAGTGTAAAAAGCAGACTTGTGTAGCTACGTCAACCTGTGAGGCTGAGTATATTTGAGCTTCTAGTTGATGCTCTCTGGGTCTATGGATCCAACAGCAAATGTGCGACTACAATTTTGAATTTCTAACTACTCCTATTCATGTTAACAATGAAGCTGCTTTACAGATCACTCGTAATCCTGTACAACACTCAAAAACCAAACACATTGAGATTAAGTATCATTTCATACCAGATTGTTATGAAAAGAAACTTATCAATGTTGTTAAAATCCACACCCATCACCAACGTGCCGACATATTTACAAAAGCTTTTGATAAATCTCGTTTTGATTATCTTCTTTTGGTCAATGGCATCAAGGTGAAACCCGAGTAAATCATCCGTGGCTAATCATTTTCGTAAATATTTTCTTAAAAACTAAAACGACAAAAGGATTTTCCATTTTCTCTTAGTTTTATATTTTAGGGGGAGAAATTTTAACAAAAATACAAAAACATGAGAAACTACAAAAATACAAAATTATGTCTTTTATTTAGTTAAGTCTTTATTTATTTATTTATTTACATACCTTCAATATTAAAGGGGGAGAAAAATTTAGAAAAATATAAAAAACAATAGAAAATTCAAAAATAAAAAATGAGTTTTTTGGAAAGATAATAGAAGATGATGATACACACCGGTGATCTGTCAAAAACGGTCAAAAACATAAAACAAAAATTGATAAGTAGCTTTACTATTGATGTATTGGTAGGCCCACAATCAGATTAAAATGTGCAGATTGATATAAACATAACAAAACTGAAACCTAGGTGGGACCATTCATTGGCATATGGTCTTGGTACCGAAATTTTGTTTGATAGTATGCCGAGATTCTGAGATATGCGGTCTTTATGCTTGCTTATCATCTGGGTATCATGGTTGAATCTTTTATCGAAAATTAACGGTGACGCAAGTCTAGAACTTCCATGATACCATACATACGTGTAAATATTTCATATGACCATCAATAAGTGATAAAAAGATCACATCCACCCAAAAATAAGTGATCCAATATCACAACTTTATGCGGGAGCTCAGTTCGTCTCTTTGTCGGTACGATGGTACTAACCTGTTCACGACTTACCCATATGCCCTGCATGCATCTGAAAATCTAGCTCCTCATCAATAAGTGATTTAATCACATAGGGCTTGTTTTCAATCAAAATAAGTGAGTATCTCACATCATATACGTCAAACAGATGATAAGCAGTATACTCACCGATAAGATTTACTCTCGTGCATATCTTGATACGGGAATGTGTCGTGAAGTGGTTAACACCGGCTAGTAAGTATAATTCATACATTAAGCATATCTCTTAATCATGATTACATCTGATAAGCTGAGCTTACGTGGACAACAATACCGATAATCATAGTAGAATGCTTATTTAAATAATTTGATGTTTTTAAACAAAACTCGTTTTTGGCAAGAGTAAAAGTTGGTATGATTCTCTTACCTTGAAACTTTGAAAAAATCGTCTAGTAAATATACAGTTTAATCTTATCTTTTAGTAGTTAATATATTTTTAGTAGTTATTTTATTTTAGTTTACTCTGTTGATAAATTAAAGTATTTTTGATTTAGCCAAAGATGGAAACTCAAAAGTTTTCTACCAAGATACACCCTAAAAATCATTTGATTTGATATCTTAACTTCATAAAAGTACTTTCTTATAACTGGTAAACTCATCTCAAAGAACAAAATCTGTTTAACGAGCACTTTTCCTGACTAAACATGTGACTAGTGTGAAATTGTGCAAAGATCTAAACAGGTCAACAAAAAACCAAAGGTCAACGAAGAACTGAAAGTCCAGTTTTGAAAAAACATGGACTCGTACGAGTGATTATGCCTCATACAAATGACCACTGGTGTTTTGTACGAATGGCAGTTCTTCGTACGAACTGAGGTCCTTCGTGTGAGTATCATGATGTGGTATAAAAGGTGATGAAGTTCTTTGGTGGAAGTTTACTTTCACGTTGCTCACGTCATCCTTCACCTCTCCTTAAGTTGTTTTTGATATCTTTAAGGTATATTTGACAATGTTGGCATATCTTGAAGATGAACAATTTGAACATTATCTGACTATGTGACTTTGCCTGACATGAACAACAAACTTTAAGTGAAGAATCTTTTAATGAAAAACAAGTTCTTCATGCATAATCTTCACTTGAAACTCTATGTGCGAATAATTTACCTCCATTTGTACGAGTGAAATACCACTCGCACGAGTAAATCACTTGTTTTACTAAGTCAGGTGTTCGTACAAATCAGTTGTTCTTCGAACGAATAAATTGTTATTCGTATGAGTCAGTAGTTCTTCGTCCATGGAATACATACATACAGGAAGTTTTAAATAAAACTTTTTGTGTATATTCCCTAATGAATTTATATCCTTATTCTTGCTATCTTTTGTGTACAGAATGGAACAAAAAGAACATAAAAGAAAACCTGGAATGAAGAGAAATGACAAGTCAGAAGTGGAAATTATGTCAAAACCAAGACATAACATGGTGGCCTTCTTAGATCCGGAAGATAAATTTGCTGAGTGCAATGGTATAATGAAGTTTTTGCGCGACTCAAGGATACATTATGCTATCACGCACAAGACTATAGTATACAAGACGTTGATCAAGGAATTTTCAGATTCAACTAAAGCTGCTGAAGTGAATGGGCAGGAACTTATCCGTGGGAGAGTAAATGACTTGAACGTATATGTCTCTGTTGAAATCATTAACTCAATATTACAACTTGGTGATGATCCTGAAGCTCCATTCTCAGTTCCACTGAAATGTCAACATAGATGTTTGTTTCGAATGAAATATGTTGGAAATTTTCTCGTAGGACAACTAAATAAAGCATGGTTGCCATTCCGATACAAGTTCTTTCTACATGTTCTAATTCAGTGTTTGAAGCAACAGACGAAGTGGTTATGACATGCGAATAACGACTTGGTTGGAATGATAGCTTTGACATTGAACAAACCGTTTAGTGTTTCAAAGTATATTTTTGCAAACCTGAAGGAAAACCTGAGATGAACTGGATATGGTGGAAGCAAGTTTTGGATGTATCCTCGTTTTCTCCAAATGATCTTAAATGTGCAACATCCGAATCTTCCGAAGAATGACAACGATGTTCTAAAAGTTGAGATCATGATGGAACATTCGTTGAAGATTTTTAGAGGTGTAGCAACAAAATGATACAAGGAAAGCACACCTCCTTGTAAATTGTTTGGTTTTCTGGCAAATGATAAATATGTTGCACCAGAAAACGATAAGTGGCACCACGATGACAGTTAGTCAGATAACGAAGAACCAATTTTGAAAAGATGATCGAAGATAATTTTGGTCGTCAAAAGGGAAAAGGTGATGATGATGACGATAATAATGATGGTAATGGTGGTGCAAGTGATGTAGGTGCTACAGGTGGTGATAAGGGAAAAAGAAACAATGCGAAAAGCCTATGGGAACATCGTTAGCACAACCTGAAATCACACAACCTACAACCTCACATTAAGAAACTGTATTAGAACAAGTTGCAGAAGTCAAGTCTACCTTTACAACGGAGGAGACTGAACTTGTAATGACGGAACCCACTACAACCTCTGAACCACAACCTTCAAATACCATAGCAGTTGAAACACCTTCGGCTGAAGATACTCCAGTTCAATCACAACCTACTACTTCATCAGTCCAACAATCCCAGTCCACAACTCATCAACAAAATACAAAACAAAGCAGTCGTTTAATCTCTTAAATGGAACAGGATGAGAAAGTGTATTTTTTGTTCTCTCAGTTGCAAGCTGTGGCAATTCAGATTAACCAGCATTCGGAGTTTATGTCTTCAAATTGGAACACAGTTGTCAAACAATAGTTGGAGATAAATTCTTTCAAGGAGACCGTTAGAAAACATGATTCTAAATTTGTGCAGTTAAGAAAAGAAAATGAGCGGCTGAAGGCTGCAGATGCTGAAAGAGCAACTCAGCTACAACAGATGAGAGCAGCTGATAACTCTTGGGGAATTAAGTTGAATAGGCTGAAAGAATGTAGTGCGGCTGTTCAATGATCTGCCGAAACATTAACTGCTAAGCATAACGACTCAAGAGAATGGTATCATTCTCGTAATGCTACACTAGTTGAAGGCTTTAATGGTATTCTGTGGAATGAAATCAGTAGAAAGCGAGTGAACATTTTGTGCAATGAAAGATGCAGAGCACAAGAGGTCAAACATAAACATGATCAGGATAGTGAAGACCCTGGCAATCCTGATGCTTCAGCCTCATCCTCTCCAAAAGTTTCTGCTTCAACTCCAGTGCTAGAGTCTAATGTATAGCAGTTCATGACCGATCCAGTTGCCTCTAGTGACACTCAAGAGGAAACAGGAAAGGTTTGATGGTTCTGGAAAGTATTGAAGACCTGATTATCAATCAACGTTGTATTGAAGATTTTCAGGGGAGTTTGTTGATACAACAGGCAATTCGGAATGAAGACCAAAGACCACGTAACAGCCAAGGGGGAGTTTGTTGATACACTTTTGTGTCTGTCGCTTGTTCTTAGTTACGTCTGTAATAGTACGTTCTTTGTTTATTGTGTCTGTATAGTTTGGTCGTGTCGACCAAATCAAGATATCCTCCTATCTTGATTAAGTACGACAATTAGTTTGTCTATGTTGTAAAACAGTTGCATGCATGCATACCGTTGAGTCTTGTGTACGTCATATCTGTTGGCACGTTCTCCGAAGAACACTTTCAAGTACGAGTGAGAAGTGCTTTATACGAGCAAGTTTTTGCTCGTACGAGCCACTAACCATTCGTACAAGTGATTCTCCAGTCGTACGAGTGGCTCTATTCAACAAACATCTTGCTTGATTCGTACGAGCAAGTTCATGTTCGTACGAGCCATGGGTCGTTCGTACGAGCATCCTTGGAGAATGTTCTTCGTAACCTATGGCGTTTCGTACGACCAGCAACATTCTTCGTACTGTTTCTAGGTGTAGACACTATATAAACAGACATGCACTATTTTGTGGGATAGTTGATGAGTTACTAGAGAGAGACACTAAAGCACAAGAGCACAGAGAGTATATCCTGAGTCTGTATGAACATTGTTTGTATGTGTTTGTACTAGTTCTCTTCTGTTAATCAAAATAGTGAATCTTTGGTTATCTTGTGTTTCTTACTTTGCTTTGGCTTGCATACTTACGTGGATTCCGCACTCGTGTGTGTGTTACATAAACAGGGAAGTAGGTTAATCTTGATCCTGGAAGTGGACCTACAAAATCATTCAAATATCTGAAGTATTGAACACCATATTCCCATTTGATCACATAGACATCCAAATCAGGAATCCATCCCTAGCTCAAAATATCACCCAAAGATTTATCTTTGTCGCATGTGAAGAATGCTACGCTCGCCTGAACTTTCTTTCTTTTGGTAGCTTAAACCACATCTTTTTAGGCTAAACAATTTCTTCTTTGGATATACGTTTCGGAATACTTCCCTCTGCAACTGTCTCTTCAATCCTTCTTTTTAACAAATCATCGTTTGCTTTACTGAATAACTATTCAAAAGTTGGAAAGTTATTAGTTCCTTCACCAGAATACTTGATTGCTTCATCGTCATCCGATGCATCTTCAATAATCACCCTATCATACGTATCAACATCTGGTATATGCTTGTAAATATAATCATTTGGCTCGAATGCACTGATGTTTTTCAGTTCCTCTTCAAAGTCATATTCGAGCGACTCTTCATCAACCCCAAGCATAATAGCAATCTCCTCTTTTGTATAATTGTGCACGAACTCGCTTTCCTCAACATTATGTTCCAAATACAAAATTCGGGCCTTATAAAAATCGGGAACAACTGTAAATGGGGTAGCTGTGAGGATTCATGACTGTTCTTCATCGTGAGTTTGCTCTTTCTGCTCTCCCTGGTGTTGTGTATCATCTTCTTGGTTAGTAGAATCATTCAGATAAGTATCGTAATCAAAAAATTCATTAATCTTTGCTGTTTCAACTACCAACCTTGTTCCTCCTTGTGTATTATCATCATCATCATTGCCTTTGTCATCATCATCTTTATTATCTTTTGTACCGACATCTTTATCTTGTTCACCATCCTCTTCGTTGTCATCAAATTCATCTAACTATGCATCTATCTTAGCATACAATCTCCTTCGTTCTACAATCTTTTTAATCATAGGATTTTGAGTAACATCCACTTGTCCTCCCACAAGTACAAAATTAACTGGTTCAGCATCAACATCTATGTCAACCTCTTCCACATTGACAACTAGCAGCAGTAATTTCTTGTACAAACTCAACTTCTGGCACAGATTGTTCTATCACAGAAACCTCATCAATCTTTTCTTTCCCCTTGCCTAAAGATTTAGCATATTCCTCTGCCTTTTTAGCCCGTTCTGCTGCCTTTTGCCTTGCTTCTTCAACTTCTAAATGATCGAATTCAATAGCAAAATCTATCCCCAACGTGCTACCCAATACCTTCTGAAATAAATCAAATCTTCGATTACTACGAGCACGTTAATCCTCAAAATCATTTACCACTCGTCTCAACCTATCATTATCAGTCACCAGGCTTTCAATCATAGCTTTCATATATTCTCGATCATTTTCAAGAAATTTTATCTGCCTTCCAATACTTCTTCATTATCTTCCAAGGCTTTGATCTTGCTTTCCAGCTCTCCTATTTTGGAGTCATTGAACATATCTACATCAAAAATTTTCATCAAGTCCTTCTGTAAATGGAATCTCCCGAAAGTCTATAGGAAATCTATCTGACAGTTATTGTCGGAGCTGATTTAGGTGTGGGTTGTTTGGGAGTTGTTTGAGTTTGTGGAGATGTTTGATGTTATGAAGATTTTGGTTGTGGTGGAATGTTATGTGAGGGTGTGATATGTTGTGGTGATGGCTGTGGTGGTGGTGATGGTGGTTGTTGTGGTGATGGTGGTTGTTTGTGAAGAAATATGAATAGATAACGTATGTGGTTAATCAAAACTTTCAACCTCTGTTGTCTTTCTCCACCTATATTTCCTTCTAGCTTTCTTTACTGCGGGAGACCCAGTAGTCTTTTTCTATACATCAGGCTTACTTTTAACTTTTCGTGCCTTCTTAATTGGCCTTTCAGCTTCAGAATCATTATTACACGAAATATACATGTCATCGTCATATCCAACCACTTTCTTCTTCTTGAACTGAGCCAACCTTTCAGCTTTTTCAACTTTGTCAAATGTATCCTCAGAATCTTCATCATTATCATCACCTGCACCTTCCTTTTCTTTATCTGAGGTAGCAGAAAATACCTCGTCCTCAATATTCACTTCGGCTTCAACATTTGCCCAATATTTTGCTCAATCACTACTTCCTCATCAGTAGTTTCATTTATGAGGATTGTTTCTCTCTTTCTCTTCTGAGCTTTGGCTTTTGGAGTACGTAGTTTATTACATCTTATTTCATAAAAGGCCAAAAAGATTTTCAGTGTGTTTTAGAATAAACTTTGGAAAAACCAAAAAGATTTTATTTCTATCTTAGTTTTGACTACCAATGATGGAAAGCGTATCTTCAAAATACAGAGATGCTGAATGCTGAGAATACCGGAGGACAAATGGTTGGGAGCTTATCTGTATTGATAAAATGTTTTGAAAAGATTAAAGTTCATTAATTTGAAACTTTACATTGCCTAAAACAACAGTTTGATCACAAAGTGTTAAACCAAGGTTATTAACTTGGACTTGGTAGACAAATCAGTTAACAAGGGTCATTAACTTGGACTTGGTCAACTGAATGGGTCGTTAAAACTGGTTAAAATGAATGAAATGGTAAAAATCATATTTACCTTCACTCAAAGGAGTTATCTTCGCACGAAGATAGTCGGCTGTATATATTATCTTCACACAAAGATAATTATCTTTGCATGAAGATAATTATCCTCGCACGAAGACAGTCGGCTATATATATTATCTTCGCACGAAGATAATACATATTCACTGTCACATTTTCTCTGGAGCGAAGATAATTTTGAAAGCCAAATAACAAAGTGCTGCCCAAATTTTAGCTTGTAGCAGTTGATTGGCACACCACTAACAATGCCTAAGGTAGTTTGGACCGAATAGAACTCGAATTGAACTTAAAGTCAATGTTTTTGGTATAATGAACACATAAATGTAGTTCTAGGACAATCTAATGGGCCAAAATTAAAATTGAGCATACCATTATGAAAATCGGCACTTTCAAATTGTTCTAGTAACACCAATTTCATGAAAATCGAGGAAAAATTATCAAGTGTGTGTAAGGTTACCTTCGCACGAAGATAAAGTGCAAAATTTGTATTTTGATTATTTACCTTCGCGCAAAGGTAAAGGTTCACTTTGCACTAGTTACCTTCGCACAAAGGTAAAGGTATTTTTTGAAAAAAATTCTAAGTGTTTTCGTGTTTGTGTTTGTGAAGGAAAAGAAATAGAACTTCCACAAAAAAACACAACATCTGTTGTGTTCTTGATGAGAGTATTCCAGAAATTGCTCCTTTCAAGTGAATATTGAAGTTTATGAGCGAGTTACCGATTGTTAAAGCGCTTACAGACTCTCACAAGGCCTATTGCTCACACATAGAGAGGTTATGGGAGCACCCAAAGTTTGTACCAGAGAAGAAAGCTCTACGATCTTTGTGCGGATTAGTAATGAAGATAAAGAGGTGTACATTACTGAAGCCCTGATTCGCAGAGTGTTAGATTTTAAAGATAAAGATGAAGATCCAATGATGTATACTGAACGCATGTGCAAAGGATGCTTCTACATGATGGCCTATAAGGAGCATGTTAACACTTAGTTCAATAAAGCTTATCTCGGAAGGCCATACAAGTTTTTCGTACATTCTGTGATATTTGCATTAAGCCACATGAAAGGGGGAGGTGATACTATAGTCGATTATCAAATGTGCATGATCGTTGAACTTGTGTTGAACAAGCCTTACAACTTCACCAAGATGATATTCGAACAGATGAAGTTGAACATTGATAAAGAAAAGTTTTTGAATTACCCCAGATTTGTGAAGATGATGTTGGATGATCAATTTCCCAACTTAGTGAAAAACAAAAATGATGTGCTGCCGTTGGATCACATGACCGGGTTATCTTTGGTGAGATTGAATCAGTATCTTAAGTAGACTATAGAGCTAGTGGCAAGGAAATTATTTGGAAGATTTAAAGATAAGAGATACAAGGTACCTCTGAAGGATAAATGGAGAAATGAAGGTAGTGGTTCTGCAAATGTAGGCCCGTGTGACGGATCCGATAGCTTAGGCACTAACTTGATAACCTAGTATACACGTGCGGAATCCGTGTATAGTTAGGCGTGTTGTAAACACGTTGTACTCACTTTAAACATTGTTTCATTAACTTGTTGTACGTTACAGATCCTAGAAACAGTCGGACAGAGCTCCGCCGTCTAAAACCAATGAACTAGCTTGCACTTCTATGTATAGATAACACATTACGTTCGTACGAAGCTAGATTTTATCTTTGTGCGAAGGTATATCACATTCGTACGAAGATAGTATCACTTCGCACGAAGATAGATTACCTTCGTACGAAGTGCATATTCACTTGGTGCAAAGGGACCAACATGCATTCTAATATTATGCAACTATATACAGACTCGATAATATTTGATGATGTAGGGGACAGACATATGCATCAACAATCGCCCCCTTGGCTATTGCCGTAGTCTTCGAATCTTCGTTTAAGATCCAAGGTCTTTAAAATTCTTTAAGTTTCTTCAAAACTTTAATAGCGTTAACTTTCATGATCTTTAGACATTATCAACAGTCTTCTATTTTCTTTGATCTTGAATAGTAAACATTGCATATCAGCAAACTCCTCCTTCCTTTGAGCATTCTTTATCATCATTTAACATTTCTATGTTGCTCTCCCTTACATTTAACTTCCTGTTCATTCTTTCATACATTCAAATAAATATTTTAGATTCAAACTATAAAATTTCTAAATATAAACATTTCAAATTTTAATCTTTTTTCTCATTTATAAACCCTCTTAGTTAATCAAGTCGAAATTAATGACCTTGATTATCTGATTTATCTATCACGTTCAAATTAATGACCTTGATTGATCTTACTAAGAACAAACTTATGTTTTGACTCAAATTTAAGTCTCAACTTAATGAACTTTAATCATTTTCGGACAGTCTCAACTTAATGATTTTTGTTTAGTAGCTCTAGATTTTGAAAATCATCTTTTCATCATCGGTAGACGACACTAAAATAAACATAAAATCTTTTTGTTTTTATGAAATCAACAACAATACTAATTATGTACAAACATATTTATAGACATATTTTTTGTGAGTTTGTGTTAGAGGATCATATAAGTTTTTTTTATACATGTCACCGAAACCGTCGACCTTTATAAGACTTTAAGTTCTAAACAAATTCACTTAGATTGTCAGTATACTTGTCCACTTAAACCTCTACACATTTCTCAATTGTTCCGAGACACGTTAGGTAATATTAGGAACTTGACTTAACCGTGTTTCCCACCTTAGAATATACTCCCATATCAAGATTCCCTGGATTTCATCTTACAGGTAAATATGTCTAACTGATATCTGTATCTGGGTAATGTGAGACCTTGAGAGCTCAGGTTAGTACCACCGTGCCGACAAAGAGATGAAGGCTCATCTTGAAAGTAGTGTTTCAATTTGGAATCTTTTACTGCAATTGTTAGATCTTTCGATACTTACAATTTGCTGCAGTTTTTTGGGTTTTAAAAGCAAAATTATTCTACAAGTTCTAGGTCATTGCTGATGCAAAATCAAAAGAACTTGTATAATACCCAGATATCAATAATCTATAAAGACCTAGTATCATAGAATCCGACAATCTCTCAAAGGAAATTCCGGTGTACTAAGACTATATATCCGAGAGATGTTAAGCCACTAATTAAGAAGTTTTTTCTTTATGTTTATATCTCAGAAACAATCTACTGAATGTGCGAAGCCTACTGGCACATCATCAGTGAAACCTGTTTAAACTTTTTGACACTAAAAATCCTTAGCATACTGTGATAGCCCACTGATATACTATCATTTCCTCT
The DNA here is from genome assembly GCA_947069175.1 of Scalesia atractyloides. Classification (NCBI taxonomy): domain Eukaryota; kingdom Viridiplantae; phylum Streptophyta; class Magnoliopsida; order Asterales; family Asteraceae; genus Scalesia; species Scalesia atractyloides. The sequence goes on from CAMTDV010000023.1 coordinate 74,698,999, forward strand.
TTTGGCACAAGTAAACTCATTTTTCATTTTTTTTAATGTTTTTGTATTTCTACAACATATATCCCCCTAAAATAAAAAACATATTTTTGTATTTTTTGATAACCAACCAATGAGAATTACTTCAATTCATCATCCATTACTGCTTCACAATTATACTTTTAAGCTCCCTCCCCCTTAAGATGACAGAACTTTTGACACATTTGATTTTAAAAACATTAATAAACCTGTCTTTTCAGCCAGTCTTGTCTGTTCAACAATAAGGATTCTGTGAAATTTCAAATTTTCTTCAAAAATATGTAAAATTGTAAAGTAACCATTGTTGAAAATTCAATCATGGCCTTTATGTAGAACAAGTTATCCTAACCCAAAAATCCTTATTATAGGCTAGGAACCTTAGCTTCATGTTACTTTGTCTTCCAAAAGATCCTTCAAACAAATGCAAATAATCAATTGATAGTTTAACCCAAGATTTTCAATCTTAGGTTCAACCTTAGTTTTGATTTTCTTTTCACAATCAGGGTTATTTGTGACTTTCTTAAGTTTAGGAAAATCTTCTAAACTTTCAATTTCCACTGATTGTTCAATCATTTCAACAAATTTTTCTTTTATTACCCATTTTTTGCTCAACCCTTTCTGACTTCCCGGTTGACACAAATTTTCCAAATTTAACAAGAAAAATTCCATTTTTATCACCCATGTTTGGTTTTTAAACATTGCTTTCTTGAAATATAATATAGAATCTTTTTGTTCAGCAATTTTTGAAGTTTCATCAACTTCGAATTTTGAAAATTTAGTGTTAACTGGTTTCACTTTGTTTGTAGATTCTTTGACTCGTTTCCAAACTTGTGTTGGTACAAACATTGGTGAGTTTTGCTTTAAATCTCCGGAATTTTTCTTAACACCGGAAAAAGGTTTAGGCTTTGGCTGTGGACATTGTCTAACAATGTGTCCAACTTTATTACATTGAAAGCATTCCTTAACCTGTTCAAGTTATTGTTTTCTAGCATCAAACTTATCATTTGATTTCTTTTTTCCCAAACTTTCTTTTTCCTTTTCTGAAATTGTTCCGAAAACAAAATTTATTTTCTTTGAATAATGGTTTTCGAAACCTGTGATTGTTTTTCTTCTTCTTAGCATATCCCAAACCTTTCTTTTGTCTTTAGGATATTTTTTACCTTTATGATTATAAAACGTTTAGGTTTGGAAGTGTAAGACGTTTTTAACTTTCTAAGCTCCGACAAACTCGTTTCAACTAATTTAAGCATTCAATTTTTTTAACATCCACGTTCTAATTTGGAAATCCTTCATCTAAAAAAAGTTTGTCAGATCCGTTAACTTTATATGCTACCATCTTAGGATCATCATTCAACCTTGATTCTGATTTGGAAGTATAATTCTTATGAAAACTTTCTTCATTTTCAGACAGGAATTCGAATTACTCTTATCAGCATCTGTGGTTTCAAAAACATTTTCAACCACTTTTGTAACCACATCAGAATCACATTCATTGGTCACATCTATGTTCTCATGCAACTCGACCTTTTGTTCTATTTTCAGGTTCAGATTGAGCGCCTTCTCCTCTCCTTCATGATTTCTTCTAGAATAATTGTTCCACATTGGAGAAGGAACACGATGATAACCCGAGTCGTTCTTCTGAACTCCACTTTTATTCTCTTCCTTGACAGTTTTTACTTCTTGTTTGGGAAGAATATGATCAATTACGTATGAACTTGTGGAATAACTTATTAACAATTTGTTGACAGTTTTTACTTCTTGTTTGGGAAGAATATGATCGATTCTGACTTTCTCTAATTCTTGTTTTAGATCGGCAATATTGTTCAGATGGATATTGATTGTCATCTGTTTATCCATTACCGTAGCTTTCAACATGTCGATTGTAGCACCATCTTTCATATTAGCATCACGGTGAATTTTGATGGTATAGCTTAGCTTGTCATAAGCTTCTTTCATTTGATTGTAATCTCTTTATAGATTACCCGTATGACATATCAACTCTTTATATCTCTCATCTTTAACAATACACGATTCACACGGTTTTGAGCACTTTGCTTTATATATTTCATCTTTTTCAGCACAAGATTTGCATTACATTTTTTGCATTGTCGTTCTATCTTGATTTTCTCATTCTTTTCAACTTCCTTCTCTTCTTGGACTATCTCAACTTTTAGCTTCTGATTAAATTCAAAAATTTCATCTTTCCTTGATAATGATCTTGTTTTTCTGGAACTTCATCGTACTTTACACTTTGTTTTTGTTCGCCGAAGAATCCTGCAAAAGCATTAAACACATGAGGAGGCATAGATGATTTAACACATTATGAATAACATCTTATCTATCTTCCTCTTTAAATTGTTTCTCTTCTTCTTCACTCTTTGTGCTTTAACTTTGTTCATCAGATAAACCTGTACTTGTAACAGAATTATTAGACTGAGATGACATGAATATTTGTAAAGCCTCAACCTCTTCTGAACACAATCTTTCATAAACATACTTAGTAAGAATATCCTCGTCAATTCCTTCATCAAACACGATCTCATTTGGAGGGGTATAGTCCCAAAAACCCTGCGCTTGCGCAAGGTACCATACCCTCATAATGATAACAGGTCACTAGAATAACCTTGCGCGCTACGCGCAATGGTACGCCAACCCTGAAAGCAGCAGGTTGCCCAACAAACCTTGCGCAACGGCAAGTTAAGCCTGAAAGCGCAGGTCCCTGACCCTATGCTGATTGAACAAGCCTCTAGCCACGAATTCCTAAAACCTTGCACAAGGCCAAGACTAAGATGTGAGCAACTCAAAAAGCACTTACTCTTGAGAACAAAAGGACTTGATCCCTACAAGTTCACGCTGCCCAAAAAGCACTGATAAGGCCACGCGGTAAGGAGAAGCGCAAAGAGGCACTGATCAAGTACAAGGGTCCAAAGTGGCAGAGCTGTGACCCAATAACCGTTTGGCGGGTTGTGCCAGACCATGTTGCATGATGAGCAATCATACAGAGGACAAAAAGTACGCACGTGGCACCAACCAACTCACGCTAGTGACTGTCACACGATTTCCACTAACTGCTGATGACATGCCCGACAACAAGGAAAACTGCCAGGACACGTGGCCCCATCCACTGTGCGCCAAGCACCCCTCCTACTAGAGACCACTAACGGTTGTAGAAGAGGAGACAGAATGGATATTCCTGGTTGTCGGCTCAAGGCCAAAGGCCCATCAGCCCATCTCCTACACACATCTCCCCGGCTATAAAATAAGGATCGCACCTCAAGGTAAAACACAATGTTTTGAGCTCACTCACTAATTACTTGCATTATCCATTACAAGCCGTGATACTTATTCCCGTGCTGGAGTGTGGTCACGGAGAAAACCCTCTCCTTTTTTCTCCCGGGACGAGACTAACCTTGTTTTCAATTTTGTAGCAAGCTCGAAGCAAGATCATACCGACGAGCAAACGAGTGATAACCTTTATATGCAGAAACTTTTAACTATAACCTAGATATCTCAGGATACAGATTGGTCCAGTGTTTCTCCATTAGTGTCATCCGATTTTTCTGATTCTTACACCCGTCTCTTATTTGTTTTTTTCTAAATCTCATTTTCAATGCCTGACGGTCCATCAAGTGTTCCACGAGGTCCTCAGGCCGAGGACCTGAACCCAATTCATGTTCCTCAGACTGACGAACAAGTGGAAGAAGGATTTTCCGGAGACGCTGGTGTTCACCATGATTCAGTGTCGTGTGAATATCACGGTGAATCCCGGAATCCAAGTTGAAACTCCTTTTGTACAAATCAAATCAATTTTACCCCTGGGTGAAACTCCGATGTCATGGTCAAACAAATCTCAGAAGGCTCTAAATGTTGTTTATGCGCAACTTTGTGCGCAAACTAACGCATCTACTGCGTCGGCGCAACTACCTACAGCTCACGTGCATGCCTCGCCTGCACCGCGAGTATAAGTTATAATTCGCCAGCCAGAGAGAATGTACCATCACACCTCCATACCAGAGAAACAGATTATTCTCAGTCGCTGCCAAGATATGAGTCAAACACTCACCAGCAAGCGTCGATTCATTCACACCTAGGCCCATGCCCATTAGAGGGGCGAGTCACCTAGCGTGAAGAGGTCGATAGAACGTATGGCGAAGGTGACAACTCTAGTGTGTTCCACCGATTGCCTAAAGATCACGCCGCATATAAGCCTACGCCATGAGCTGTGTACAATCCGGAGGCGGAGTATAATTACAACTTGATCTACAGGCCAGCTGAAGCAACAAAACATTGTAAGTTCATGAAGGAGATTGCGCTAGCCCCACTTGAACACGCAAAATTACCTTCCAATGTGGGAAAGTTTAATGGGTTGACAGACCCAGACGACCACATGCCCTTGTTCACTGGCGCAGGGCTTATCGAAGGTTGGACGCTGCCTAAATGGTGTCAACTGTTTGTCCAAACCCTTAAAAGTGCCGCGCCTACGGTTTGACAACTTACCCATGGGTAAGCTCATTTCATGGAATGATCTCAGAGATAAGTTCCTAACCCATTTTAGCCAACAAAGACGATTCGTTGGAGATTCTTCAGACGTCATGAACATTTGGCTGAGGGATGATGAAAGTCTGGAAGATTTCATCACGAGCTACAACAAGGAGATTTTGGAAATCGTGATGTACACGAAGACCTAATTCGTGCACAGTTCAAATATGTTGTCCGATGCGATGAGATGATAAAAGTCATGTCAGGAACTTTGGCCTCCTAAAAAGTTAGGAGAAGCTCATGGCAGCAGCCAAGGTCTACGCGTAGACAGAGCACAACCTGAACTCCAACCAACCTCCTTTACCTTAGTACCGCCCACAAGAGATGAGCAGGAGTTTTGGGAAGAAAAGAAAGAAAAATTGGAAGGAGTCCAACCAGAACCCTTCATACTCGTCGGTAAACGAGATAATCAAACAAGATTGTTACTCAGAGAGCAATCAAACAAGATAATTGCGATCGACAGTGGACGCCATTGGCGAAGACCCTGGGGGAAGTGCTCAGTAAGGACGATCATCAAGCAGCCACCGCTGATGAGAAACAAAAAAGGTCAAGACCCTAACCTTTTTTGCGATTATCACAAAGACATCAGGCACATGACCGACAACTGCATCAGTCTACGCACAAAAATAGAAAAGGCGTTGAAAAGTGGGAAGCTCGCCATCTACTTCAGAACGTGTGCAAGGAAGTGCGCCAAATTACTCGCGATGAAAAAGGCCCGAGTAACAAGAAATGAAGCAAGCATTCGTTCATATGATACAGGGTGGCCCGCGCACAAGCGCTTCCATTAGAAGAGTTGTATGCCATATTGGGGCGAACAAGAAGTTATCTTCCCCATAGTTCCCGGCGGCCCCCAGGAGGAGCGACCGGTTGTGATAACTGGCATTTTTGGCAATTATCGCACCGACTACATGTTCATTGACCCTAGAAGCTCTATGGACATTATCTATGAGCAATATTTCCAACAGCTAGACTCGAAGGACAAGGCGCGCTTAGAGCCGGTTGATTTCCCATTGACTGGTTTATGTAACAAAGTCGTGTTCCCTAGGGCAAATCTCTTTTCCGGTAACTCTTTCTAACGAACGACACTTGCGCACCGTCCCTGTTAACTTCATGGTAATGCCAGCAACATCGCGCCATGACATGTTACTAGGTTGTCGCGCCCATGGAAATTTCAACATGAATACATCCACTCCTCATTGTGCTTGCGGTTTTCCAACATAAACTGGGATGGAAATCATGTATTCTAAGAAAGAGGTCATGTCCATAGAGGAAGAACCACCAGTGAAGGTAGCGAGGTCATCCTCAAATGATGAACCATAAAAATGGGTACTTAACAACAAGTACCTAGAACAAACGGTGTTATTAGGTCCCGCTATGACCCCTGCGGTCAAGGCATGACTTAAACAATTCTGGTTCCGCAATCTAAACATTTTTGAGTAGTCACCGGCAAATATGACAGGGGTACCAAGAGAGATCACATAGCATGCGCTACACAAATTTCCTTCAGTTGAGCCAATCGTTCAGAAAAAAAAAACGCAGTTTTGGAGCAGAAAAAACTCGCGCAATGAATGAGCAAGTATCAGAGCTCCTCAAGGCCGGCATTCTCAGAGAAGTGAACTACTAAACATGGGTGGCCAATCCGGTTATGGTCCAGAAGCACAATGGTGGTTGGGGCATGTACGTCGATTTCAAAGACTTGAACAATGTATGTCCGAAAGACTCCTACATTTTGCCGGAGATCGATAAAAAGGTGGACTCCCTTGCTTCATTCCGATGGAAATGTTTTCTTGATTGCTATAAAGGCTACCACCAGATTCAGATTAAGAAAGAAGATGATGACAAAACATCCTTCCGCACAGACAAGGGGATGTTTTGCTACACAAAGATTCCTTTTGGGTTGCGCAACACGGGAGCCACCTATCAGCGTTTGATGGACTATGTCTTTGGAGATGACATAGGTGAAGCTGTAGAAGTGTACATAGATGACTTGGTCATCATGAGTCCGGACGAGGAAAGGATGCTGACAAACATTTAGAAAACTTTCGCATCCTTGCGCAAGGTCAACCTGAAGTTGAATCCTGGGAAGTGCTCATTTGGAATGGAAGAAGGTAAATTCTTGGGATTTATTGTCATGCGCGATGGTTTTAAAGTCAACCCTGAGAAGGTGGAAGCAATTCAGTGCATGCCTTCACCTTCGACCATCAAAGAGATGCAACGGTTGGCTGGGCGACTGGCGGCGCTGAACAGATTTTTAGCAAACCACGCGATGAAATCCTTCCCATTCATCAGCACTCTGAGAAATTGTGTGAAGCAAAACATGTTTCAATGGACTTCTGATGCGGAGAAAGCTTTCCAACATATGAAGGAATGCTTGATTCAATTGCCTACACTCATGGCCCCGCAAAAGAACGAACCATTGATCCTTTACCTTTCCGCATCGGATTTCGCTCTGGGCGCAGTCTTGTTGGTCGAGCGCGTAGGAGTCTAAACTCCAATTTACTATGTCAGCAAGATGTTAACTGACCAAGAGACAAGATACCCAATGATGGAGAAACTTTCTTTAGCTTTGGTTCAGGCATCTCGTCGGTTGCGTAAGTATTTTCAGGCCACGTGATCACAGTTCTCAAAAACTATCACCTAGGCCAGGTGTTATCAAAACTTGACATATCCAGCCGCTTAACGAATTGGGCAATCGAATTAGGTAGACAATATATTGTGTACAAACCACGCCTAGCTATTAAAGGCCAGATATTAGCCGATTTCGTCACAGAAGTGCCGAGCAACAAAGTGCAAGAATGTGAAGTTGTCCAGAATCCAATGCTTGTCACAGATGACCGCGCATGGATCCTTCGCACTGACGGCGCATCCAATGATGATGGTGTAGGGGCTGGTCTCTGTCTAATAAGTCCTGATAACAAGGAGTTCACCTACGCCATCAGATTGGACTTCAAAAGCCTAAACAACAAAGCCGAATATGAAGCATTTCTGGCAGGCCTTCGGCTAGCCATCAAAATGGGCGCTGCATGTTGACTCTCTTTTGTTCGCGGGGCAAATCAATGGCTTGTACGATGCAAAAGGTGAAACAATGGCCTTGTACCATGAGTAGGCGTAGTCCTTGATAACCAAATTCCAAAATTTTAAGGTGACCCACATTAACCAAAGCAAGAACAAGCATGCCGATGCACTCAGTAAACTGGCAGCTACAAGCTTCAAACACCTCACGTGAGAAGTGCGCATCGAGGTGCTAAAAACACTTCTGTTCCGCTGAGTCAAGCAAACGCCATAGAAATGGGAAATCCTTCTTGGATGTCTCCCATCATCATGTTCTTGCAGTCTGGGATACTCCCAGAAAACAAGACGGAGGCAAGAAATGTCTAGAACAAGGCGTTGAACTAAGAAATGGTAGACGGAATATTTTATCCGAAGTCATACCAGGGACCACTCCTCCGTTGCGTAGATCCGCAAGACGCACAATACTTGATCCGCCAAATACATGAAGGGTTGTGTGGAATGAATGCCGGTCCGCGCATGGTAGTCGCAAAGATCATGAATGCTGGCCACTATTGGCCCGGCATGCACTTAGATGCAGTCAAAACGCTGCAAAAATGCGCATCCCATCAGCGACATGCACCTAAGACGTTACGCCCTAAAATCCCTTGATCCTAGTGACAATAACATGGCCCTTTCAGCAATGGGCAATCGATATGGTGGGACCCTTTCCTAGTGCCCCAGGTGCCGTAAAGTTCATAAACGTAGCTGTCGATTACCTTACCAAATGGGTAAGGCCAAGCCTCTCGCATCTACCAAGCAACGATAGTTCGCAAATTAATTTGGGAGCACATCATTTGCCGTTTTTGTTTACCTCTGCACATTGTTAGTGATAACAGTCCCAATTTTGCTTCTGAAGAGCTACAATAATGGATGACAGAGATGCATATTGAGCACGCGTTCACTTCGGTTGCGCATCCCCAATGGAACGGCCAAGTTGAAATTATAAACAAAAGTATAGTCGAAGGGATCAAGACAAGACTGGGAACAGCACAAAGAGGTTGGGTGGATGAGTTGCCAAGCATCCTTTGTGCTCATCGGAACATGCCAAAAACTAGCACCGGCGAGACACCTTTTAGCCTGGTTTATGGGATGGAGGCAGTAATTCCTGCCGCTCATGGTTGCTATGCAAAGCCAGAATAATGAGGAAGAGCGCAGGCTTGACTTGGATCTCTTGGAATAGAGGCGTGAAAACGCCGCAATCAATGAAGCAAAATACAAGTCCAAGCTCGAAAAGTACTACAATGCGTGAGTCCGCATTTGTACCTTCCTACCTGGTAATTTGGTTTTAAAGGATAATGAAGCGTCCAACACTGAGAGTCCAGGAAAACTTGCGCCTAAGTGGGAAGGCCCGTACGTAATCCACGAAGTCCTAGGAAAGGGGGCTTACACCCTCAAATGTTTAGATGCACAAACATTCTTAGGACGTGGAATGCATAACAGCTAAGGCGGTGCTATATGTAATCTTAGCATTTTCAAATGCCAAGGCTTTACAATTTATCGATGTTTGAGCAACAAACTAATGAACCTATGATCCAATCTTATCGATTTTGTGTATGGCTCTTACACCTTAGTGTTAATACAAAACACAGAATCGATGCATGGCATTCATTATATAGACATTTTGTTACATATGCCCGAAACCACTTTGGGTATACACGAAAACACCATGGTACAACATGACTCATGAACAGAGTTCCCTCCAACTAATTTATGCGCATCGGATGTGACGTTCACACATGAGTTCATTACCAGTTTTATTCGCTCTACCTATACAAAGTAGCGATTTTCACGCAAATATTGTAACTTCAAATGCACATTATCATTTCATGGCGAGATAAAAGTACAATTATTAACAAGCGTGGCGCGCAATTACATGCAAATACAACATTCTATCTTAAACATTAAACACTCAATGCTCATCCTACCCTTTTGATTTTTCAATCTCCACAGCATCATGAAATACATCTTTCAAACGGCCCACAAAGTTATCATGTTGGAGCACTTCACTTACTAGATCCATCACTGGCAGTTGTAGACGATCATACTTCTGCTTTGCCTTGGAGAAGGAAGCATCGGTATTGACACCATTGGTAGAGGCGCGGCTGCTATCCCATTGAACGTCCAAAGCACGAGTAATGTGGTGCGCACACTCTGTGTATCCCTGTGTATATCCATCATGGCGTGTCGTGACCCCTCAGTTTGGCCACAACACTGTCTAACTCCACCGAGTTCAGGATCGAGTTGGCAATCTGCACAACGCAAAGGAAATAAAATGAGAATCAAAATAAAGGGTGATCAAAATAACAACGAAGAACTTACATTCACGGCTCCATGCTGCTGCATCCAAAGCATATTCTTCATCAAGGGCTCAATCATGCTCTCTGCAGTGGCGCGGGCTGCTTCAGAGTCTTCCAGTTTTTGCTCGCTCGCGCTCACCTTCAACTCCGCAAGGCGCAACTTTTCTTGATCCTCTAAGCGCCTACGTTGTAGTTCTGCCTTTTCAACCATGGCAGCTTGGAGATCCTTATTTACACTTTCAAGCGCTGCCCAAGCCTCAACCTTATTACGCAATAACCAGGTTAGTCTGGCAATCTCTTGATCCCATAAAATAAGAAGAGTAGAAGTATTTACCTCTTTTTGTTCGCTGCGTTCACGGTGCGATCTCGCCTCTTCGGCAACAGCTGAGGCTTCCTCTTTCTCCTTCTTCAAGCGCTCGACTTCAGTGCGAAGACCCACCATCTCGTTCCTTAAAGATATTTTCTCGTTGTTATCCCTTTCACAGGCCGCCCTCTATAACTTGTGCTCCTCAGCAAGTGTGGCAGTGGCGCCTTCATCTTTCTTCTTCCAGCCCAGCACGGACCATTCCTCGGTCCGTTGAGCTTCCACAAACTTGGCTCTCTCAGCCTCACGCTCCTGTTTGCGCGGCCACTTGGGCCTGTTCAAGGACCGTCTCTTTCTTTGCCGCCTCAAACCTTTCCTGGTCCCGGTGCATGCTGCGCCACTCCCTGATAATTTTATGAGTGTTGGAGGTGGAGCTGGCAGCTAGCTGGAGGTACACGCGGTATGTTTGTTCATAACTTTGTTCCCCGCGCGCACGTATCTCTGCTGGAGGAAGTACCCTTAAACCATTCACGGCAAGCCTACCAATGGCTAAACTTCTCACCCTGCCTCAGTTTCCAGATGGGGGTGTGGATCTCAGCAGCTCGACTATTAGAGATGACCAGTAGTAGTAGTCACCCAGGGTCTCATCAGAGCGAATCAGGGACCCTTCGTCAGAAGGGCATCTCCCCAAATCTCCCAGCTTCACCCCTGGGCACTTGCTCCGCTAACAGAGCCCCTTGAGGCACATCCTCAACCTTCCCACCACCTTCTTCAACCACAACACCTTCTTCAACCACATCACCCTCTTCAACCACCTCCTCTCCCGGCACAACAGCCTCCACGTCCACATGTGCCTCCGCTACCCCGGTGCTAGTTTCACCACCCTTAGCACTTGACGCTTGCACCGTCTAAAAAACAGGTAGTGGCATAAAAATCTCGACTGGCACGGCCGGAGCAGATGGAGCGGTGAAAGGTGTCTCATCTTTCCCTGTAGAATGAGACCATAAAACGGTTAAAAAGGAAGAGTAGAAAATTAAACAAAAGTCAAAAAGTATATACCTGGGGAAAACTTGGCTGCAAGCGCATCCAAGTTCCCGCGCTTGCCAATAATCTTTTCCGTGCAGCCTTTTTCGAAGGTTACGCAGTAGTATCGCCCTTGGGAAGGGCCCTCTTCTTCTTCAATGGCTCCGGGCTAGACTCAACGTCTATCGGATCATCGGGATTGGTAGACGGAATCTCCGCCGCATCTTAAGGCTCCGGCTTGGGTTTTTTCAAAACTACAGGTGCAAGACCCTCCATGGAATTAGAGACTACCACATAGTCATCCCAAATATCAGGCACAGAACATGTACCTTTCGGCGGGTCTGCCCTGGGTGCGCTGGCTTCTTAGTGGTCCACAACACTAGGCCCCATGCGTTTCTTCTTTTTAGAATCTGGGCCAACAATAGGCCCCACACGTTTCTTCTTTTTAGAATCTGGGCCAACACACAAATTTTTCAGCGCACCTACATCATGGTGCAACATAGTAAGTAATCTAAAAAGATTCAACAAACAAACAATGAATGCTTACCACTTCTAAGCGCAGGGGCGACCAGATCTGCACTTCGAGGTAACTCGAAGTTCCCAAGGATCTGGGAGTGTCATGAGGGCTCGTCTGCTTTGAGCGGGATATTCTCCATCCGCCCCTTCTCCCATTGGAAAGCCACTATATACAGCGCTACCCCTGCAAAAATGCGCATAATATTAGTCCGCTCACAAGGAGAAATAATGAAATAATGGAACTTACTCTTATCCTCCTCCATGTACACCGGTTTTTCCCGCGGTCAGGCTTCCACAGTAGGCTCATACCAGCAGCCACTAGTGCTCTCTCCGGCAACTGAACCGCTAGAATCTCTTTATGTCCTGATACCAGGACTCCTCGACCGATATAGACATTGTTTCAATAGGGATGTCTTCCACCCCGGTAATGCATCCGCAATGGAATCACACCGCTTGATAAAGAAGAACTTTTGCTTCTACTCGTGATAGGACTTTGGAGGAGAGTGCAGGATCTTCTTGGCCTGTATCTTGTGCTGAAAAGAATAAAAACCCAATGAGCAGTGCAGTTGGTAAAACACCCGGAACCGATTAATGGTTGGGTGAATGCCCATGGAAGGACACAAGAACTCGAAGTGTTTAATCCGGACCATACTCATCGGATTAAGCTGTGAGATATGGAAGAATAATGGTCCAAAACATCCAGGAAAAACTTTCTCGCCGGCAACCGGAAGTTGCTGTCGGCAAAGATATCGAAGCAGAGGGTATTGGCAGGGGCGTTGGCGGCGGTGTCCCCCTCGGAGGGATACCGGGCATCCCACTCCTTGGGGAACCGAAAACCAGCGACAAGCCGTTGGAAACTACTCGTAGACCACTTTAACGCAGGCAAAGAAGTAGGAAGCCTCCATAGCAGCAGTGCTCTCAGGTCCTCTGGTTGACATCTTAATCGCTAGAAGTAACAAGGAGAAGTTTTCGGAGAAGAAAGAACAAGAAGAGATGAAGCGTGATTTTTACCCTAAGCGGATCATCTATTTATACCCATCACATTTAATGCGGTGGTGAAGTGTGACAACACCGTAGGATCAGTAGTGTAGATGACACGTGGAGGGCAAGTGGGTAACTGACAGTCGCCATGTGCGCGTGGCCGGTACTTTCTCTGCAATTTAATAATGAAAAGGCAGCTACACTGTTGACAGCATGCTACAGCCATCAGAGGTCACTTCCGCCTCACCTTTTTCTCACCAACTCGCCTGCAACCATCAACATGTCGAATATTCAAGTTTCAAAGACCTTATAATGAACAAAGGCTTCCCCCACACAAGGGTTTTCTTTATTCCTTGCAGATACCTTGTCGATTTGTTGTTGTTGAAATAAGCGCGCATACATGAGTTCTTATAGTCCAGCACTCCACCTACAAGCCAACCTGTATATAGGAGCACCACTAGACTGGGGAGACTTGGATAGGTATGGTCCCAAAAACCATGCGTTTGCGCAAGGTACATACCCTCATAATGATAATAGGTCACTGGAATAACCTTGCGCGCTACGTGCAATGGTACACCAACCTTGAAAGCAGCAGGTTGTCCAAAAAGCAATGATAAGGCCACGCAGTAAGGAGAAGCGCAAAGAGGCACTGATCAAGTACAAGGGTACAAAGTGGTAGAGCTGTGACCCAATAACCGCTCGGCAGGTTGTGCCAGACCACGTTGCATGATGTGCAGTCATGCAGAGGACAAAAAGTACACAAGGACGTACACGTGGCACCAACCAACTCACACCAGCGACTGTCACATGATCTCCACTAATTGCTGATGACAGGCCCGACAAGAAGGACAACTGCCAGGACACGTGGCCCCATCCACCATGCACCAAGCACCCCTCCTGCTAGAGACCGCTAACGGTTGTAGCAGAGGAGACAAAATGGATATTCCTGGTTGTCGGCTCCCTGCCCAAGGCCCATCAGCCGATCTCCAGCACACATCTCCCATGCTATAAAATAAGGATCGCACTTCAAGGTAAAACACAATGTTTTGAGCTCACTCACTAATTACTTGCATTATCCATTACAAGCCTCGATACTTATTCTCACACCAGAGTGGTCACGGAGAAAACCCTCCCCTTTTTTCTCCCGTGACGAGGCTAACGGTGTTTTCAGTTTTGTAGCAAGCTCGAAGCAAGATCATACCTACGAGCAAACGAGAGATAATCTTTATATCCAAAGACTTTGAACCATAACCTAGATCTCTCCGGATACAGTTTGGTCAAGTGTTTCTCCATCATTATTATCCATTTTATTGAAAATTTTGATCACTAAATTTTTTTTGTGAAATTCTCTCGATGATGTCCTGGAACAGCCCGTATTTATCGTCAAAATCTCGAAAAATTTTCAATCACCAAATTTTTTTCTGGACACTCGTCTGGTCGCTATGATCAAAAAAGACCTTCTTTTAAGGTTACCTTCGTACGAGGGTAATCTACCTTCGTGCAAAGGTAAACTTGACTTCATGTGAAGATTTCGTGCGAAGAGGGATTCACAATTTCATGTTTTTTGCCATTTCGATCAAAAATTCGGTTTATTTTATGTCTGATTCTTTCAAGGGTTTGTTAGTAGTCCATTTTAAACAGTATTGTGAAAAAAATCATTCTATTGTCCATTCAATGTCCGGGAAATGTCAAAAATAAGAAAGAATGAGTAGAAGAAAGATGTATTGTGCCTGAATCTTGTCAAATGTCTTCAAATCAGGCCTTCCTGCTCTGATACTACTTTTAGGTTCGTTTTCTCCAATAGCAAAGGTCCTAATTTGAGTATCTAGTCCATACGCGCGGAATTCATATGAATTAGTGACAATCAACAAGATTATTTCATCAATTAATTGATTTATTCAAAGTTTAACAGTTACAAATGACCAGGAATTCCGACAGAGCTTCGCCGTCTCAGTCTCAAAAGTTCTACACACTAACCCCTAACACTAGCAATATATAGATATGCTACCTTCGTGCGAGGGTACTTTATCGTCGCACGAAGGTAATTTACTTTGGTGCGAAGGTAGACTTCACCTTCGTGCGAAGTTAAATACAAACATCATAAATCTAACATTTTCGCCCTATTACAAAATACAGACACAACCCTAAGACGTAGGCAATAGACATTATGCAACAACAACTTCATCGTGTGAAATCATCCTTTAATCTCTTGATTCTTTACTTTTTTAAGAAAGATCATTTAAAGAGTCGAGATATGAAAAGCATATCCATATGGTCCCATTCTTTCTACAAGCATATTTGCTTCTTTCGGTATTGTTTTAATTTTATGTATTATTCTTTCTTTACTTAATAGTAATAATTGTTTTATTATTTTTGTATATTTATATAATAACTAATTAAAATGAGAAAAATGTATTGATTGCATATTCTTTTTGTTATTAATACAGCAAATGAGGTACCAGGTGAAGTAAATCCACTTTGCACGCAAATGCATGCAATGTTCAAATGTACAGATACAAAATGTGAAAAAAGTGCCCAGAATGGGGCCAAGAAGTTATACATAAGTGTGTTGGTCCATATCTTTGTTTATGTATTAAAATACAATGTAATGGACATCAACCATGAACAAGATAAAGCCAAACCATGCATCAGGTAGTCAAACAATAGAGATGATCTTGTAATGTCATTAATATTATGATGTTCCTACACTTAAAGTTAATTGTTTTGGGTTTTATTTTATGTCAATGGTTTAAAAACTAGATCACACATTGAGCCAGTGTCTTTACCGGTCACTTAGTCATACCGATGGTACCGTATTTATAAACCGTATGTTGCTATAAATAGTTAAAAGTTAAAACTATATATGCCATATACAAAAAAATAGGAAATACTTTATGCATTGATGTGAATTCGCAAGTTTAACAAAAGATTAAGATTTTAGTAGATTAAATATGTCGCATTGTTTATAAAATGAAACAAAAAAGCATGTAGAAAAACATAAAGTAAAATTTTAAAATTAAATTCAATTATGAGCCATATTCGGTTCACATGGTAACCAACTTGTTTAGATGGAGAATGGCCAGAAATGATTTTAAAAGCACATTGTGAAAACACATGGCCGATTTTGAAAACACTGATTTATATAAGAAAGATTACAGATGGGAAATCATCAATAAATAATGATGGTATCATTATGGTTAGATTTCTCTTTTAAATTATGGGAAATCATCAATGAAATAATGATGGTATCATTATGGTTAGATTTCTCTTTTAAATTAAGCTAGCTTTATATACCAATGGATGTGTTAATTCTTTTGACTTCTTTTTCCAATCTAACAAGATGCTCCAATTCATATCCTTATTGAGATGTATATCAAAAGCATGAAATTTCTATGATCTATGTTTATGAAACTTTTATATGAGCAAATTATATTTTCCGTCATTAAAGTTTATACAATTTTTCAGTGGTTGTCATTCACATTTAAAAATGTCAGAAACATACTTTATGTTTAAAAAACATACACCTCACCTTTTTTCAACTAATGCTACCAAGTTTCTTTGTTAAATCCAATCATCTTCAAGTAAAATATCTAACTATCCTTAACCATTATAAATTTATAGTACTAAGCACAAAATTATATATAATAACTAGAGTTAAATGCATTGTTGGTCCATGTGTTTTTACAGATGTTGCACTATTAGTCATGGCTTAATAATTACACAATCGATCCTTGTGAGATTTCTTAACATCCGTGGTCCTTAACAATTAACGTCGTGCGACCTTCCACTATATGCTCCCCGCACGACACGTGGAGCTTGTTTTCACAGAATGTTACGAGTTCATGTTGGTTTTGAGTTAGAGTTTGATATAAATACAACCTTAACTTGTCATAAGTTATAACCCTACGAATTAGATTTGGATATGGGCGTATTTTGGAGTTATAAGAGCAACAATTGAGGTTTTCAAGCGTAGGCTGAAGATTCGAAGGTCCGAGATCAAGTAGCCCGTGATTAATCATTCAGGTTTCTTTGTTCTCTTATTTTCTTAGATTCAAACCATGTTTTGATTTTGTTTATTGGTCTTTGATCTCTTACACATGATGTTTCTTGGCTAAATACTTTTACACTACCTAGGTAGGATGATTGCATGATTTGGCTAAATACTTTTAAACTACCTAGGTAGGATGATTGCATGATAAAGATTGGATTTTTATTGGTTTTGATTAATGTTTATGGATAGTTAGTAAAGTAAAGAACTTGGTAATGTTGATTTGATGTGTACGAGTATCTTGATTTGCTCGATTTCATGTTTATTATCATCACACGTATCTTGTTGAATATCTTTCATATAATAGGTTTGTGTTATATCTTAATCACTTGTGTTTATGATTTTTATGGTGAATTGGCCAATACACCATAAGAGGTAAATTCGTGAATCAAGTAGGTCTAGGTGTTTAACTAATCTTCAAGTCTATGAGGTGAGAGACATCGGTTTGTCTAAGTTTCTAGATCGATAAGTTAGGATCTTTCTGAAATGACCACCTTAGTTTACCTTGCAATCCTTGCTAATCGAGTAAAACCATTTTACCATTGTTACCTTAGACTTTTATACCATGAGGGCAATTGTAAAATTAAGGTACTTTATTAGCATACTTGGAAAGCCGTGAGGAATTCCATAACAACTAACTAAGTTTCCATAGGTGTCTTCTTGAGTAGGGTCGAGGGTCATGTTCGGTCATCCAGTGAGATTCGTATTCCAAGATCTCAGTTCCATAACATAGTCAAACCAATAGAAATCCAATCCGAGTAGTGTATGATTCTAGCCTAGGTAGTCATTTCACCATCATCTGAGTAAAACCAAAAGCCTAATCGTGTCTTAGTTCGTTTTTTAGTTAGCATTTAATTTAATTACAGTTTAGGATATTAGACCCCCCCCCTCAAAATATAAAAAATAATTAGTCGTGTTGGTCACGTATGTGTATGGTATACATGTATGTATATGTAATTGTGTACGTATGTTACGTATGGTCGTGGTACGTATGCGTGTATGTATATGTAATTGGTGTACATGTGTGTGTATGGATGTGTATGCGTGGATACATCTGCATATGTTTTTGTGTTAGTGTACATGTATATGTATGTAATTGTCTACGTGTGTGTTTGTGTACATATGCGTGTATGTAGGGCGAACCTGGGGGCAGGCAAGTCACGCCCCCGACGGAGTAACCCACAACCGTGTAATGGTTTTGACTTTTGAATATGGATTCAATTCTTAGAAATTATGCCTTCTAGACAACTATTGTGACAACCTGTAATTTTTGGTTTAATTACGCAAATAACAAACGTTAAGACAATTATAATTAGTGTTTTAATATGTGAATTAACTTAAACAGGCCTTTGGTATGCCTAGGAACGTTTATTCGGCTTCACAGTACGCAACTGGTGATTTGCGGGAAAACCTGACGAGCGTTAAACGGAAATTAACTGACACCGAAAGAAATACTAACAATGCCGAAAAATACAAGTTTTATATGTATACTTAAACACCTAAATTAGTTTTGCTATTCATCATGCTTTCGGACGTCACAAAACGCATACGTGAACGAAAAACACGACTGTAGGAACGCACCGACAACGAAACGGAAGCGTCGGACTAGGGTATTACCTTAAAAATTGAAATATTATAATATATTTAGCTTGGTAATTGATTTTTATTATTCGCAGCCAAAATCGGATAGAAAAATTTACTAGAAACGACCACCGAAGCATTTTAGGTAGTTTTAGCACAACCGACGAACGAACACGTTAAACATCGAAAACCGACACTATATTACGTGTTTTAATCCTAAGATTATGTTAGACGATGTTCCATGAAGTTTGGGTGCGAAAACGGGCCTTGGAAACACTATTGGGCTGCGAGAACGGCTATAAACGAGCTAACGGGCCCTAGGCCCAAACCCACCTAAGCCCTACTATATAAACTCTCTATCACCTTCTCCCCCATTTCAAAAACCCTAGCACACAATCCAGCCGCACACTCTCTCTTTCTCTCTCATTTCCGGCGACCGGAGAAACGCATACGTGAACGAAAAACACGACTGTAGGAACACACCGACAAAGAAACGGAAGCGTCGGACTAGGGTATTACCTTAAAATTTGAAATATTGTAATATATTTAGCTTGGCAATTGACTTTTATTATTCGCAGCCGAAATCGGATAGAAAAATGTACTAGAAACGACCACCGAAGCATTTTACGCAGTTTTACACAACCGGCGAACGAACACGTTAAACATCGAAAATCAACACTATATTACATGTTTTAATCCTAAAATTATGTTAGACGATGTTCCATGAAGTTTGCGTGCGAAAACGGGCCTTGGAAACACTATTGGGCAGCGCGAACGGTTAGAAACAAGCTAACGGGCCTTAGGCCCAAACCCAGCTAAACCCTACTATATAAACTCTCTATCACCTTCTCCCCCGTTTCAAAAACCCTAGCACACAATCCATCCACACACTCTCTTTTCTCTCCTTTCCGGCAAACCGGAGCTCCGTCCAGAGCACGGCGAAGCCAGCGGCGGACCGTCGACGGCAATATGGCAGTGTCGCCGCATGAGGCGTCGCCGGTAGGTTTCTTCTAAAGACCTTTAACTGGAGAGTGACGGTGCATACCCCCCTAAAGCTCACCCTCCGAATGCGATTCCAGACACTGTATTTTCCGTTCGAGCAACTATGATGCCAGTTTTGAATCGCGGCAGTCACGAGTTTCGAGTTTCACTCCGGTAAACCCTCCTAACTAACTTTTGTCTTTCTAGATCCTTGTAGATCCATGTTTTCTGGCCAGCTTGGTTGATGTTTCAGGTAAGAGTGAGCATTGACGGTGGTGTGGTGGTTCCGGCAAGGTAACGGCGGCGGTGGTGGAGGGGGGTGTTGATGACGGATGGCGGCTAGCGTGATGGCAGCGGTGGGCCGACGGCGGCGGTGGCCGCCGGAGGCACCACGGAAGTGGTGGTGATGGTGACGCCATGGGTCTTCAGTTCAGCCCGGTTCACTCGTTTCAAGATGTAGTTTGTTTCGTGTTTGGTACAGAATCTGTTTCGATGCTCGGGTCAAAGCCAGTAAATATCGTGTCAACCATGGTCAAAGGCAGTCAACGGGTCGACTCGGGTCGGTTTTGTATTCCGGGTCAACGAGTCAACGGCTAGTTTTGGATGCTTCGGGTTAAAGTTGGTCAACTTGTTCAACAAAAGTCAACTCGGTCAACATGGTTGACACATGTCAACTGAACAGACTTCGGCTCGGGTCAAACGCAGTCAACGCGAGTCTTGGTAAAATAATATTAACGCGAAGTTATTAAATAATTATGTAAATTTTTCGGTTTAACATGACATCAGCTGTACCCGAACCAACTAACAAAACATTAAGAGAATAAAACTCTTGACTAATACGTGATTTTGTTTATATACCTTGCGTACATACATATGTTTATACTTTAGTAAAAGCCAAACCCACGTATGGTGACATATAAATATATAAATATGTATATTGGAGTAATATTCGACAAAATTGATGTTTTGCACATTGGACGGAAAAACTATATTACTGTTGTTACATTTTATGTTGAGTTTTAAAACATTTATCGACAACTTGCATTGTTGGGATTGTCTAAAACAGAGAAGACTATGCTCGTTTTTCGTAAAAATCTGTAATATGAAACGTGTTTTATTGTAAAACGAAACCTATCTGGATTTAAGGAATTTTATAAAAATAAATATAAGAATATATATTTTGACGACTCTCTATAACTCACAAAAAGGAGTTGATATTGTTCGGCAAATGCGGTTTACAAGATAACTATATGGTATAACAATAATTTTCTTATATTTAATTCAAACGTCTATTATTCGATGATTATGTAAAATAAATTAATTAGTTGTATTTATTGACAACTTCTACAACTTAAATATTTTATAAAAATATATAATTATTTATATTTATCTCAAACGCCTAAACCATATGACATATTACTGTACGATCTTCACATATATTATTAACAGAGTTATTTTTTATAACAAACCAACGTAGTCGATTCCTAACAAGCGTACAACCACATAATTACTTTGATAATTATCCACGATGCATGAGTCTACTATTTTGGCTACACGACAATTACATATATATGTATTTACGTTTACATATATACGTATACTTATATGTCTACATCTTAAGAAACACTACGACGAGTCTTATTAATATCCGTCAACGTGTATGATGACTATTCGGGAAACGCGTAAATACATCATACGAGTCTATAACGTGTATTATTTTTATACGAACACTTGTTTACGTACATACTACCATTCGGGACGACTAGCACGATTCTATAAATATAGTTATATTCTCTATATATATATGGGGAATGTTCATTTGAGAAAAAAATTAATGTGAGAAGAAACAGAAGAAAAGGCATAATGGTAAAACATTAAATAGTTTATAACTCCTCTCATTAATAATGTTATCTCTCATTAATAAAGAAAAAACATTTTATCCTACACATTTCAAAATTTATCCTACATATGTCTTACATTTACCGGAATTTACCCTACACACATGTAAATTTACGCTACACATTTCAAAATTTATCCTACACATACTAAAATTTATCTTACACATGTCGAAAATTCTCCTACACCATAAATTATCTTATCTTGAAAGAGTATATGAAAAAAATGAGTTACAAGTTTAATTAATTAGCTAATTAATGATAATTATAGATTTACCTATATGCCCTTTTTCATAATATTATATACACATATTAAATGAAGTAAATAGAGAATTTCTATTAGTTTAAAAGTTATTCTTTTTATTTTTACAAAATTTTTCTTCTCATTTGAACTCTCCACTATATATATATATATATGTATGTATATATATATGTATATATATATATAGATATATATATATATATATATATATATATATATGGGAGGGTTATCTTGAGAACGCTAAATATTGCGAGAACCGTGAGAACGAATGAAAAAACCAATCAAACCATTTTTAATACAATCATCATTTTAATTAAAATATAACATCAATAAAGAAATTACAACATCAAATAATTCATTTCTCATCTCAAAATCACTCTTATTAGATTTTTTAACATCAATAAAGAAATTACAACATCAATAATTCATTTCTCATCTCAAAATCACTCTTATTAGATTTTTTACACATGTGTAAATATAACAAATTTACACATGTGTAAATGGCAAACTTACACACGTGTAAATTTTCTTAATTTCCGAATTCATGTAAATTTAAATATGTAAATTAAATTTCTAGAATTGTATTCAAATAATAATGAAAAATGTAAAAAGAAAATTTGAATTTCACTTGATTTTGACCAAGTTCTAGTGGTTTTTTCATTTGTTCTCATGGTTCTCGCGATATTTAGCGTTCTCATTTAAACCATCCCCTATATATATATAATATATATATATATATATATATATATATAATACACTCCAAACTTCTTGGAAACTAAGATTTTCCCATCGAATCATTCGGTTAGTGATTTGGTAGAGCTCGGTGACACGTAGTTTAGCTACGCCTATATTAGAGACTTATAAGTTTAATTCCTTGATAGCAATGTTATAGATGGCATGCTAGCGAGTTTACGATTTGGAAACATCATTTTCGAATCATATTATGCTAGATTTGCACAAGGATATCGAGATGAGTGCATAACCCCCACTTTTTTTTTTTACGGTTTTTACATTTTTGTAAATGCTTTCGGAGGTGGAAAGACATGCAAGTTTTGCAAAAGTACACAAATATTCGATTAACGAAAACTACACATTTCTAAACCATGTTGCAAACGATTTCCAACTAACTAATGGTTTATGAAGGTTTATGCTATACAAACCGGTTTTATAAAACATACGTGTATTTTTGAAACATGCATGAGTTTCATGACTAGTGACGGGATTGCCCTACTTACAATTAGGGACTGTGTTGTCCTACATCTGAACAACGGGGCTGGATTGTCCTGCATCTGAACAACGGGACTGGATTGTCCTACATCTGAATAACGGGGCTGGATTGTCATGTATCTGAATAACGGGACTAGATTGTCCTACATCTAAACATAGTCTCGTGCGGACATTGACAGTTATACAATTTTTACAAATGCAAGGTTTTCAAATGACATGCAAAGGAAAATAGTTTTATTACGTTGTCTCAATATTATTTAAATAGATTATCAAAAAGATTTGTTTTAAATCTTTTTCAAACAACTATGAACTCACCAATTTTATGTTGATTTTTCGCATGTTATACTTTCAAACTATGGCACAGTTGGAATAGGAAAATCCATAGGAATTCGAGTACTTAGCGGGTGTTCACTTTCTAGAAGTCTTAGCATTTTATACTTCGTTTTGTAGTGAAGATACCAGTCAGATCACACCAACTATGATTTTGTAGGGTGTGACAACTATGTGGTGCTTAAAAAAATAAAATGATAAAACTAAATGAAGCAATGAAAAAGTCTGAGTCTGGTGCTTTATTGAAGTTTATGCGTAACCGATGGTGAGAGAGTTTCACGAATTATTGATTAGCTATTATGATATGTAATTCTATTATTCTAATACTATATTTTGCTATATTTATGTTATAATGTTAATGGTTGTTTAAAAAATAACTTATATAATTTGTGTAGCTAGAAGGCCTTTTTTCCAGTAGCTTGTACTAGGCACAAACACTAAATCCTTAAGGATGATTCTGCGTGTATGCATAATTGTGTAAGTATGTGTTGTTGCTTTTATTTAAAGAAAAAATTATACATATTTTAAGCAATAGAATGTTGTGTCTATAAATAAATAAACATATTTTATTAGTTTTTATAAATAAAAAAGTTTTTTTAAGCTAACTTAAAGAGACGATTTATAGTCTCTGTGGGTAATTTGTTTTTACATTTTATATTAAGGTATAAACATGAATTGTGGTCTGTTCTGTCTCGAGTTCACTGAGAAAAGAAAAGAAAAGAAAAGAAAAAAATAAAAGAAAGAACAGAATGGAAAAGAGAGGATGTCTTTCCTTCCAATTTGAAAGAAAAAGTAAAAAATTTAGCAGAGTTTTCCTTTTATTTCCATCCTTATATAGAACTCGGGAACACAACATATTAGAAAGAAAAAATAAAAGGAAGAAAAGAAAGGAAAAGAGAGGATGTCTTTCCTTTCAAATCGGAAGTAAAGAAAAAGTAAAGAATTTAGTGTAGTTTTCCTTTTATTTTCATCCTTAAATAGATTGGAGAACACAACATATTTGATTTTCTTTTCTTTCATTTCGTCCATTAGTGTATCAACTCTCGAACACAGTGTAAAAGTTGACATCTTTTAGCCCTGACACACATACCGTCAAGCACAAGTCCATTCCCCCCAGTTTCATTACACGATGGGCGAAGCTTTTATGGGGTGGGAGGGGGCGGCCGACCACCCGAACTTATCGCTCATTAGTGCATATTATTTAGTTTTTGTATATAAAATTTTGGGTATATACGTTTTCAACCCCCGATTTTATAGAAATTTTTAGGTCCATAGAAATCTCAAGCTTCGCCACTGCATTACACATAGTCGATCCAGCCACCATCTCCGTAATTGGCGACCAGCGCCGCCGCAATCTCCACCTCCATCGTAAAAGAACCTCCATCTTTCTCACATCAAACGACCACCACTGCTATAACCTCCACCTCCTCGGATCCGCAAACACTCACATCAAACGACCACCACTGCCGAAACCTCCACCTCCTCGGATCCGCAAACACTACCGTTCTCCCGTCAAACCACTATCACCGTTCCACTTCAAACAACCACCATCGTTCTAGAAGAAGCAGCCTCGTCACCGCCGGTAATCTTTTCATTTTTCTCCATTTATTTTGCTCTTTCAGATTCGTTGTGTATGGGCCAATTGGGTTTGTGTACTGGTCAATTGGGTGCCCCTTTTAGTGGTCAATTGGGTTTGACTACACGATTCAACAAATTGTCTATGTAGTCTATTTTACTTGTTTCTGCTACGACTTATCCACTGTTTTAGTTCCAACTGAGCACCAATAATAGATTTCGTATTTTGATTATTTTGTTGTACGATTCAACAAATAGATTGAACAATAATTCGTCTTTCATATGAAGCTTTGTGATAGGAACGACTGAAATTCAAACAAAAACGGTAAATTAAGATAGATCAATGGCTCGTTTCGGATATAAATTCACCACCGATACAAACCGTAGGGCGATCTAAACGTGAATCGGAATACAAAAATCACCACACAAATATGCCAAATTTATGCTAGCAATGGAACAATTAATTCAACGCAAATCCATTGAGAAAAATTAACCAAGAGAGAAAATTCTCACTCATTAATAAACACACTAACTTTTATACTGTCGAATCCAAAATAACTTCTATAACTACCATGGCCACTACTAATTAAATTAATGAAAAATTGTAGGAAAATAGCATAAACTAAAAGAAATTAAATACATAAAATCATAAAATGGGAATCGTGGGCACTTGGTTCAAGCAGACCCATTCTTCACGTAGGCATGGGGTGAATGGATGTGCATGCGTTTATTCCGGGTTACGAGCAGCATACACGGGTCGGATCAAAGTGGATTGTTTGACCCGTATGTATATCACTTTGGGTCATCAATTAGGGGTGTTCATCGGTTTGGTTTATGGTTTATATAGTTTATTCGGTTCGATTTATTCGGTTTTCAAAATTTTATACCCCAAATCAAAAACCAAACCAAACCAAATTCAATTTGGTTTGGTTTCGTTAAGGGTCTACATATTCCCACACCCATATGCCTACTTCCACACCCCTCACATACGACTTCTCTAGGCCTAGGTGGGTCGTTTAGGGCATCTGAGATGCATCGTCTAGGCCTAGACGGGGCGTCTATGGTTTTTTTTTTGTCTCCGACCAGATCTGTAACCTCATACCATATCAAATCAGTCACATCAGACGGGGCGTCTTGTTGACTGATTTGACTATGGTTGGTACTGCATGTGATAAAGTAATACGGGGCGTGTAAAGGTGTACGGGACATATATATTGGAATTCAGATAGTTGAAATAGGGACATGCAAAGCATTCTTCAATCTCAAAAAAAAGTTCGACGTTCTCTACTTCTTCTTTAGGGGCAGACTTGCGTTCCCGATTCTAACGAGCAAGAGGAGGTTGTATCTAATGTATAAGGAAATCAAAACATACCGTTTTTTTTTATTTTAACACGCATCCCCTGTATATGACTCATACCATGTTGATGAACTATTTTATCCGGTGCAGTAAGTGTATCCGGATTATGGATACGGGTGTGAATATTCTTACGTGCAACAACACTACCCGGATGGATACAGAGGAGACGGTGGTCATCAGCAATCCATTTCCCAGAGCAATCCTTACGAAAGTTACAATGTATCACAATCTTTGTACGCTCAACAAAACTATCCGAACGGTGGAGGATATGGTGGTGAGGCACCCCCCTATGGAATCCGTACCTCACAAAGATGGTATCAAATATGTTTAGTTATGTTAGATAGATGAATAAATATGAAATCTAACCTAATGCTATCGATGCTACAGGTATTCAACTCTCTAGATGAACTACAGAACTGAGCAAAGGAAATGGAAAACACAGATGGTTTCGTTATTGTGACCCGACGATCAAAGAAAATTGGGGGAAGGACCAGGAGGTTATGGCTTGAATGTGACCGCGGTGGTGAGCACCATACTACAACAACGGTTAGAAATGCCAGAAGCAAAAAAACCGATTGCCCGTTTTACCTGGTGGCGGTGCGAGACCATAAGTATGACCTGGGGATAAAAGGGGCAAAGACTGAACATAACCACGAACTTTGTGAGACCTATCGGCCCACGCGTTTGTGTGAAGGTTTAATCTCAACCAATACAGACGGATTGAGCAGCCGACAAGTTCCATGTTCAGAAAGACATACAAAACATAGTTCAGAACATTAGGCCGAACAAAGAGACGTACTAACTCCCATGCAGTCACTATAAAACATCCTAAGTAAAAACTAATTTATTTACAACACGGGGGAGGAACCCGGAACAGAGACCGTAACAGAGATCTTCTTTGTTCATCCCTACTCGAGTAAAATGTGGCGTGCATTCCCGCACGTTTTGCTAATCGATTCAAGGTACAAAACAAATGTATACAACATGCCATTTGTCCAGATTGTTGGTATGATGCCTACCAACTATTTGTTTTGTATCGCGCATGTCGTTATCTGTAAAGAACGTACTGATAACTTTGTATGGGTGCTTGAGAGGATCAGGTCAATGTTGGATGAATGTATGGAGCCACGTGTGATTGTAATGGATAGAGACCTGGCCTTAATGAACGCGTGTGCTAAAGTGTTTCCAAACGCCTCTCGGTATCTTTGAAGGTTTCACATACAATAGAATATTTGTAAGCACTGCAAGAGCGCCTTCACATAAGAAGACTAGCAAAAATTTTGTCATTCTAGGGGACATTGTGTGAGTCTCCATCAATACCCATATACCAGGACCACTTGCGCAACCTTCTAAAGCGACTTGTGGAGCGCAAATGTTCAAGTAAGTTTTTTTAATAACATATAACTTACCTATGTACATTAATAAATTACTTTTAGTTTTTAGGGGTCTTTAAGTACGTGCATGATAATTGGCTGAAAGATTACAACGAAATGTTCGTCTTTGCGTGGACAGAAAAAGTTGCAACTTCGGTCAGCGTCCCTTAAACAAAGTTGAGAGTCAACCCGCCAATTTAAAGAGATGCGTCCAAGATAGGAGCTTGCTGGACCGTATAGTTAGTTGTGTCCACGATATAGTTGAAACACAATACGGTGAAATAAGAGGAGTTTTCGAGAAAGAATCGAAAAAATAATGAACCACCACAGAAAACCGTTGTTTGACCATCTACGTGGAAAAGTTTCCCATATAACACTTGACTTGTTGAGTAGAGAGCTACTTAGGAAACTAGACGTGTTGCAGCGCTTTAATTCATCATGTGGTTGCGAGATGTGGTGTAGTTGTGGGTTGCCGTGTGCTTGTACGCTAGAAAAGTCTGTACACGCAGCTAATATTTTTAAACATAAAAACACTTGTGTGATATATGTCCGTTAATCATGTGGCTTAAACAGTGCATTGGTTTAACCGTGCAGAGCATCCGATTCAACTCGAAAACGTAGACGTCTTCTAGCAGAAGCTTAACTTCAACCATGTAAATTGATACATGATGATGTTGACGTGTTTGAAGAGAGGAATATTGTTAGACAACAGTTAGAGTCACACCCCCTGCCCAAAAAAAGCTTATTGTCAAAGATTAAAGCGGTGTTAACTCCAACCAAATCTACCAAGACACCAGTTTTCCAACAAAATACTCGTGGATGGCCAACAACAAAGCAAGTACAACAACGGTTTGACGAGGCCGCCCGTAGAGATGAAGAATTGAGGATAAGCTGTTTCGATGATGCAAACACATGGTTTGAAGGTTCCCAACAAAGTACATACGATGCCCCCGCCACAGCTCGTACATTCCATCATAGGACTCTCAACAATAGGTCATAAAGTCTTAAAAACCCCAAGCAGTCCGAAGCCATTCAACGAGTTCTAAAAAAAGAGATACGAGATGACAACGGTTTTTTGTTAATAGTGGGCGATGAGAATGTGCTAGTCATCAAACAATTTAAGTCTGTCCTTCCGACAGTGTTTCACCCGCACATCTCGTGCATACAAGATGTGAGGCCGGACGATCATTGTGGGTTTCGGTCTATGGCTGTGGGCTTAGGTATGGGAAACGTTTATGGGGGCACAATCGAAAAGACCTTGTACAAGAGATGGATTAAAACACATGTTCTGGTTACCAATATTTGAAGCATGGGATACAGGATATTTTAACACGCATCGTGATGGCGTATTTTGGGATTTCGTGGAATGTTGTCCCCCCACTCACTAGATGGATTTCCCCCCTCGCAGGGCTTCTTATTGCACAAAGGTACGGTATTGTGGTGCACTGTTAAGCCTCGATGGGAGTTCCACTTCTTCCAGATATTGAGTCCTCCGACCGATCGAAAACCGCCATTGATAACGCTTGCACATGTTAATGATAACCACTTCATACATGTTAAGCTGGAAGGCCAATATCAAATGCCGACAATAAACGGGCTATGGTTGATGCATCCAAGACCCGCTACAGAACAATGGCAATATATACACACACCGCGTTTAGAATGGTATGCATCGATAATTAATCCGCCACCAAATCCAAACCCCAGTATTACTTTCATCGATAGTGAATCTAAAGAATGATTTTTGTATAATTAATATGATTTTTTTGTATAATTATTATGATTTGTTTGTATAATTAATATGAATTTTGTATAATGAATATGATTTTTGATAATTAATATGAATTTTGTATAATTCATATGATTTTTTGATAATTAATATGATTTTTACATAAAAAGTAGATAAAAATATTGCATAAATAGACGCCTCGTACAACCCTACATAGGGCGTCTATGGTTGTCAAAAAGACCTTTTTACCCCTGATTTGCCCTATCTAGGCGTAATTCAAGGGTAAAAATGTAATTTTGGCTAACTAGATGACCCGTCTAGGCCTAGACGGGGCATATACTATGAGCGGCAAATTGAAATTGTTTAAATTTTTTGAATTTAAAAAGAAATAGACAAATTACCATTTTACTCCTGAGTTGCCCCTCGTCTAGGCCTAACCCATGGGTAAAATGGTAATTAACCATTGCAGTAGAATTTGTCAGCAAATAGTTAATTACCATTTTACCCATGAGTTAGGACTAGACGAGGGGCAACTTAGGGGTAAAATAGTAATTCGCCTTTTCTCTTATACGTGTTGTCTGGGTCTAGACGCGTCGTCCGAGCTTTGTATATGAGGGGAACACCTAGATGACCTCTGCATATCACACCCAAATACACATAACATACATACGACAAATCAAGTGCATACGAACCATATTTTTGCGATTTCGAGTTTCACATGTTCGTATTTTTACGTATACTTTGTTATGATTAATTATACATTTTGACCATAGATTATAGGTTAATTTGAGTTTTTTTGATGGTTTGGGAGGGTTTTGTTGAAGATGATGGGTTTTAGGATGAATAGGACGTGCCGTCTATCCCTAAACAACCTCATTTTAAAAAAAAATTGTTACTTTTAGTGTAATTGTTATTATTATTAGTAGAATTGTTTTTATTAATTGTTAGTATTAGTGTGATTATTAGTGTTAGTAGAATTGTTATTATTAATTGTTAGTATTAGTGTAATTATTAGTGTTAATTGTTATTATTAGTGTTAATTAATTTGTTATTATTAATGTTAATTGTTATTATTATTAGGATTATTATTAATTGTTGTTATTATTATTAAAATTTTCTAAAATAATTGTTGTTAATATTACTTGTTAATTGTTGTTAATATTAGAATTATAATTACAATAACTTTTATTATAATAATAAATATAATATAATTCAGACTGATTATTAAATTCAGTTAATAACTCTCCTTTCACATGACAAAATGTTTCATACTATTGATTCAAAACTTCTATGTTATTTTCAATAACCTTTTTAGTGTCAACAAATTATTCTTTTAGAGCATCTCATAACTCCTTTGTACTATTGCAGTGCAACATGCCAGCATAGATATCATTAGGTAAAGTAGTTGCCATGATAGTAAATACCTTTGTATCTAGCTCAATTTTCTGAAAACCATACTCGGAGTAATGTTCGGGACTTTTGGAACTTGAATTTTTGGGTCTTCGGCACTGGTTACCATCGGAACATGTGGTCCGAAGATAACTGATTTCCAGCAAACAGTTTTGTTTAAAAACTTTGAACGTAGATAAACTTTTACTCTGTTTTCAATACAAATGAATAAACAAATTAGTAGTGAGAGCTGACCAGTTTATATCAAATTGATTGTTAAACCAAATTTGAACGACCAAGCTCTAATACCAATTGTTAGGATCTGAGTTTGAATTGTTGTGAAAGTTTAAAGATGGAAAATAATGAATGAAGATAAATCAAAGATAAATGTGGCGGAAATGTAAACTTTGATTCACAGCAATTGGAAGAATGTTTTCATTGACAATGTTTTTTGTAATATTAATCATGTATGCATGCAATTACAAAGTCCCCCCAACCTAAGATTACTCTAATTTGTTTGTATAGAATGTGTAGAAGTGATGGATAGAACAATATAGGCACTGTTCTATTTATAGTACATTACAAACCATTGAGCATCTTTGGCTGACGTCACTATGAAAGTGACATTTAACGGACTAACAAACTCTAACCTCTGCTAGACCTAAACACTATTACATTCAAATACAATATAAACTCTGATGATAACAACTGTTGAGATAACCTCTGTTGGGCTTTTTCCTTTGTTAGTCTTCAGCAGACTTTACTTCAACTAACTTTATCTTTATCAGAGGTTCACATCAGCAGAACTTTGGCTTCGGGCAGAGTTTTGTCTCTTAACATATCTTGTGAACTATCTTTAAGTGAGAGCAGAGTTTAGAGCAGCAGACCTTATGAGTATTATTATTAAGGATCAGATGTTAGAGACTGTTTTGGCTTTTCAATCATTTGTTGTTTGTAGGGTTAAATAGATTCAACAATCTCCCCTTAGAACAGATGATGCTTAAACTTTTCGTTTATTGTTGATCTTTATTTCTCATCAACATTTCCCTTATTTGTACTTTGAATTATAATTCAAAGTACAGGGAAATCATGTCATCAAAATCCCTTTGAAGTTCAAGGTTCATCAGATCTTGGAGGTTAGATGCATCTAGACCATATGCATCCTCCATAGCAAGCTTATGAACTTTACCATCTGATCTGAGCAAGGTCAATTCGAAGGTTTTTGAGGATGACTTCCACTTTAGAATTTTTAGGCCAGATGGTTTGGGGGAAAGTTATTCTTGATAAGTTTGGTGATTGAGGTCTGCTAACAAGGTTTGAGATAATTTCTTCAAGTTTATCACTTGCAGCATCTGTATAGTAAAGCAATTGATTTTTGGTTCGCTATTTAATGTGCTCTTCAAACCTCTGCTCATTATCTTCTTCCATTTGCTTTTGCTTTTTTACTTGGTTTAAGGCAAGTGTGGGTAAGACAGTGGTTGAAGTATGCTTTTTGGAGGCATAGGTCTGTTGAGGGATTGTTGTTGGTGGATATGCTAGCTCTCTTAGAACTAAAGAATCTTTCTCTCTAAGCTCTTCAAGTCTTTCGTAGGTATCAACTACCCTAGACTCTGACCATCTTGCAATAGACCTTGATGAGCCATAGTTTGCAGCAACAAGCTCAGCTTTCATCCTTTTAATCTTCAAGGCATGTTTTTTATCAGCAGGTTTAGTCTTTTTCCAATCAGGTGGAGTTAGCTTGTGTAATGGATCCTTTGGCATAGCCTGAATTCTATCAATTTTTTATTTGTGCTCATTTGAGGAGCAATCCTTGAATTGTGCTCTTGTTGCTTTGTATGGTTTGTGTTGCATTATATAGTTAAGATAACCCTGTTTCAGTTCTTCATCAAGCTCAGTATGGACAAGCCTTTCTGACATAGACTTACTCATTTCTTTGGCAAAGTCTTTAATCTTTCTTACTTTGCTCAGTTGATAAGACAAAATGTCTTGAGTAGTCCTGTGATATTTCCCTTTGCTCTTCTCTTTGGCAATATTCTCAGCCTGTCTAGCCTTCAATTTTAGATATTCATCAAAATTTCTTGGCTTTCTATAACCAAAGAGAGATGTAAAGTCAAGTTTGGTATTATTCTCTGCTAAGAAGAATGATTCAATTTCTTTTCGCACAACTATCAGTTCAAGAGGATATTTGGCAGCAAAAGGTATGATGGATAGTGGTTGATAAATGGTTGTAAGTGAAGTGGTTTTAGGTGAAGATGATGAGGATGGTGATGAAGTGATACGTTTTGATGACAAAAGGATTGGTGATGGAATCTCTTCATCATCTTCACAACAGAAGTTTTCCTTTTGCATTGGAATTTGATTTGTGGTGAAGGTGGTCATGTTGGAATCTTGGTGGTGTGGATAATGGCTGAGTTAAAGATAGAAAAGGGAGTTGAGCAGTGGATTGGGTAAAATCTGTTGAATTTGCTTCAACATTTGTTATGATAGTATCTGCTGCTCCAACATCTGTTTGATGAGTTGGTGAAGGTTTCTTTGGTGTGGGTCTTAGTTTCTTTTGAGGTGGTTGTGTTGGTTTAGTTGGAGCAGAGTATACACTTAGTGTTTGCCCAGCAGTGGTTTTAGGAGATGTTGTTCTTGACTGTCTAACTTTTCTAGCAGACTTGCTCATTTTTGAAGTGCCAAGATCTTCTTTTTCCATCTACTTGGCTTGTTCTTCTTCAATGAGATTTGTGACTTTGACCTCTAGTGTATCTTGCCTCTTCTGCTTTTTCTCAACAATCTCTTCTACCTTTTTATTTAGGGTCTCATCAATCCCTTTTCCTAAACCGGCATCTGATGCTGTAGTAGAGGTTTAAACTGGCTTTTGTTGTACCCTGGTTTTAGTTTTGCAAGTGATGAAGGCTACAACTTTCTCAATGTATCTATAATCTTGATGTGAAGCCTGTGGTGTACCTGAATTGTTAGTCTTGATAGACACATCTTCAAGTGTAAATTTATCTAAGTCAAACAGTTCAGAAGGATTTACTGGTATTTTTAATGAAGAAAGTTGAACTTTCCATTCAAGGTCTCTTCCACACACCTAGTCCTTGAATTAAAGACTGTACAGGGTTTAGTAGTGGTTGAGTATCCAAGAAAATAACCATAATCTACTTTGGTTGCAAAATTTTGAAATTGAATATTTTAAGTTTAAAATAAAACATGGGCAGCCAAAGATTTTGAAATATGAGACCAGAGGTTTAGTTTTGTATAGAATTTCATAGGAAGTCTTTTGATGCCTAGGGGTAATCAAAACTCTGTTTAATACATAGCAAGCAATGTTTATAGTCTCTGCCCAAAAAGACAAGGGTAAATCTGAGTCTGCAAGCATTGTTCTAGCAGCTTCAATTAAAGTTCTATTTTTTCTTTCAACCACCCCATTTTTTTCTAGTGTCCTTAGGATGCTGTATTGCCTAACAATCCCTTTTGACACACAGAATTCATCCAACTACTTATTTTAAACTCTGTCCCATTGTCACTTCTAAAAACTTTTACTAACAGGTCAAATTGTTTTTCAACTTGTTTAACAAAAGTTTGCAAAATACCTACAGTCTCATCTTTGGAGTGCATGAATTAGGTCCACATAAACCATGAAAAATCGTCAATTATGACAAGACAATATCTCTTCTTTTTAAAACTAATGATTTTTACAAGGCCAAACAAGTCCATATATAGCAATTGCAGACACTGACTTATTTTGAACTCTTTAATTGATTTGTATGAACTTTTATGTTGTTTACCTTTTATACAAGAAACACAATGTTCATCATAGGTGAATTGTTTTGATGGAAGACCTCTAACAAGGCCTTGTTTGGAGAGTGTAGTGATAGTTTTAAGATCTGTGTTATCAAGTCTTCTATGCCATAGTTATGTCTCTTTGTTAGAAGCAACTGAGAATAGACATGCATTGGACATTGTATTATCTTTCAACATATTAACTACATACACATTGCCACTCAAGTGAGCAACAAGCTGTGCTTTACTCTCAGCTATGATTTGATCAATCTTTTTAACCACTACTGGCCCAACAATCTGACAAGTTTTCTTAATGAAGAGTGACGCATATCCTTTGTCACTCATTTGAGAAACACTAAGAAGATTAAATTTCAGATTATCAATAAGATTGACATGTTCAAACTTGAGTTTCCTAGCCTGGACTGTCCTTGACCCTAACAGCTTCCCTTTTGAATTGTTACCAAAGGGATGGATCAAAACCTCCATGTGCCATGAAATCTTTGAGTAGAGCTCTACATCTTGTCATGTGCCTAGAGCTTGACTATCTACATACCATAAAATATCAAGACAAGTAAAAGCTCCCTGCACATTAGCAAACAATTAGTTTAGGTGAGTTTCCAAAGCCATGGATTTGGATGGGGTCATTGACATTCGAGCCTCAAGTCCAGGAATATGGTCAGTGCTTTGAACAAATTTTGATAACATTTGTTTTGGCCCATTTCCTATCAACTAATCATAACCATGATGATGCCTATTAACTCTTGGTTTAGATGGTCTTTTGTAGACCTCATAGCCAAGTGGTACACTCTTGTAAGCAGGTTCGCCATATCCCCTTGTAAATTTATTAGCTGCTGGTGCAATTGTTACCTGAACCTTTCTGGGAGCAGAGGTTATATTAAATTGTTTGGTAACAGATGTTTGGACAGGGACAAAAGTTTGTCTAGTCTCTTCATTTCTTGAACTCTCAAGTGTTTTAGATTTATAATCATTTCTTTTGACATTAAAATTTTTTCGATAAACACACTCTTGAGTTTTGTGGTTTAATCTACCACTAATGGTACAATTTGGTGAATCAACGGTCACACTTATTTTTTTATATCATAAGCTTTTAGAAGAAAACAGTTTTTAGTGACATGATTCTTTTCACAAAAATCATAAAACAAGTTTGATATTTTCTCTTTTTTCTTCCCTTTTTCTGTCTTTTTGTCAGTAGATTTTGTAACAACTGCTGAAGATCTTTTAAGGGAATGATCTTGACTTGAGGTGCCTTTACACCTTCATTGAAAAATCCATTGGCTTAAAGTTGTCAAGAATGTCATACTCATCTGACCAAGTAGGTTTGAATTGATATTTTTCAATTTCCTCAAAAGTTGAGGATCCTGCTGGTCTTTCTAAAACAATTTTGTTACCATTTGGTTCAGTGAATTTAATTTCTTGACCAGCAAAGTTTGTTGGAATAATTTCAACCAACTCACAATCATTTACAGCAGTATTTTGATAAATTTGGTCATATTTTCTAAAACCTACACCAAATTTTACATTGCTTTTGATTTGTGATTCTAACATGAGCTCATAACCTTTACAGGATTCTACCCACTTTTCACAAGTAATTTGGGTAGATTCAAGCTTCTTTTTACAACTTTGATATTTTTCTATCATGGTTTTAATTGATCCTTGGTTATGCTGGACTCATGTTTGAGACTACAGATTTCAGAATCTTTTTCAAACAGTTTTGTTTTTAACTCTTTTGCAAGTTTTTGAAACTGAATTTCATCATCCAAAATTTTGTTTCTCAGATTTCATTCACCTCTTTTATGTTAGCAAAAGCAATAATTAATTTATTAGAACATAAGTCTTTAAGGACCTGAGGTGATACCTTACAGCAGCCATCATGGCACAATCACATTCACCTTAACAAACACTGATTTCCCATGGGTCAGTCATTGAGATCACAGTTTTTTCACCAACTTTCTCTTCTTAAACATCTGCCACAACATTTTCACAAACATCATTAGAATTTAACACTACCTCAGACTCATCCCCTTCAAGTATTGTGTCTAGTGCCATAAAACAAAAATCATTATGTTTATTTTCAGTATTAGCAAGTAAAGCAAAATTTTCACCAGTCAATTCCTCAGGCAAGCTACTCTAATCAACAAAACCTTATGTAAAGAAGCTCTGTGTATTGGTCTCTACAAAAGTAGAGGTTTGTGTAACTTGTGGTGTAGGTTGCACTTGAACCTGAGGAGTTAGGGCTTGAACATACTGTATCTGAGGAACAGTGGTTTGGACATATTGAATTAGAACATTGTTACAGGGTGTGAAACTGAGCAGTGTTTTGCATATGAGGAGCAAGGATATATTGGGAATAATGGACAGTGTTTTGTGTGTTTTGAGGTCTAGGACTTGGGTGCGTTATAATTGGACCATTTATTTGACTCCTACACTCCCTAGCAAAATGACTTAACATGTTACACTTGCATCATTTAATGTTTGACTTATCCAACCCAACTGTTAACCCTCCATGCAACCCTAAAAATTTTCTACCAGTTCTTTTATAGAACTTGTTTGCCCTAACACTTAAAAATGCCAGTTGGTATAATATGTCCATTTCTTCTAAATCAATTGGATCAAAATGTTGAAGATCATTAAGTTCAAAGGATAAGTTGTTAGAAACTTGGTTTTCCCATTTGCTGCAAAAGCAAAGTTAGGTGAGCAAGAATCAGAGTTGAAATTCCCTCCAGATGTTATGTCAACAAAATGATCATAACTTTGCTCCTTGCTACTATCAAAGGTTTCTTCTTGACCAAAAAGTGTTCTACTACCAAAAGAATAGCCATCAGCCACTTTTCCTAACTCTTGTAGCTTCTTTTTTTTGTTAAGCTCTCTCTTATAAGTGAGAAGTCTACCATGAAGCTGAGTCAAACTCGTCTCTTTGAACCCAACCCAATAGCTGTTCTAGTAACAAAGGCAATAGTATCCCATTTTTCTGGTGGAGATCTTAGAAATTGACTATTAAAATGCAATTTGGATATTCGACTTTTACC
Source organism: Scalesia atractyloides (assembly GCA_947069175.1). Classification (NCBI taxonomy): domain Eukaryota; kingdom Viridiplantae; phylum Streptophyta; class Magnoliopsida; order Asterales; family Asteraceae; genus Scalesia; species Scalesia atractyloides. Next base: position 74,736,290 of record CAMTDV010000023.1, read on the forward strand.
AGTTTTAACTCACTAATGAGACAACTAAACCCTTCAAATTGTTGAGTTAATGACTCTCTTTTCACATGACAAATTGTTTCATACTGTTAGTTCAAAACTTCTTTGTTATTTTCAATAACCTCTTCAGTCCCACCAAATTGTTCTTTCAGAGCATCCCATAACTCCTTTACATTGTTGCAGTGCAACAGGCCAGCATAGATATCATTAGGTAAAGCAGTTGCCACGATACTAAATGCCTTTTATGTAGCTCAATTTTCTGAAAACCTTGCTTGGAGTAATGTTCAGGACTCTTTGGAACTTGAACTTTTGGGTCTTCGGCACTTTATATCTAGCTCAATTTTCATGCTTAGTAGTGAGAGCTGACCAATTATATCAAATTGATTGTTCAACCAAATTTGAACGACCAAGCTCTGATACCATTTGTTAGGATTTGAGTTTGAATTGTTGTGAAAATTTAAAGATGGAAAGTAATGAATGAAGATAAATGCAGTGAAAATGTAAACTTTTATTCACAACAATTAGAAGAATATTTTCATTGACAATGCTTTTGTAATATTAATTACGTATGCATGCAATTACAAACTCCCCCTCAACCTAAGATCACTCTATTTTCTTTGTACAGAATGTGTAGAAGTGATGGATAGAACAGTACAGACACTGTTCTATTTGTAGTACATTACAAACCATTGAGCATCTTTGGCTGACGTCACTATGAAAGTGACATTTAACAGACTAACAAACTCTAACCTCTTCTAGACCTAAACATTATTACATTAAAATACAATTATAAACTTTGATGATAACAACTTTTGAGATATCCTCTGTTGAACTTTATCCTTTGTTAGTTTTCAGCTGACTTTACTTCAACTGACTTTATCTTTATTAGAGGTTCCCATCAGCAGAACTTTGGCTTAGAGCAGAGCTTTGTCTTTTTAATATCTTGTGAACAGTCTTTAAGTGAGAGCAGAGTTTAGAGCAACAGACCTTATGAGTATTATTAAGGATCAGATGTTAGAGACTATTTTAGCTTTTCAATCATCTGTTCTTTTGCAGGCTTCAGTAGATCCAACATTATTATTATTATAAATTAATTTCCGTATTTCGCTAACAATATCTGCAGGTATCTACATAGAATGCTCACTCTTTCTATTACGGATCGCGGCCACAGCCGTGAGTGGGGTACGAGAAGGTTCATCTTTTTCTTCTACTTCTTATTGTATAGGAGGTCGTGCGCACTTGGACACGGTCTGGCCCAGTACTTCGCCTTTGCCCATCACCAACAAGAGCGTGGATTTTTGTATGGCAGCGCGTACGTGACCGTCATTGCCCGTTCGTTGGGTCATTTATCAGAGACGAACCCACACTTACAGCCGGCCATACTGTCACACCCTGATTTTCGATGTAGCGGAAGCGTGTCGCGAAGTGTGACCAGAGCGACAATCGTTGCATTCAACCAAGTAAACGACAATTATATTACATTACAAAACATTCATCCATACTTTTTAATTGACCATAATTCACATATAAACTTTTGTCTTTAAAACAAACCACAAGTTTAACAACGTTATTTAAAATTCAGATATAAGTTTATAAAACATAACAACAAAGACTAGATGAAACACAACATCTTGACTTCTCAACAAACGAACAAGATTTTTTTTCCGAAGGCCATCCACTAGTTTCCTGTAATACATGTTAGTTTTGAAAACAATGTCAACAAAAGCAGGTGAATTCATATTATAAATTTTGTATCAAATGAATTATCAAAAACATTTGAAACAATAAATCCGTTTAATATAGCTTAATGAAACTTGTAAGATCATTAGTGTGTTGCAAGGACACTAATCTGTATGCCGAATAAGGTGGCAACTAAACCTTGACGATTTATTATGTGTCTGAGACACTCGTTTTAGACAAAAAGTACTCTAATACGATCTGTTATTATTGTCGTATTAGAGTGGGGCTCGCCCAAACCCAATAGATCTATCCCCTTGTTCCTCGGTACTTGTCTTTCATTAATGGCCCCAATGCTTGATCCTTATTCACATGTGATCTAAATATTTTCATTTTCCCAGCTATATTAATTGTAACATGGATACATCCCCGCACGTTTAAAACCATAAAAACGTTAAAATAAAAAGGGATACATGAACTCACATATTTTCGTTCCGTACAAATCTCTATTTGATTCCTGATACTTCATTCTTTTTTCGACCTACAAGTGTTCTAGTCTATTAGACACTTAGGCTTTCGTTTGTTTTTCGTACAAGTATTTTATCTCGAATTCATACTTGTAATTGTTGGTTTTTCTTTATTTGATAACATAATATATAATATTATATATATATTATTATATAATATATATATAATATATAAATATATATATTAGATTGGTTATATGTAAATGGACCTAGTCCATAATTTAATTGTCAATAACTAAATCTAATAATATATTACTTATGGGCCTAGCCCACTTTTCTTACTATGTGTGGGCCTAGCATAATTTGTTTCATATATGTGGGCCTAGCCCAACCAAATTAGTTTTAAAATGGATTAAGCCCAATTGGTTTGTAAAGATGGGTCTAGCCCAAGTTAAAAATGAAATATTGGGCCTAGCCCAATATAGTTTATAAAAATTTGATTAGCCCATGTTTAGTTTTATAAAAGTGGACTTTAGCCCAAAGTTAGTTTATATAGAAATGGATTAGCCCAATTTATTTCTTTATAAAAGTGTGCTTGGCCCAAGTTATCTTTTATTTAAATGGGTCTAGCCCATGTAAACTTTTATAAAAGTGGGCTTAGCCCAAAGTTTGTTTTTATAAAGTGGGCCTTAGCCCAAAGTTGATTTTACGAAAGTGGGTTAGTCCATATATTTTTATAAAAATAGTTTTATCCCAATATAGTTTTTATAAAAATGGACTTATTCTAATAATTGTTTAGTTGGGCTTATTCAAAAATATTTACTTGTATTTAGTATAACTTATAAAAATTTATTTATAAAAACTATATGTTATATATATTTAAAAATTCTAGTAAATATAAAGTGTATGGTTTATTTGTTCGTTTTGACCGTTTGATTCGCGTCGACTATTTTATTTGTTTCATTTTTGTCATTTATTATGTTTATACCATATATTTTATTTTGTCCGAGTTTGTCCAAATTGTCCCATATATATTATTTTGTCAAAAATTGAACACTTAAACATATTTTTATACAAAAATACATGTGCAAATATAAGGTGGTTTAAAATATATATTTTATCAAATATATATATTTATCTCATTTTTAGTTTAAGAAAATATAATAATTATATTCTTAACTTTTTATCCAAATCCTTTATCGAAACATGATTAAAGTTCATAATCACTTTTAACCATCAAATCTTTAGTTTAATCATATCTTAATCAAGATTAATTTTTATAAAAAATTGCCATAGTTTCCTTTAAAAATATAAGTTTTCTATGTTTTTATAAACATGTCTTAAGTAATTAAACTAACTCAAATCATCATCCATCACAATTTTTATATAAATATATTAGCAAAATATCATGAACTTGTTATAACTTTTAGTCTTCCTTAATATAGAAACTTTATTATAACTTTTATATAAAATTTCTAAATCAAAATTTTTATTTAATGATCTAATACATGTATAATCATATTTAAAATATGAGATTATGTTCATGACATATTTTGTTAATGAATCTTGCTAATCTAAACATGCATTTGTTTAGATCATCTTTTTATTCATAATTTTGCAAGATTCAAGTTTACTAGTTCATAACAAGTTCAAGATCAACAAAAATTATCAAGAAAATCACATGATTATGTTAGTGATTTTAGATTTATTAGTGTTTTCCAAGTGGGTTTTATATAATTTTTATGATGATCTTGTGATATTTTTATAAAATAAAAAGTATAACACAAGCCTTAAGATCTTACTACTAGCACAGGCTAGGGATGATCTAAGAGATGAAGAAATAGATTGATCAAGATTTCCAAGCTTCCAAAGTGAGCACCTAATCCTTGCAAACTCTTTAGATTATCTTTAGATCTTCATGCAAGCTTGGTTTTCTAGGGTTTGGTTTTTAAAAATTGATGTGAAGATGGTGATAGTGTTGGCTGATTTTGGGAGCAAAAAGGAAGGAGTGTTGTGAAGCTTTTGCTGTTATGAGAAATGAAGGATTGGAAAGTGATTATGATCTTGAATTTGTGTTTAGGTTCTTACACCTCATTGTACACCAACAATCTTTACAATTTGCCAACAAATATTAGTAGATTAAGTGGCATGGTGGGTGGCACCCTATAGCCTTGAGGTTGGGGGGGGGGGGGTTGGTGTTGTTATATTTTTTTAAATAAAATGTAATTTTTATAAACTTTTATAACTTTAATAATTTTATATATAAGTTTTTATAAAAACTAATGCCCCAACACTTTAAAGTGACGTTACAATATGCCAAAATAATTTACTAGTCTTGTTGTTTCGTTGTTCGGTTGATAAAGTTGGTTTGGGTCTTATACCAGGTGAAATATTGATATATAGTGTTACTTATAAAATTTTATGTTCATAATAATTCTAGGAAATATTTATTGTCCCGTTAATCTAGCTCTTCAGACTAATAATTTTGTCATTTTAAGTTCGGTTCTGGTACCGGCTTTGTTGTCAGGTTTTTGTTTTTACTGAACAAACCATTTAGCTTTATATATTATATATGGGTTTTATACTATTTCTAACACCCATTATTATTCATTAGCTAAAAATATTTATTTTTGACTTCTCGGACATTTGCTGAATTTTGACAAAGAATGCTGAATTTTGCTGCAGACTTGGACAATTTGGTATTTTATATAAAATTTTATGGTATAATAGTGTAGAAATATTTTATGTACTAATTATATTATATCAGACTGTACCGTAATTAGTTCTGATATTTAATACATGTTCGCTTCGTTGTCATTTGTCTAGGACATGGTATTATATATTTGTGATCATGACGAATCTATTATCATACCAAACAATGATTTGGTTAATTTCCTAGACTTTTAAGATTTAGAATCAAAAATTAAGGCATGTTATACGATAAATAGACAATGTACTAGTTGTTCAAGTTGTACAGAATTACCGGAATTTTGCCAATTGTCACATTCTCACCTTGTTCAAGAAAATTTTGTCCCGAAATTTAATTCGTGTCATCCTTTGTGTAGGATTTCTCAAACAAGTGGGGATACTTACTTTTGATTTCGTCTTCCCATTCCCAAGTGAACTCAGGTCCGCGCTTTGAGTTCCAATGGACTTTGACTAGTTTGATACGACTCCTCCTTGTTTTCTGAACTTTCAAATCTAAAATTTCGACAGGTTCTTCGATAAAATGGAGTTTGTCGTCTATATGAATTTCGTCCGTGGGGATAATAAGTGACTCGTCTGAAATACACTTTTTAAGATTTGACACAGGAAAAGTGTCGTGAACGTTACTAAGTGTTTCAGGCAATTTCAGCTTATATGTGACTGTTCCAATCTTCTCCAAGATTCCGTATGGTCCTATATACCTTGGGCTAAGTTATCCTTGCTTCCCGAATCTAACTACGCCTCTCCAAGGCGAGACCTTTAATAGCACATTGTCTCCAATCTCAAAGGACAATGGTTTGCGGCGTTTATCTGCATAACTTTCCTGTCTATCCTGAGCGGCTTTAATATGGTCTCGGATTTTAAAAATTTTATCCTTAGTTTCTTGAATTAATTCTAGACCTATCAATTGTTTGTCGCCTGTTTCCACCCAACATAACGGAGATCGACATTTACGTCTGTATAACGCTTCAAATGGAGCAGCTTGGATACTCGTGTGATAACTACTGTTATATGAGAACTCCACTAAAGGCAAGTGAGTATCCCAATTTCCGCTTAAGTCAATTACACAAGAATGAAGCATATCTTCTAAGGTTTGAATGGTGCGTTCACTTTGGCCATCTGTTTGGGGATGAAAGGTCGTACTTAGATCTAAGCGAGATCCAAAAGCCTTTTGAAATGATTGCCAAATTCTTGATATGAAACGACCATCTCGATCAGAGATTATGGAAACAGGCACTCCATGTCTTGCCATAATCTCTTTAAGATAAAGTTCAGCTAACTTCTCGGTTTTATCTTTCTCACGTACCGGCAAGAAGTAAGCTGATTTAGTTAGTCGGTCAACAATTACCGAAATCATGTCGTGACCGCGAGAGGTCCTGGGTAATTTTGTTATGAAATCCATAGAAATTTGTTCCCATTTCCAAGTGGGAATTTCAGGTTGTTGTAACAATCCTGAAGGTTTTTGGTATTCGGCTTTAATTTTTGCACATGTTAGACATTTTCCAACATAAGTTGCAATATCTCTCTTAAGATTAGGCCACCAATAAAAGTCTTTAAGATCGTGATACATTTTATCCGCTCCGGGTGTATCGGATATTTGGACTTATGGGTTTCGTTTAGGATTAGGTTTCGCAGATTACCAAAAAGAGGAACCCAAATTCTGTTTGCAAAATAAAAAGTTCCATTCTCATTTGGTTCTAATTGTTTTTCCATACCTCTAAGCATCTCTCCTTTAAAATTTCCGCTCTTCAGGGCTTCCTGTTGAGCGTCGTGAATTCGAGAGGTAAGGTTATTGTGAATGGTGAGTCTTAATGATCGTACACGAAGAGGCTTCACTCGTTCCTTTCGACTTAGAGCATTTGCGACAATGTTCGCCTTGCCCGGATGGTATTTAATTTCACAGTCGTAGTCATTCAACAATTCAAGCCAACGTCTTTGGCGCATATCTAACTCTTTCTGGTTAATATATGTTGGAGACTTTTGTGATCGATAAAGATTGTGCACTTGGTGCCATAAAGATAATGACGCCAAATTTTTAACGCAAATACCACTGCACCTATCTCTAGGTCATGTGTGGTATAGTTCTTTTCGTGAACTTTTAATTGGCGTGATGCGTATGCAATAACTTTCTCTCGTTGCATTAATATGCATCCTAAACCTTGATGTGAAGCATCACAATAAACTACAAAGTCGTCTGTGCCGTCCGGAAGTGACAGAATCGGTGCATCACAAATTTATCCCTTAGCAGTTGGAAAGCTGCTTCTTGTCTCTCTCCCCAATCAAACTTTTTATCTTTCTGAGTTAGGGAGGTTAGTGGTTGAGCGATATTTGAAAAATTCTCAATGAATCTCCGATAATAACCCGCCAATCCTAAAAATTGGCGTACTTCAGTGGGTATCTTAGGTGCTTTCCAATTCTTAAGGATTCTATTTTTGATGGATCGACATGTATACCTTTAACGTTGACTACATGTCCGAGAAATTGGACTTCACGAAGCTAAATTCGCACTTAGAGAATTTTGCATACAGTTTCTCCTTCTTTAACAACTCAAGAATGTCCTAATATGATGTTTATGATCCTTCTTATTTCGTGAATATATCAATACGTCATCAATGAATACTATCACAAAGATAAGGCTTGCACACACGGTTCATTAAGTCCATGAACACCACTGGTGCATTTTTTAGACCAAATGGCATAACAAGGAACTCGTAGTGACCGTAACGGGTTCGGAACGTTGTCTTTGGAATACTTTCTTCCTGCACTCTAAGCTGATGGTATCCTGACCTTAAGTCAATCTTCGAGTAAAAACTTGATCCTTGAAGTTGATCGAACAGATCATCGATCCTCGGTAACGGATACCGATTCTTGATCGTGAGTTTGTTCAATTCTCAATAATCTATGCACATTCTAAAGCTTCCATCTTTCTTCTTTACGAATAGAACTGGAGCTCCCCAAAGTGAGAAGCTTGGTCTAATAAATCCTTTGTCCAACAACTCTTGAAGCTGTGTGGGCAACTCTTGCATTTCCGAAGGAGCTAATCGGTATGGGGATTTCGCTACAGGTGCAGCTCCTGGAATCAAGTCTATGTGAAATTCGACTTGTCGTTGGGGTGGTATTCCTGGCAAGTCCTCTGGGAAGACTTCAAGAAATTCCTTAACAACAGGGATCTCCTTAAGTTTTGGCTCCTTGGATTTCTTGTCAACAATGTGTGCTAAGAATGCTATACATTCTTTTCTCAAGCACTTTTGAACTTTCATACAAGAAATAATTCGCAATGGCGTTTCGCTCTTCTCGCCATGTATAAGAAGTGTTTCATTATTAGGAAGTGGAATGCGAATAATTTTGTCGCAACACACAACCTCGGCGTGGTTATTGGATAACCAATCCATACCGATTACAACATCAAAACTACCTAATTGGATGGGTAATAAATCGATGTTGAGTTTTTGTCCACCTAACTCTAAAGAACATTCTTTAATAATTTTATCAGATTCAATTATCTTTTCATTCGCTAGTTGGATAGTGAATGGAATATCTAATTTATTTGAATTTAGTTCAAGTATATCTTTAAATTCTAAAGATATGAAACTAAAATCAGCGCCAGTATCAAATAAAATAGATGCAAAATGGTTATTGACATGGAACGTACTAGTGATCACATTTGTATCCTGACGTGCCCCGTGAGCTCCTATTACAAAGGCTCGCATGTGGCCTTTGTTCTCTTTTGGGCATTCTTTCTAAAATGGCCTATTTCACCGCAACCATAACAACTTTGATTTCTTCCTCGGACGTTTACATTTCCATAGCCTCCTTCTTTCTTGCCTTCATTCTTGTTTCCTTTGTTATTACTCTAGCAGTTTTCGATGCGGTGTCCCAACTTCCGGCACTTATCACATTTGGTGGTTCGGCATCCACCATAATGATGATAATTGCACCTGTTGCACTTAGGTGCATTTCTGTATAACCTCTCGGTTCTATCACCGCTGCTGCCATGAATACTTTGTTCCTTTTTGCTGCGAGGGTTTCTTTCTTCTTGTTACTCGGTCGGGAACCTTTCTTGAAGTGTCTAAACTTTCTCTTATTCCCATGTGAGGTTGATTCTACATGTGTTTCCTTGAGCATCTCCACATTCTTTCTCGAAAACTTATTCATTCTCACCGCTTCTTCGGTAAGGCTTACTGCAATCGTAATTGCCTCAGTGATGGTTGTTGGATGTGACGAAGTAACTATACTTCGAATTTCTGGAGATAATCCCCAAATGTATCGTTCGATACGTTTCAATTCATGGGTTACCATATATGGAACGACTCGCGAAAGATCATGGAAACGTTGTGTATAACCATACACATCGGGTCCTATCATGGATAAGTTCCAAAATTCGGTTTCCAATTTCTATAACTCGGCTCTAGAACAATATTTCTCTCTCATCATATCTTTCAGTGTATCCCAAGTAATAGCATAAGCAACTGCTTCTCCAAGTGTCTGTACTTGCAAATTCCACCATGACAATGCTTCATCCATAAATAAGCTTGATACATATAACACAATCTGGTTGGTAGAACAGTTACTCATAGGAATCACGGAATCCGCCTTTTCTGTCCAACGCACAAAGGCTATTGCACCGCCTGTGCCATCAAAATTCAAGGGTTTGCAATCTAAAACTTGTTTGTATGTACATCCTGAAATAGTTAGATTTCAAGAATCATCAATAATGTATATTGTTAGAAATAAATATTAATGATCATACTTTGGTAATATTATAAATAACAAACCATTTACGGCATCTGAACTCTTGGTGGTTCTTGAACCCTTGGCTCAGCATTGCGCTCGTGATGCGCAGTGCTTCAGTTATTCGTTGATTCACTAGAGCATCGAGCTCGGCTTGGGTTGTAGGTAATGGCGATGGTCTAACACGGGGTCTACCTCTTCCTCTAGATGCCATGATCTTCATTTATGAAACATATAGAAGTGATTAGATGTATATTTGAAACAAATATTGTCTTTCATGGATTAATATTATATAGTATAAGTGTATATAATATTGATATAATTCAATTTTTATGTATAGTATCCATATTATAAGCGCCATAATAGATACATAAAAATGAACAATCAACAATGCATAAATAAAAGATAAACATCAACCATTATATATATATATTGTCAACTTGATACATCATTTTTGTGAAGATACAAAAATAACTCGAAGTTATAACACAACGATAGACAAGTCATACACAATACATTATAAAGTAGATATTTTCCTTCACATCGTTCTTCAAAATCTTCAAGTTGACGACATATATATCTTCAAAAACTTATATCTTCAGCAAAACTGGGTATGAGTACCTACCCTAGAGATATGACCATATACCAACTAGACAAACGGTGGAGGTGGAGGTGGAGGTGGAGATGAACGGACGATCCCCTGGAGGTATGCGACCTCCTCCTCGAGCGAACGGATACGCTCCTCGTGGGATGGAAATACACTCTGCAGTAGAGAGTGTGGATGCGGTATAACAGGCGAAGGTGGTGATGGTAGAGATGGTGTCACGGGAGGTGTCGAAGTGGGTAATGGTGGTAACTGAGATGACAAAGATGGAGTACTCTGAGATGCTCGCAAAGTGGAAACCTGAGCCTCCAGCTCATGGATACAGCGAAATAAGATAATAATCTGTATCTCCAAAGACGTGACTCGAAACTCAATGGTGGTCGGTGGAAATTGACTGGGATGATAGGGATTAGATAGGCTCATACCAGGTGGAGGTGATCGAATGTGAATACCGGTATGGTGAGATGATGGGTATGATGGTCCTCCAACAATGGGTGGTCGTGAATAGGGATGGTGTCTACTCGCATACTGACTAGACTCAGGGAACATAACTCGGGAGGGTCCTGCAGTGTAAGAATATACATAAGGATCAGATGTGATAAAAGGATCTGGAATGGGTATACGCGGTATATGTAATGATCCATCAACATGGTGAAACAGTGGCTGCTCAGATGAGTAGGATGTACCTCCCAAAGAGTAATGTGAAGGTCCAGACAAAGGATGAGGAGTGAAACGATCAATAGCAAATGAAACGTCTCCTGGTAAATACTGAGATGGTCCAGATGGGTAGATGTGACCAGTAGTGATAGCATCAGATGGTATGGGATCAACAAAAGTGGGTGTAATAGAATCATCAACAGTGGGAAGAGTATCTGGAAGTAGTGGTAGAGCAGTATCAGGTGAGGGCTCGGGTGGGGGTGATCTCGGAGACGATGGAGCAGATGAGGTAATATCAATGACATCAAGCTCATGAGGAGCTACCTCAAGGTGATCTCCGATACCTAGATCATCCTCAAGGTGATCTACGTGAACAATAGGAATGACATCGTCATCTCCATCGATGTCGACAGCAAAAGGATCTGCCACGTTAAGTGGTATAACATGGTGCTCCACAATGTGCTCACCTTCAGGGTGGCCAATGATAACTATCTTGTGGTCAAAGAGTGGTAAAGCTAAAATATCATCATCAGGAATATCCCCGGGAATGGGATCGGGTATAGGGTAGGGTAAGGCAAAAGGCTGGAAATCATCGTCCATCCAGTCATCGTCAGAATCATCGTGATCTGACTCGTCGTCGGAAATGATAATGACTGGTGGGAGTAGATCGTCTAGTGGTGTATAATCTATCTCAGGGTCAGAACAAATTAGACTCGGTGTCTGAAAGGCTACTATCAGAAGACATGGTCCTGGAAAACATAATCCGTACAACTTATTTTCGTTAATAAATAATTTTTGTTTAAAGATAAATAATCGGGCAATCACTAAGTTTCAATGTAAGTTTTTTTTCTAATCATAAGTTCAACTCAACTTACTGTTATTGTGTCTATCTCTCATAGACTAGTTTTATATAATGACCTTGCACTATTGTTTTTGTTTTAAACATTTGACACTAGTGGACAGTTCTCCCCGGGATGTCAAACCAAAAATACTTATTTCAATTTTTGTAAACGACTCACAAAAATTTATAAAAGAGCATTTTGAAATTGTAGACTAGACTCAAAAGAATCTTGGTTCACTACAATTGATGCTCTGATACCAAGTCTGTCACACCCCGATTTTCAATGTCGCGGAAGCGTGTCGCGTGTCGCGAGGTGTGGCCAGAGCGGCAATCGTTGCATTCAGCCAAGTAAACAACAATTGTATTACGTTACAAAACATTCATCCATACTTTTTATTTGACCATAATTCACATATAAACTTTTGTCTTTAAAACAAACCACAAGTTTAACAACGTTATTTAAAATATAGATATAAGTTTATAAAACATAACAACAAAGACTAGATGAAAAACAACATCTTGACTTCTCGACAAACGAACAAGATTTTTTTTCCGAAGGCCATCCACTAGTTTCCTGTAATACATGTTAGTTTTGAAAACAATGTCAACAAAAGCTGGTGAATTCATGTTATAAATTTTGTATCAAATGAATTATCAGAAACATTTGAAATAATAAATCCGTTTAATATAGCTTAATGAAACTTGTAAGATCATTAGTGTGTTGCAAGGACGCAAATCTGTATGCCAAATAAGGTGGCAACCAAACCTTGACGATTTATTATGTGTCTGAGACACTCGTTTTAGACACAAAAGCACTCTAATACGATATGTTATTATTCCCGTATTAGAGTGGGGCTCGCCCAAACCCAATAGATCTATCCCTTTGTTCCTCGGTACTTGTCTTTCGTTAGTGGCCCCAATGCTTGAGCCTTATTCACATGTGATCTAAATATTTTCATTTTCCTAGCTCTATTAATTGTAACATGTATACATCCCCGCACGTTTAAAACCATAAAAACGTTAAGAATCTCTATTCGATTCCTGATACTTTATTCATTTTTCGACCTACAAGTGTTCTAGTCTATTAGACACTTAGGCTTTCGTTTGTTTTTCGTACAAGTATTTTATCTCGAATTTCATACTTGTAATTGTTGGTTTTTCTTTATTTGATAACATAATATATATATATAGATATTAGATTGGTTATATGTAAATGGACCTAATCCATAATTTAATTGTAAATAACTCAATCTAATAATTCATTACTTATGGGCCTAGCCCAACAGTTTTTTTTTTGTAAGTATGTACCTAGCTCAATTTTCTTACTATGTGTGGGCCTAGCCCAATTTGTTTCATGTATGTGGGCCTAGCCCACACCCAAATTTTGTTTTAAAATGGATTAAGCCCAATTGGTTTGTAAAGATGGGTCTAGCCCAAGTTAAAAATGAAAGATTGGGCCTAGCCCAATATAGTTTATAAAAAATTCATTAGCCCGTGTTTAGTTTTATAAAAGTGGGCTTTAGCCCAAAGTTAGTTTTTATAGAAATGGAGTAGCCCAATTTATTTCTTTATAAAAGTGTGCTTGGCCCAAAGTTATCTTTTATTTAAATGGGTCTAGCCCATGTAAACTTTTATAAAAGTGGGCTCAGCCCAAAGTTTATTTTTATAAAAGTGGGCCTTAGCCCAAAGTTGATTTTATGAAAGTGGGCTAGTCCTTATATTTTTATAAAAATAGTTTTAGCCCAATATAGTTTTTATAAAAATGGACTTATTCTAATAATTGTTTAGTTGGGCTTATTAAAAAATATTTACTTGTATTTGTTATAACTTATAAAAATTATTTATAAAAACTATATGTTATATATATTTAAAAATTCTAGTAAATATAAAGTGTATGGTTTATTTGTTCGTTTCGACCGTTAGATTCACGTCGACTATTTATTTGTTTCATTTTTGTCGTTTATTATGTTTATACAATATATTTTATTTTGTCAGAATTGTCCGAGTTTGTCCAAATTGTCCGATATATATTATTTTGTCAAAAATTGAACACTTAAACATATTTTTATACAAAAATACATGTGCAAATATAAGGTGGTTTAAAATATATATTTTATCAAATATATATATTTATCTCATTTTTAGTTTAAGAAAATATAAGTAATTATATTCTTAACTTTTTATCCAAATCCTTTATCTAAACATGATTAAAGTTCCTAATCACTTTTAACCACCAAATCTTTAGTTTAATCATATCTTAATCAAGATTAATTTTTATAAAAAATTGCCATAGTTTCCTTTAAAAATATAAGTTTCCCATGTTTTTATAAACATGTCTTAAGTAATTAAACTAACTCAAATCATTATCCATCACAATTTTTATATAAATGTATTAGCAAAATGTCATGAACTTGTTATAATTTTTAGTCTTCCTTAATATAGAAACTTTATCATAACTTTTATACAAAATTTCTAAATAAAAATTTTTATTTAATGATCTAATACATGTATAATCATGTTTAAAATATGAGATTATGTTCATGACATATTTTGTTAATGAATCTTGCTAATCTAAACATGCATGTGTTTAGATCATCTTTTTATTCATAATTTTGCAAGATTCAGGTTTACTAGTTCATAACAAGTTCAAGATCATCAAAAAATATCAAGAAAATCACATGATTATGTTAGTGATTTTAGATTTATTAGTGTTTTCCAAGTGGGTTTTAAATAATTTTTATGATAATCTTGTGAAATTTTTATAAAATAAAAAGTATAACACAAGCCTTAAGATCTTACTACTAGCACAAGGCTAGGGATGATCTAAGAGATGAAGAAAATGGATTGATCAAGATTTCCAAGCTTCCAAAGTGAGCTCCTAATCCTTGCAAACTCTTTAGATTATCTTTAGATCTTCATGCAAGCTTGATTTTCTAGGGTTTGGTTTTTAAAAATTGAAGTGAAGATAGTGGTAGTGTTGGCCGATTTTGGGAACACAACGGAAGGAGTGTTGTGAAGTTTTTGCTGTTTATGAGAAATGAAGGATTGGGAAGTGATTATGATCTTGAATTTGTGTTTAGGTTCTTACACCTCATTGTACACCAACAATCTTTACAATTTGCCAACACATATTAGTAGATTAAGTGGCATGGTGGGTGGCACCCTATAGCCATGAGGTTGGGGGGGGGGGGGTGGTGTTGTTATATTTTTTTAAATAAAATGTAATTTTTATAAACTTTTATAACTTTAATAATTTTATATATAAGTTTTTATAAAAACTAATGCCCCACCACTTTAAAGTGATGTTACAATATGCCAAAATAATTTACTAGTCTTGTTGTTTCGTTGTTCGGTTCATAAAGTTGGTTCGGGTCTTGTACTGGGTGAAATACTGATATATAGTGTTACTTATAAAATTTTATGTTCATAATAATTCTAGTACAATTTCTATCGTCTCGTTAATTAATCTAGCTCTTTAGACTAATAATTTTGTCATTTTAAGTTCGGTTCTGGTACCAACTTTGTTGTCAGGTTTTTCTTGAACAAATCGTTTATCTTTAAATAATAAGATTTATATATGGGTTTTATTCTATTTCTAACACCCATTATTATTCTTTAGCTAAAAATATTTATTTTTGACTTTTTAGACATTTATTGAATTTTGTTGCAGAATGCTGAATTTTGCTGCAGACTTGGAAAATTTGGTATTTTATATAAAATTTTATGGTATAATAGTGCAGAAATATTTTATGTCTTAATTCTTTTATGCGTTGTCATTCGTCTAGGATATGATTTTATATATTTGTGATCATGACGAATCTATTATCATACCAAACTATGATTTGGTTAAATTCCTAGACTTTTAAGACTTAAAATCAAAAATTAAGTCATGTTATACGATAAATAGACAATGTACTAGTTGTTCAAGTTGTACAGAATTACCGGAATTTTGCCAATTGTCACAAATACCATCGACGCGGATGGGTTTTACCAGAGCACTTCGATCCGGTTTATCCTCCGACAGATGAGGCCGCGGTGGTTCAGGATCCTTCGGAGGATTTAGACGAACCAACTCCGCCTCAGCCACCACCACCTCCTAGGGCACCCAAATTTCCTCGGCACGTTATTCCAGGTCATGACCTAGGAGCTGCAACATATCCGCAGTTACGAGCCGACGTTGACATGCTTATGGATTTGATAGGTTGGTTGGTTCGGGAGGCGCAGGATAGACGAGAGGGGTTACCTGTCATGCCGCTCCCACCACCTCGAGCACCACATCATCAGCAGCAGCCGCAACAACAAGATCCAGATTCAGATTCCGACTCGGATGCATAGACCACCTACATGTTCATGTTTTGTATTTAGTATTCAGCTGTGTGTGTGTGTGTATGTATATTGTTATGGATGTACAAACTTATGTTATATTTGTTAAAAGTTTGTTTTGAGTTATTCGATTACTTAATGATTGTTTGTTTTGAATTGACATTGAAATATAATACGAAAACAATATAATTTTTAAAATGTTAAATAATATTTACACCATACAATATTTGAATTCTGTTTAAAATGTTGAAAACAATATTAAATTTAAATAATATAATATTTTAATGGAACAACACTATTTAAAAAGTAAAATGTAAAAACAATGAAATACTTAAACGATCGAAAACGGTAAGATATTTTTATACAAAAATAAATCTTTTTAAAATTTAACATCTCAAGTTACACCACCAAAACACCCATCTTTTCACTCAAAAAAACATCAATAATCAATTTACCCCACCAAAACACCCATTTTTCAACTCAAAAAAACATCAACGTCCTAGACGGGTCGTCTAGGTCTAGACCGGGCGTCTAGACCCCTTAAATTATGTGCCAGACATTCCCCCTGCTGCATCCTTGAATTCAATGCCTAGACGACCCGTCTAGAGCACCAAAGTTGTCCAAATAGACAGTAGGGGTGTGTGAATATCTTGAGCCTCCGTTAAGGAACTAAATAAACCAAATTTAACCTAAGTACCGTTTTTCCTAATTTATATTTTTGTTTGTGTTCTAACTTCCGAACATTAAATCTGCAACGAATTTAAACCTAACAATATATAAATAAAAGATATAGCAAAATATAACAAACACATCCGTAAAATACACACAACCACAAAGTTAAAACTTCCAAAACATAGATTATAGAAATTATAAATGGTCAACAAGTCTAATGTTACAAAATATAAGTAATCTTCAAACCATGGGGATACATATGCTTAGATATTAGACTTAGTATTGTGCTAATTAATTGTATATAGTTTATTAAAAATTATTTTTTTAATAATTAGCTAAATTAACGGTTTATTCGGTTATCCAAATAAACCGAGTAAACTGAACCAAAAACCATATTCACAATTCGGTATCGGTTAGAAACCAAACCAAAAACCTAATTCGTTGATCGGATCGGTTTATTCGGTATGGTTACGGTTTGATTTACGGTTTTTATTTGGTTATGGTTTTTTCTAAACACTCCTACCACCAATGAAGTCAGTGCTAAGAGCAAATTTTGGTTGGTTACGGCTGCTTACCCTTTGCTTTTTCAGATTATTGGGTATGTTTAATATGAATCTTTTATGAGTTTCTAACTTTAAGTTTTTAAAAAAAGCACCTAGTGATAGTGTTAGTTATGTATAGTAATAGCTAATTTTGCTGAAGACGTACTGATGGTTAGATGCGCTTGCTATTAGTGAGGTTACCCACAATAGAACTACTACATTTCATTTCAACTATGGTTACCCATTAATGAAGAAGCCACCCCAAGCTCGTTCTTCAAATGATGGATGTAAAAGGGCTCACTATTTCCCATGTTAAAAGTCTTCAGGTCCCCACTTCATGATTTCCCACTTTTTGTGATCTCTTTATGAATATAAGCATTTTTTAACGTAAAAATTATGGATCTTGTAGATGTATAGAAGCATGAAGATTGTTAATAACCAAGGTGAGTGTATATTAATACACTTATTTTTTACCCGAACCCACATCAATAGACTAGACGTTGGATATCGTTGTTAGCATTGATTCATATATTGAAATAACTGAACTGTTATGATTTATTATTAGTGATCGAACAGGTTGGTTTTGTCCATTTTAGAGCAATTATGTTGTCTAATTTTAATAAAATATGTAATGTATCGTTTAGTGTAGGGTAAAATTCAAGACGAGTTAGCGAGATTGTTGAGAGATGCAGCTGATCCATCTTCATCAGTTTATGATATCAGGGTACTTGAACGTGCCTTAGGTGATATTCGTGGGCACATACGCGTGCCTTAGGTGATATTCGTGGTCACATACGCGGCGTTGGTTGTGTTGTGAGATTACTATTTTGTTTTTTGAATTTTTGTTGAATATAATTTATCATTTTGCAATTTTCAACTATTCAAATTCAATTAAAAATGTAAATTAAAATTCGTAATAAAAATAGAAAATTAATATGTAGGGACGACTTATCGTCCTTATAGACTTAAAATATAAAAAATTACTGTCTGCAAAATAAATTTATTTTTCCGATTTAAGTCTTTAGAGACGACGTGTAGTACCTAGAAACATATAACAAAAAAAAGCTAGAATAAAGGATATTTTAGATCTTTGTCGTCCCTACAGACTTAAAATACATGTCGTCTCTATTGGGAGATGCTTCTAGGGACGAAAGTTGTGGAGACATGTCCCTTTATGCTGAAAAGTGTAGGTCCACTTGGAGGATCAAGATTAACCTACTTCCTTGTTTATCTAACACACATACGAGTTCGGAATCCACGTAAGTGTCAAAGCAAAGCAAAGTAACAAATACAAGATAACAAAAGATTCACTATCTTGATTAAATGAAGAGAACTAGTACAAACACAAACAAACAATGTTCATACAGACTCAGGATATTCTCTTTGTGCTCTCTCTCTTGTGTCTCAGTGTCTCTCTCTAGTGTCACACTGAACTAAGAAGTGCATGTCTGTTTATATAGTACCAACACCCAGTAACAGTACGAAGAATGTTGCTGGTCGTATGAACCACTACAAGCCACGAAGAACATTCAACAATGGTTGCTCATACGAATAACCTATGGCTCGTACGAACAGAAATTGATTTGTGCGAATAAGCAAAATACTTGTTGAAAGGGCCACTCGTACGATCTTGTGAATGACTCGTACGAACTGGAAATGGCTCGTATAAGCAAGCAACTTGCTCGTACGAAGTGCCTTTCACTCGCACGAATAAGATGATCTCCGCGGAACGTTCTAACAGATATGTCGTACACAATACTTAACAGTATGCACACATGCAACTGTTTTACAACACAGACAAACTAAACGTCGTACTAAATCAAGATAGGAGGATATCTTGATTTGGTCGACACAACCAAACTATACAGACACAATAAACAAAGACTGTACAAGTACTGATGTAACTAAGAACAAGCGACAGACACAAAAGTGCATCAACAAACTCCCCTTGGCTGTTGTTTGGTCTTCGGTCTTCATTTCTAATGAACTGCTGCACCCACATTCGTTGAACACTTTCAACCAACGTTGACTCAGAATCGAAGTCTTTAACATTCTCCCAAAACATCAAACCTTTCCTGATTCCTCTTGAGTACCACCAGAAGCAACTGGATCGGTCACAATCTGTTGTGCATTAGACTCTACCACTGGAGTTGCAATAGAAACTTTTGGTTTGCGGATGAAGCTGAAGCATCAGGGTTACCAGGGTTTTCACTATCGTGATTACGTTTATGTTGGATCTCCTGTGCTTTGCAAATTTATTCCACAGAATGTTCACCCGCTTTCTACTCATTTCAAATACGTCTTTAATACCATTAAAGCCTTCAATCAGTGTAGAATTACGAGAATGATACCATTCTCTCAAGTCATCATGTGTCACACCCCGACCCGCAGCGGAATAAGAGTCGGGGCATAATTGGGTTATCACCAAAGCTCATGATGCTTATTATATGTTTCATATTTATTAAATTCAAATTACATCTCAAAGTTTCAAGTCAAATTCATACAATACAAGGAAAGGAAAAATTAACTAAAACAATCCAAAATCTAAACTGGTTTATTCTTCTAGGCCGCCCTATATGTTTCTTGCTCCAACTTGATCACCTGTATCATGTGTAAAAATGGGGAATTTTGGGTCAACAAAAGTTGGCGAGTGAACCTTGTTAAAAACATTTGTTATTGTTTCTTATTGGAATTAATATGGAAAATTGTGCAATAATCATACATGAACAAACGAATATAAGCAAACAATCACAAACACCTTGCATGAGTATATGATATGAATGACAATGTATATGCTGGCAACGTCTCGTTCACGCTCATAGGTAATGGGGAACGGACGGCCTATGATAATGTATGTGAGATCAAGGCTAAATCAAACGGAGCCGATCTTATGTTGGCAACGCCTCGTTCACGCTCATAGGTAATGGGGAACAGCTCACGCTCATAGGTAATGGGGAGCGGCGGCCTATGATAATGTATGTACTGAAAATGATAACTTTAATCTAATCATTAACCACACAAACAATAGATATATATATTGGCAACACATTTGATCATGAATATGATAAATGCACAAGTGTTTAATTTAAATAAATAATAACGACACAATGATACACCCCAAAATGTGATTAAAACGGGGAATTTGTAGAGATTCACTCACCTTGGGTGCGTTCGGTGAATGATGTTGATTGCGCACGAATTTAGAGGATTGATCGACGAGGAATAACTAACCTAGTTAATAACGAAAGGGTACGGTAAGTAAGTGGATTTTATTAACAATTTTAATAGGATCTTTGGGTATATTTTTGTGAGTTTAAGGCTATTTTCTAACTTTAAAAACGTTATTTTTAAGTATTTTTAAGTGATTTTTAAATTAAATAAATAAATAAAATAATAAAAAAATGTTGACTTTTGACCGTTGACCATGACCGTTGACCGTTGACCGGTCCGGTCGCTTATATATGTGCGCTGGGTGAGACTCGAACCCGTGACCTCCCGTACGCGTGCACGCAGCTCTACCAACTGAGCTACGTGTCTAACCCGAAATATTTCTGTTTTTAATTATATTTATATACTTTTTAACTTAATCTGAAAATCATTTATTTTTAAAAAGGATTTTAATTGTATTGAATCGGTGCCGTTAACCAGTCTCGAACCCGAGACGTGGGAGTTAGTGTTGCACACAGTCCACCGCTGGACTGTGTGTCTAACCTGGTTAATATTCCGGTTTTTATTATACTTAACATGATTCTGTGAGTTATCCCGGTTCGGTTAAAAAGAGCATTTTTGTTTAAAGGAGTGAGGTTGGGGCAGGGATCGAACTCGAGACGTGTTCTTATTATTTGCACACAGTCTGTGTCTAACCCGTTTATTAATCTGATTTTAATTAATCTTATAATACACAGTCGACTTCGTCTTCTTTGCTCAAAGACTCAGTCGACGATTTTTCAACTGTTCTTGATTGGGTCGTTCATCGAGCATATTACTGGTCGAAATGTGATGAATAAAATGAACTCAGGAAACGAATGTACCGATCAATTGTATTTCTTCAGAATTCCGGCAATGAACGTCGGCTCTGATTTGTGCATTCTTTCTACTTGAATCAATTATCAGTTTTGTTTGATTAGTTATGAAAGTGGGGTACTAAACAAGGATTAACAGAAGTTCGAATGATTATACCGATTCACAGCGTGAGATTAGAAATTCCAAAGGTTTTCCGGCGAGAGCTGAATATTCCGGCTACGTCGTATGGGATTGATTCTGATTGTTGGATTGAAGTTAGTAACAGTCTAACAACGGATTGAAACAAAAAGAGTCGAGGTGTTTACCGTGTTGAGGTGAGTCTCGGTTTTCCGGCGAAAGTCCGGTGATGGCAGGATATTTTCGGCGAGTGAAATTGCTTCGAGAAAAGGTGCGATTTTGAGCGAAAAGGCTACCAGAGATTTGTGGGTGTATTTATAGGGAAGAATCGAGACGCATTGGGTCTGATTTCAGTCTCAATTCATGGTCAGCTGTTCTTCGGCGGTTACAACTGATGTCGCGGGATCAGACATCGGTTATAACCGATGTTAGGATTAATTCTTCCTTTAAATCGATAGAAACCGTCAATTATTGGTGAAGTCGTCGGGATTTCCGGCGACTGCGAAATGGGCGCGTCAATGACTGAATTTGATTTCTGTGTTTTGTTATTTGAATTAATTGTTTCGATATGTTATCAAATAACACAAGTGGCGGAGTGGTTGGATGAGTGGGAGTTAAGTCATTGGCTGACCTGGCTGACCCGGGTTCGAATCCCGGCAGCCTTGTTTTATTTTTAATTCTCTTATTTTCACTTTTTAACAATTTTTGCTTTTAAATCCTAATTTGTTTATTAATTATGTATTGTTTAAAATTAAAATTAATCATAAATAAACAACAAAAAATTTAAAACTGATTGTTCGATTAATAAACGAAGCGGGTTTTGAAAACCCGTTTTTCGACGGATGTTACAGTATCCCCACTTTTAGAAATTTCATCCCGAAATTTAAGTAGTAGTAGTTACAGGAAATAGATGTGGGTATTTCTCGCGCATTGAGTCTTCACGTTCCCAAGTAAACTCAGGTCCTCGTTTCGACTCCCAGCGTACCCTGACAATTGGGATGCGGCTTTGTCTTAAACGTTTCTCTCCGAAGTCCATAATTTCTACTGGTCTTTCAATGAAATGCATAGATTCATCGAATTGAATGTCTTCTAGAGGAATATGGAGATTTTCATCGGCGAGGCACTTCTTCAAGTTCGATATGTGGAATGTGGGATGAATTCTGTTTAGTTCCTCTGGTAGGTCAAGTTTGTATGCTACAGGTCCTACTCTTTCGAGTATCTTGAAAGGTCCTATCGTAACGTGGTGCTAGCTTGCCTTTTTGGCCAAAACGAACTACTCCCTTCCACGGCGATACTTTTAAAAGTACTTGGTCAACCAATGTTAAATTCCAAGGGCTTTCGTCGTTTGTCTGCATAACTCTTTTGACGACTTTGTGCCGCTAGAAGGTTGTTTCGGATTTGATGAATCTTGTCTGTTGTTTCTTGTATTAATTCTGGACCGGTGATTTGAGCTTCTCCAATTTCGTGCCAACATATTGGTGATCGGCACTTACGACCATATAACGCTTCGAAAGGTGCCATGCCGATACTTGAATGATAGCTGTTGTTGTATGAAAATTCAACTAATGGTAGATGAGTGTCCCAATTCCCTTTGAAGTCTATGACACATGCTCGAAGCATGTCTTCAAGAGTTTGGATGGTGCGCTCAGATAGTCCATCAGTTTGAGGATGATAAGCGGTACTGAGGTCTAATCGTGTACCCAACGCGGCTTGTACCGCTTGCCATGTTCGTGAAGTGAAACGACTATCACGATCTGAAATAATGCTTAATGGTACACCATGCCGGCTTACGATTTCGCTGATGTAGATACGAGCTAACTTCTCATTCTTGAAGTCCTCGCGAATCGGGATGAAGTGAGCTGATTTTGTAAGGCGATCAATGATTACCCATATAGTGTCATACCCACCAGAAGTGCGAGGTAACCCGGTAATGAAGTCCATGGTTATGTTTTCCCACTTCCATATAGGTATTTCAGGTTGGACTAGAAGTCCTGAGGGTCTTTGATGTTCAGCTTTCACTTTAGAACAGGTAAGGCACTTGGAAACAAAAACAGCAATATCCTTTTTCATGCCAGGCCACCAGTAGGTGTATCGAAGGTCTTGATACATCTTGTCGGCTCCTGGGTGTACAGAGTATCGTGTTTTGTGCGCCTCTTTCATAAGGATATCGCGAAGGTTATTGTGATCGGGAATCCATACGATCTAGATAATACAGGATACCGTCGGATTTTGTTTCGAGTTTAAGTTCTGCTCCACAAGATAACTCATTGCGTATGTCGTATTCTGTTATGGAAACATGTTGAGCTTCTCGGATTTGATCTTTGATATCGGTTATGATTTGCGAACATAGAAGACGAATGGACTTCGCATAACCCTTTCGACTGAGTGCATCGGCCACCACATTTGCCTTGCCAGGATGATACCGAATTTCGCAGTCGAAGTCATTAAGAAGTTCGACCCATCTTCGTTGCCTCATATTCAACTCCTTTTGGTTAAAGATATGTTGGAGGCTCTTGTGGTCAGTGTAAATTTCACACTTGGTACCATAGAGGTAATGTCTCCATATCTTAAGAGCGAACACAACGGCTCCAAGTTCTAGGTCGTGAGTAGTGTAGTTCTTCTCATGAGTTTTGAGTTGCCTAGAAGCATAGGCTATCACTTTTCCCCTTTGCATTAAAACACAGCCTAGTCCTTGCCCTGATGCGTCGCAATATACTACAAAGTCATCGCAACCTTCGGGGAGTGTGAGGGTAGGTTCGTCACAAAGCTTTTGCTTAAGGGTTTGGAAGGCTTCTTCTTGTTTAGGTCCCCATATGAAGGGTTTTCCTTTATGTGTCAAAGCCGTGAGTGGTACAGCGATACGAGAGAAATTTGATATGAAACGGCGATAGTAACCAGCCAAACCAAGGAAAGATCTTACTTCGGTTGGTGTACGTGGCGCTTGCCATTCTTGCACTGCTTTGATCTTTGAGGGGTCTACATGTATTCCCTTGTCATTGACGACATGCCCAAGGAATTGCACTTCTTTTAACCAGAATTCGCATTTGGAGAACTTAGCGTAGAGCTTTTCGGCTCTTAAGAGCGTGAGGATGAGTCGAAGGTGTCGTTCATGATCAGTCTTAGACTTTGAGTAAATGAGAACATCGTCGATGAAGACTATAACAAAGCGATCGAGATAGGGTTTGCAAACTCTGTTCATTAGGTCCATGAAGACGGCTGGAGCGTTGGTTAGACCAAATGGCATGACCATGAATTCATAGTGACCATAACGAGTTCGGAAGGCGGTCTTTGGGACGTCTTCTTCATGTACTCTGAGTTGATGATAGCCGGAACGAAGGTCGATCTTTGAAAAACAAGTGGCACCCTGGAGTTGGTCTGGAAGATCATCGATGCGAGGTAATGGATAGCGGTTCTTGACCGTTAATTTGTTGAGTTCTCTGTAATCGATACACATGCGAAACGTTCCATCTTTCTTCTTTACAAACAGAACAGGTGCACCCCAAGGCGATGAGCTAGGACGTATGAATCCTTTGTCGGTCAGTTCTTGTAATTGACTGGCCAGCTCTTGCATCTCGGATGGGGCTAACCTATAAGGAGATTTCGCGACGGGTGTAGCGCCAGGTATAAGGTCAATGCGGAATTCGACTTCTCTCTTGGGAGGAAGTCCTGAGATGTCGTCTGGAAAGACTTGCGGGAATTCTTTCACTACGGGTATATCTTCGAATTTCTTCTCTTTGCTTCCCTGCTTGACAACGTGAGTTAGAAATGCTACATAATTCTTGCGGAGATATTTTCGGGCTTGAAGACAGGACATCAGTTTGAGTCCTTTCGAAGGGGTTTCTCCACAGATTCGTAGAGTTTGACCGTCTGCAAGAGGAATGCGAATGAACTTCTCATGGCATACTACTTCAGCATGATGTTGGCTGAGCCAGTCCATGCCGATTATAATGTCAAAACTTTCCAACTTCATTGGAATGAGGTCAACTGGGAAATCGTGATCATTTAGAGTGAGAGTGCAGTTTCGGATAATGGAGTTTAATGAGACCGGTTTTCCGTCAGCAACTTCCACCGTTATGGATTCCATGAGTTTATCACGGGTTTGGTTGAGGATTGGTTCAAATTCTAAGGACACAAAACTCTTATCCGCGCCAGTATCAAATAACATGGATGCATAACTACCATTGATGAGAAACGTACCGTTAACCACGTAGTTGTCGGCCCTAGCTTGGTTGGCGTTGATGTTAAAAGCTCTTCCTCTAGCAGGTGGCGGAGCTTGGTTAGCTTGATTCACCGGATTTACTTGAGCTTGAGCATGTATAATGTTCACCAAACGTGGGCAAGTGTTTCTAAAGTGGTTTGGGTCTCCACAATTGTAGTAAGCCCGCATGGGTTGCATCATGGGGTAGTTGGGTTGGTAGTAGGTTTGGGCCGTATGTTGTGTAGGTGGTAGTAGTAGGGGTTGATGGGCTTGACCCATTATTTGATGGTGGGTTTGGGTTGTGGGTTGGTTACGGTTCATTCGCTACAGCGAGCGGCAGTTTGGATGGTGTGACCTGCACGGCCGCAGCTGGTGCAATATTGACAGGGGTGTTCGGGGGATCGATGGTATTGGCAACGGGTGCATTTTGGGTAGGGGCCGGTGTATGGCCTTTTGTATGGTGCAGGTGAAGGTGCAACTTGAGTGATGGGTGCAGCAGGGATAGGGAAATTGGTTTGGGTAACAGCCAAATTTCTAGGACTTCGTTTCCTCTTGTTTGAAAACTTTGAGGAGGAGGTGGAATGGTTTGAAGTTTGGCCCTCAACGGGGGCTTTCTTTTTCTCCTCCTTGAATTTACCATTTCTGATGCGGTTCTCGGTAAGTTCGGTGGCTAGTTCCATAGCAGCTTCGAGAGTTGCAGGCGAAGTGCTGAGGACTGAGTCTTGAATCTTCGAGGGGAGGCCTCGAATGTAGTGTTCAACCAAGCGGTACACTGGGGTGAACAAGTTAGGAACCATCTGGTTCAGCTCAAGAAATCTTTTGCTGTAGGAAGTATGGTCTCCTTCCTTTTGCTTCAGTGAGTGGAATTCGTCTTCCAACTTCTTGAGTTCGCTTCTTGGGCAGAAGCGTTTTGTCATTATTTCCCTTAACTCTTCCCACGTTAAGGCCATAGCGTCTTCAACTCCTCTTTTACCCTTCTCGGTGTTCCACCAGGTCAGGGCTACCCCAATAGTCTCCCGGTTGCGTAACGTACCTTGCGATCCTCGGGACAATCGCAATTGAGGAAGGTGTTTTCCATTTCCTCAAACCAGTGAAGGAGAGCGGTGACACCTTCAGTCCCTTCATACTTTGGGGGATCACAAGGCTTGAAGTGTTTGTAGGAGCACTTCTTCGAGGAAGGGTTGTCGATGTTTTGATCCTCTTGATTGGGTGGGTTGATAGGATTTGCGGTGAGAGCTTGTTGGACTTGAATTACAATATCAGGAAGCACCGCGGCCATTTGTTTTGCAATTTGAGTGGCCAAGCGTTCGTTTGACCTTCCTGACTTTCGTCCTCCACGTAGCTGCCTAGCCGACATCTACAGGAATATAAATAGGAAGATGGTGAGTTTAAGGAGTGTTTAGGTGTCATGTGCATTTAAAATAATAAAATAACATAACCATCAATAATGCACTACATCCATAGGATGTCTTGGGTTTGCTCATGTTTGGGCCTCCAATGTCCCCCATACCATCGCCTGTATAGTCATGTGGGCCCCCATGACTATTGGCTTAGTAGGATTCACATTGTATTGGCGGTTTAACACTCGCATCACCCGAATGAAAACCATGAAATATGTTGCGGGATGTATGGTCGGAGGGTGTCCAGGTGTAGACACAATGACAACTCAAAGTGGTGTTAGTTCACACGACGTTTGGTATAGCATGCTTTGGCCTAATAGGTCCTTCGTACTCTCATCGTTAGTCCCCAGGTAGGCAAACTGGTCCTTTATTTTGGATTTATACGAATGCCAAGCCTAGACAGGACGTTCCGACTACCGGTACTCGTACCCTTCCAGTTACTACTGCCCGTCATGAGAACTCACTTTGATGTGATTTGAAAATACAAAAATCGTTGTAAAAATCATAGGAATTGTGAGGTGTGTGCTCCCATGGATATGATATGTTTATGAGAATATGATTCACGATAAGCATTGTATAATAGTATGTATTTATGAACATGCTTGCATAACTTTGAATGTAACAATAAACATAAAGCATATAAACATCATGAATTTTGCATGTAACACACAAGCAATTTAAAATTTCTAATCAACTATAGTATAGGCTCTAAGGGTCTAATAACCTATCATATATCCCTATAGTCAACAAGCTCTGATACCAATCTGTCACATCCCGACCCGCAGCGGAATAAGAGTCGGGGCATAATTGGGTTATCACCAAAGCTCATGATGCTTACTAATATGTTTCATATTTATTAAATTCAAATTACATCTCAAAGTTTCAAGTCAAATTCATACAATACAAGGAAAGGAAAAATTAACTAAAACAATCCAATATCTAAACTGGTTTATTCTTCTGGGTCGTCCTATATGTTTCTTGCTCCAACTTGATCACCTGTATCATGTGTAAAAATGGGGAATTTTGGGTCAACAAAAGTTGGCGAGTGAACCTTGTTAAAAACATTTGTTATTGATTTCTTATTGGAATTAATATGGAAAATTGTGCAATAATCATACATGAACAAACGAATATAAGCAAACAATCACAAACACCTTGCGTGAGTATATGATATGAATGACAATGTATATGCTGGCAACATCTCGTTCACGCTCATAGGTAATGGGGAACGGACGGCCTATGATGATGTATGTGAGATCAAGGCTCAATCAAACGGAGCCGATCTTATGTTGGCAACGTCTCGTTCACGCTCATAGGTAATGGGGAACAGCTCACGCTCATAGGTAATGGGGAGCGGCGGCCTATGATAATGTATGTACTGAAAATGATAACTTTAATCTAATCATTAACCACACAAACAATAGATATATATATTGGCAACAAATTTGATCATGAATATGATAATTGCACAAGTGTTTAATTTAAATAAATAATAACGACACAATGATACACCCCAAAATGTGATTAAAACGGAGAATTTGTAGAGATTCAATCACCTTGGGTGCGTTCGGTGAATGATGTTGATTGTGCACGAATTTAGAGGATTGATCGACGAGGAATAACTAACCTAGTTAATAACGAAAGGGTACGGTAAGTAAGTGGATTTTATTAACAATTTTAATAGGATCTTTGGGTATATTTTTGTGAGTTTAAGGCTATTTTCTAACTTTAAAAACGTTATTTTTAAGTATTTTTAAGTGATTTTTAAATTAAATAAATAAATAAAATAATAAAAAAATGTTGACTTTTGACCGTTGACCGGCCCGGTCGCTTATATATGTGCGCTGGGTGAGACTCGAACCCGTGACCTCCCGTACGGTGCACGCAGCTCTACCAACTGAGCTATGTGTCTAACCCGAAATATTTCTGTTTTTAATTATATTTATATACTTTTTAACTTAATCCGAAAATCATTTATTTTTAAAAAGGATTTTAATTGCATTGAACCAGTGCCGTTAACCAGTCTCGAACCCGGGACGTGCGAGTTAGTGTTGCACACAGTCCACCGCTGGACTGTGTGTCTAACCTGGTTAATATTCCGGTTTTTATTATACTTAATATGATTCTGTGAGTTATCCCGGTTCGGTTAAAAAGAGCATTTTTGTTTAAAGGAGTGAGGTTGGGGCAGGGATCGAACTCGAGACGTGTTCTTATTATTTGCACACAGTCCACCGCTGGACTGTGTGTCTAACCCGTTTATTAATCCGATTTTAATTAATCTTATAATACACAGTCGACTTCGTCTTCTTCGCTCAAAGACTCAGTCGATGATTTTTCAAATGTTCTTGATTGGGTCGTTCATCGAGCATATTACTGGTCGAAATGTGATGAATAAAATGAACTCAGGAAACGAATGTACCGATCAATTGTATTTCTTCAGAATTCCGGCAATGAACGTCGGCTCTGATTTGTGCATTCTTTCTACTTGAATCAATTATCAGTTTTGTTTGATTAGTTATGAAAGTGGAGTACTAAACAAGGATTAACAGAAGTTCGAATGATTATACCGATTCACAGCGTGAGATTAGAAATTCCATAGGTTTTCCGGTGAGAGCTGAATATTCCGGCTACGTCGTCTGGGATTGATTCTGATTGTTGGATTGAAGTTAGTAACAGTCTAACAACGGACTGAAACAGAAAGAGTCGAGGTGTTTACCGTGTTGAGGTGAGTCTCGGTTTTCCGGCGAAAGTCCGGTGATGGCAGGATATTTTCGGCGAGTGAAATTGCTTCGAGAAAAGGTGCGATTTTGAGCGAAAAGGCTACCAGAGATTTGTGGGTGTATTTATAGGGAAGAATCGAGAAGCATTGGGTCTGATTTCAGTCTCGATTCATGGTCAGCTATTCTCCGGCGGTTACGACTGATGTCGCGGGTTCAGACATCGGTTATAACCGATGTTAGGATTAATTCTTCCATTAAATCGATAGAAACCGTCAATTATTAGCGAAGTCATCGGGATTTCCGGCGACTACGAAATGGGCGCGTCAATGACTGAATTTGATTTCTGTGTTTTGTTATTTGAAGTAATTGTTTCGATATGTTATCAAATAACATAAGTGGCGGAGTGGTTGGATGAGTGGGAGTTAAGTCATTGGCTGACCCGGCTGACCCGGGTTCGAATCCCGGCAGCCTTGTTTTATTTTTAATTCTCTTATTTTCACTTTTTAACAATTTTTGCTTTTAAATCCTAATTTGTTTATTAATTATGTATTGTTTAAAATTAAAATTAATCATAAATAAACAACAAGAAATTTAAAACTGATTGTTCGATTAATAAACGAAGCGGGTTTTGAAAACCCGTTTTTCGACGGATATTACATCATGTTTAGCAGTTAATATTTTGGCAGATCGTTGTACAGCCGCACTACGTTCTTTCAGCCTATGAAATTCAATCCCACGAGTGTTATCAATCGCTCGCATTTGTTGTAGCTGAGTTGCCCTTTCAATATCCGCAGACCATAACCACTCATTCTCCTTTCTTAACTGCGCAATCTCAGTAACCTGTTTTCCAACAGTTTCATTCAAAGAAATTATCTCCAGTTGTTGCTTAATAACCGTATTCCGATTTGAAGACATAAACTCCGAGTGTTTGTAAATCTGATTTGCCGCAGCTTGTAGCTGAGAGAAAAGAAAATCCACTTTCTAATCCTGTTCCATTTCAGAGAATAACCGACACTTTGTTTTGTACTTTGTTGATGAATTGCGGATGGGGATTGTTGAACTGAAGAAGTAGTGGGTTGTTGTTGAACTGGAGTAGTCTCAACTGAAGGTATTTCATCTGTTGTGGTAGCTACAGCTTGTGGTTCAGAGGTTGTAGTGGGTTCCGATATTAGAGTTTCAGCCTCCTCCAATGTGAAGGCAGACTGAGTTTCTTCAATTGGTTCCAGTACGATTTCTTGTTGGGTGGTTGTAGATTGTGTGATTTCAGGTTGAGCTGATAAGGTTTCTATAGACTTTTTGCTCTGTTTCTTTCTACGAACCGCAAGTTTCTTTTTGCGAGCTCGTTCAGTATGAGCCTCAGATGGAACATAGTCAGCGTCTGGATCTGTTGGAATATTTCTAATCTGCCTAACCCCACGCTCATAAACATAGCATTCATACCCAGGTTCATCAGAATCTGATTCTACATCCGGTTGTTTATCTCTATCACCACCCGTATTACCTACACCACTTGCACCACCATCACCATTATCATCACTGTCATCATCGTCACCTTTTCCCTTTTGACGACCAAACTTATCTTCGATCATCTTCTTCAAAGTTGGTTCTTCATTATCTGACTCACTATCATCATGGCGCCACTTATCGTTTTCTAGTGCAACATATTCATCATTTGCAAGAAAATCGAAGAACTTATGAGGAGGTATGCTTTCCCTGTAACGTTTAGCTGCTACTCTTATGAATATCTTCAATGAATGTTCCATCATAACCTCAGCTTTTAGAACATTGTTGTCGTTCTTCGGAAGATTCGGATGTTGTATATTCAAGATCATTTTGAGAAACGAGGATACATGCAAAACTTGTTTCCACCATATCCGGTTCTTCTCAGGTTTCCTTCATGTGTGCAAAAATATACTTTGAAACACTGAACGGTTTGTTCAATGTCAAAGCTATCATCATTCCAACTAAGTCGTTATTAGCCATGTCATAACCACTTCGTCTATTGCTTAAACACTGAATTAAAACATGTTAAAAGAACTTGTATCGGAGTGGCAGCCATTCTTTGTTTAGTTGTCCTATGAGAAAATCTCCAACACATTTCATTCGAAGCAAACATCCACGTTGACACTTCAATGGAACTAAGTATGGAGCTTCAGTATCATCGCCAAGCTGCAATGTTGAGTTAATTACTTCAATGGAAACATCTACATCTAAGTCATTCACTTTTCCGTGGGTAAATTCCTGTTCATTCACTTCAACAACTTTAGCTGAATCCCAAAATTCCTTGATCAATGTCTTGTATACTATAGTTATATGCGTGATAGTATAGTGTATCCTTGAGTCACGCAAAAACTTCATTATACCATTGTACTTAGTAAATTTATCTTCCGGATCTAAGTAGGCAACCATGTTGTGTCTTGGCTCTGACATAATTTCCACTTCTGACTTGTCAGTTCTCTTCGTTGCGGGCTTTCTTTTATATTCTTTTTGTGACATCTTGTACACCAAAGATAACCAGAATAAGAAGAGCATAAATACACTAGGGAACATACACAAAAAAGTTTTTATTGTGAACGTTCTTCTGTAAGTATGTATCCTCTAGACGAAGAACTACCGACTCATATGAATAACAACTTATTCGTACGAAGAACAACTATATTGTACGAACAACAACTGACTTGGTTAAACAAGTGATTTACTCATACGAGTAATTGGTTCGTACGATCAACAGGTTACTCGTGAGAGTAATAATTCACTCGAATGAATCAAAGCCAACTTGTTCGCACAAAGAACTTTAGGAGAAGATTATTCATGAAGAACTTGTTTTTCGTCAACATGTTCTTCGCTTAAAGTTTGTTGTTCATGTCAGGCAATGTCAAACAGTCAGGTAATGTTCAAACAGTTTATCTTCAAGGTAAACAAACATTGTCAAACATACCTTAAAGATATCAGAAACAACTTAAAAAGGTGAAAAGATGAAGTAAGAAAGGTGAAAGTAAAGTTGTACTTAAGAAACTTCATCAATCTTTATACCACATTCTTATGCTCGCATGAAAAACACTTAGTTCGCATGAATAAAACCCAGTTAGTATGAAGGATTGTCTTGAACAACAAGTGAAGGGCTCATTCATACGAAGCAAACACATTCGTACGAGTGATCTTGATTCGTTCGTACGAAGAGTTGTCATTCGCACGAGGAACCTCTGATTCGTACAAGTCCAGGTTCTTCCAAACTGGGACATCAGTTCTTCGTGGGCCTTAGGATTCTCGTTGACTGTTTAGATCTTTGCACATATCCACACAAATCACATGTTAAAAAATGTGCATATTAAGCAGATTTTGTTCTTTGGAATGAGTTTACCCCGTTGTAAGAAAGTACTTTAGGAAGTTATGATATCAAAGCAAATGATTTTTAGGGCGTATCTTGGTGGTAAACATTTGAGCTTCAACTTTGGCTAAATCAAAGATAATTTAATTTAAAACAGAGTAAACTAAAATAATTATTAACAGATAAGAACAAACTATACAAAAACTAGCAATCTTTTTCTGAGTTTCAAGGTAAGAGAACCATACCAGCTTTTAATCTTACCAGAAACGAGTATTTGTTTAAAACATTAAATTAGATAAATAAGTATTCTATTATGTTTATCGGTATTGTTGTCCACATAAGGTCAGCTTATCAGATATAATCATGTAGAAGATATGATTAATGTATGAATTATACTTACTAGCTGGTGTTCAACCACTTCATGACACATTCCCGTATCAAGACATGCACGAGAGAAAATCTTACTGTGAGTATACTGCTTATCATCTGTTTTGACGTATATGATGTGAGATACTCACTTATTTTAATTGAAAACAAGCCCTATGTGATAAAATCACTTATTGATGAGGAACTTGATTTCAAATGCATGCAGGGCACAGGAGTAAATCCGTAAACAGGTTAGTACCATCGTACCGACAAAGAGACGAACTTAGCTCCCGCATAAAGTTGTGATATATTATCACTTATTGTTGGGTGAATGTGATACTTTTATCACTTTGAAGAAAGTATTTAAGAAAATGATTAGTCAAGGATGATTTACTCAGGTTTCACCTTGATTCCATTGACCAAAAGAAGATAATCAAAACAAGATTATCAAAAGCTTTTGTAAATAGGTCGGCACGTTGGTGATCGGTGTGGATTTTTACAACATTGATAAGTTTCTTTTCATAACAATATCGTATGAAATGATACTTAATCTCAATGTGTTTGGTTTTTGAGTGCTGTACAGGATTACGAGTAATCTATAAAGCAGCTTCGTTATCAACATAAATAGGAGTAGTTAGAAATTCAAAACTGTAGTCGTGCTTTTGCTGTTGGATCCATAAAACATGAGAGCAGCAACTAGAAGCCGAAATATACTCAGCCTCACAAGTTGAAGTAGCTACACAAGTCTACTTTTTGCACTGCCACGTGACTAGGCGATTTCCCAAGTGACATCCTGCTGATGTTGATTTTGCATCGATCTTGTAGCCGCCATGATCAGAATCACTGAATTTTGTCAAATCAAACTTATCATCCTTAGGGTACCAGAGACAAGTGTCCGGGCGACCCTTCAAATAACGAAAGATTCTTTTCACAGCCATCAAATGAGAAACTTTTGGACATGACTGGTAGCGAGCTAGAAGACATGTCGGGTACATTATATCGGGTCTAGAAGCAGTAAGATATATAAGGGATCTGATCATAGCACAATAAAGAGACGGTTCCACATGTTCACTCATTCCATCAGGAGTAATCCCATGATTTTAAGCTAATGGAGTTCCCAAAGGCATAGAGTCTTCCATTTGAAATCGTTTGAGAATATCTCCAACATACATGGTTTGATGAATGAAGATCCCTTCCTTGGATTGATGAACCTGCAAACCTAAAAAGAAAGTCATTTCTCCCATGGCGCTCATTTCGAACTTCTCTTGCATCACCTGCTCGAATTCTTTGCACATTTTCTCGTTTGTAGACCCAAAAATAATATCATCAACTTATACTTGTCCTAGTAATAAATCCTCATTCTTTTCTTTGATGAAGAGAGTACAGTCGATCAATCCTCGTCAAAAACCATTCTTGAGAAGATAGGAAGACAACGTTTCATACCAAGCCCTAGGAGCTTGATGAGACCATACAATGCCTTGTTGAGAAGCCAAACTTTGTCAGGATGGATTGGATCTTCAAAACCAGACGGTTGCTCAACATATACTTCTTCTTCAACCACACCATGAAGAAATGCACTTTTCACATCCATTTGATAAACTGTAAACTTCTTGTAGGACACATAAGCCAAGAAAATTCTTATTGCCGCAAGACATGCTACCGGTGCATAAACCTCATTATAATCAATGTCTTCTACCTTATTAAACCCCTGGACAACCAATCTTGCTTTGTTTTCACAATAACACCTCGGTCATCCTTCTTACACTTGTAACCCCATCTAGTACCAATCTCCTTATAGTTGTCGGGCCTGTCAACCGATTTCCACACGCCCAACTTCTGAAACTGCTGAAGTTCCTCTTGCATTGTTTCAACCCATGAGTCTTCTTTCATAGCTTCCTTCCAAGATTTCGGTTCAACTGGCAAACATAGCAGGCAAAAGACCAATCATTCTGTTCCCTAGATTCTCTAATAGCCGAATACAGACCAACATTCTGGTTGTTTCTTAGCTGATTACGTGTCTGCACTCCACTCTGGACATTTCCTATAATATTCTACCGAGGATGGGTATTATGAATTCGAGTTTCAGGAACATCGGGTACTCGAGAATTCATACCCAAATTGTTGATATTCAGATCAACAGCTAATTCGATGGCTAGTATTAACAAAGATGTAGAAGCATGACCTTCAGTCGTCCCTTGATTTTGCACATTTGAGGTGACATTAGAAATTCTAGTAACCGGAGCAGAAGTAGCTTCATTTGCATCATA
The DNA here is from genome assembly GCA_947069175.1 of Scalesia atractyloides. Lineage (NCBI taxonomy): Eukaryota > Viridiplantae > Streptophyta > Magnoliopsida > Asterales > Asteraceae > Scalesia > Scalesia atractyloides. The sequence goes on from CAMTDV010000023.1 coordinate 74,771,926, forward strand.
GAACTCATCATCTTCTGACGAAACATTATAATTAGCAACATCTTCAAATTCCTCATTATGAACACGATTGTTAACCGAAGTAGACACTTGAGGGTTAACAATATTTGGTCGTACTAATGATGAGTCAACTGAAGTATCACTTTCCAGTAGCATTTGAGCAGCTGAAGATGCATCATCAAAAGTTTGAAGATTGAAGGAGTCAAATAGTCCATCGTAGTAAAACATCCAAGGAGCACCCGGAGCTCTTACGGATTCAGTGCATCTTTGAACCTTAACTTCACCCCATTCCTCAATCTTTTTCATTGATAAATTCCACACTCTGAAATTTGGAGTAGCACATCCAAGAAAGAAACCTTCGATAGCCTTTGGACCGAATTTACCATGTGGATCAATCATGGTGCATGGAGCTCCAAAAGGTTCTAAGAAAGACACATCCGGTTTCCTTTTATGTAAAAATTCGAAACATGTTTTCCCATGCCTTTTCACCGTAAGAACTCTATTCATTGTATAGAAAGCAGTAGCCACAGCCTCCCCCCAAAACTGAATAGGAAGTTCTGATTCTACCAACATAGTTTCTTGCAGTTTCAATAAGAGTTCTATTTTTCCTCTCAGCGACACCATTTTGTTGTGGAGTGTATCGAGAACTGTATTCATGTAAAATGCCCTTAGAAGAACAGAATTCATCCATAACATGGTTCTTGAATTCAGGGCCACTGTCGCTTCTGGTTCTCCTTATCTTCAAATTGTACAAATTTTCAAGTAGCGTGAGGAGATTCTTGAGGATTTTAGGAACTTCACTCGTAGTCTTGTGTTTCATAGGTCCAAAAAGGTCCATATGAAGACGTTCCAGAGGCATATTCACAGTGTTTATTTTCTTCACAGGATGAGACTTTTGAGCTTGCTTTCCCTTTTGGCACAAAACACATACGTCTTGTAAGTGAAAATTCTTCATTGGTACACCATTTACAGGATTATTTTTCACCAAATGGTTCATTTTCCTCAAGTGAATGTTTCCCATTCGTCTATGCCAAGAGATTGATTCCTTTTCAGTAGCTTTGAGATAAAACATGTAACTTGTGCAAACGTCGTAATTGCTTGGCTCATATCAAGAATATACAAGTCATTTATTCTTGGAGCCGACAGAGAATCCATTATTTGGGAATCTTGAAACCAGGCTTCAACACATAACAATCGGCATCATCAAAATGAACCGTGAACTTCTTGTCGCAGATTTGAGAAACACTCAGAAGATTGTGATCAATTTGATGAACATAATTGATCTTGTCCAAAACTAACACACCATTGGAAACCATTCCTTCTCTAGTGATGTAACCACCCTTATCTCCAGCAAAAGCAACATACCTCCCCTAATGCTTTTCACATCATAAAGGAGCCTTAAGTCACCTATCATGTGCCGTGATGCTCCACTGCCATCAATCTAATGACTATTAACAGTTCCTCCTGGAACCCTTGCGCATTTCATTACCCGCTTAGCTTGAGATGGGGACCTAAGCCTTAGTGGTCTTGGGTCGACCCTTATCATCAAGAAATGTGATTTCTATTTCTTGATGATTTGAAAACTTTGTGCCTCCCCTGAAACATTACCGGTTTTAGGTTTCCAAGAGTGTTGATGTTTACCTGATTGACTATTATTTACAGATTTAGACATTTCTGGTTTTAACCATGTTGATGAACTTGGTTTCTTTTCTAAAACATCCGGTTTTAATGCCTTCTCAATTATCTTAACTTTTTTACGTCGTTGTTTTTCTTCTTGTTCCTTAACAACACATTTGTCTTGTTTAGGTGACACAGATCGACGTTGGTAACTTGTTTCAGAAGGGGCTTTTTCAACAAACTTGGGTTTGCTGGGTTCGTACAGTTTTTGATTATGTGGCCAAACTCCCCACACTTAAATCATGTTCTCCTTTCAATAAATTTAGGAGATCCTGATGACTTGATGTTGAACTTGTAGGCCTTGAGGTACTTGGTGCATTTTCACACCCATTTGTGTGTTCAGTGTAATTGTTTTGACAATTGTGTTTTAAAATCTTGACTTGATTTACAAAATCAGTATTTGACATTTTTTCAAAAGTCTCGATTTTATGAGTACCAGTTGAGCCCACAAAATTAACATTCTTCCCCTTTTTCTTGCTGCGAGCGCCTTTAGCTTCTACCTTTGGTTGTAGCACCTTAGGTTTTTCAGCTCACTTTTCTTGTTGTCTACCTTTGGAAGCGATTAATGGTTGTGGTTTGATCGGATTCAACTTTCCCAAAAATTTGGTTGTTGAATTTTCAATAACTTGATCAATTGAAGTTGGATTTACATTTTTGATGGGAAAGTTCTTGTTTGAGTAAATTTTCTCATCACCAATCAACGTATACAACACATTATCGTTTTCAAATGTAGACACAGTTGTCTTGATAGATTCGATAGGATCATTCCCTTGATTTGCAACAGATTGCTCATCAGGAGTAGCAGAAATTTCTACCCCTTTCTTTTCATCAAGAGATTGATCTTGATCGATCTTGTCTGACTCATCATTTGATGAATCATCCTCCTCTATTATAGATGGATATGATCATCAACTGATGATGAGTTCTCTGGTTTTCTTGATTCATCTGAGGAATTGTCCAGCTTAAACCCTAACCCTGCTGCAAACTCTTCAAGATTAAGAGGTACAGGTGGTTCAAAAGATGGCATTTCCTCTTCATCAGGCAATTTGGTATAATTGTGTTTCAATGGGGGTGTACATGATTTATACCCAATGCATTTGACATCTCCCTTAAGTTTTTGAATGTCAATGATGTAATCAAGCACATATCGGGAGTTAGAGTAACTCTCCAATTTCAGCTTGATTGCATCATGCTCGCATTTGGCAATGGCCAACTCCTTTTTTGTTTCTTCAAGGATATTAATGTAGTTATTAATACCTATTTGCTTGTTCAAAACTGTTTTGTTAACTCATATACGCTTTTCATAAGAGTTTCAATTACAGATTTGAATTCTTTTTCATTTCGAGTTAAAGCCAGATTTGCCTCTTTGCATTTTGACAGTTCAACTACTAGGCTTTGATTGTGATTGTTAATTGTTTCAAATTTTGTTTTTAAGTCAGCACAGTCATTGCATATTCTAGGAGAGTCGGATTTTACCTGACTTGTTGAACCTGCAACATTAGCCATGAAAGCAGTATGATGAGAAAAGGATGCATTGTTGGCAAAGAGTTTCTCCATTTCCTTTGATGCAACTTTTGCTTTCTTCATCACTCCAGACTTTTGGCTTTTCAACTTCTCTGCTTCTTTCAGCAACTCATTGACCTCAGTATCAATCCTTTCCCTGGCGTCTGAATCAGATCCATAACCACCTATACTTGAGCTTTCCTCGTCAGAACTCTCATTATACCCAGAACTATCATCATCGTCAGAAGAATCAAAAATGTGAACATGTTTAATCTGATTGATTATCTTGGCATAACACGCAGTTCCTCCTTGATTTTCGCTTCCCAACGGAATTGACCAATCACATCCTTCATCTGCTTGAACAACTAATGCTCTTTTGTGTTGTTTGAAGGCCCATACTGGTTGGAGTTGTTTGGGTTGTTAACAACTACTATACTTCGTTCATTGTTAACTTGAGTTGTGTTGGATGGTTGTGATTGATTTCGGAAAGGGTTGTGATTTCTTTGTTTGCTAGGTCGAGTACATTCACGCTTGAAGTGACCTTTTTCACCACAGTTGAAGCAAGTAACAGCATCTTTATCAAATCCATACTTTGTGTCCTTTTTGCTTTCCAAACTTGCTCTTCCAATTCTGCTCATGTAGTCTTTTGCTTTTCTAACCGCACTAGCAAATGCCCATTTAATATCCATCAACTCCATCTCATCTCTGTCTATTTGTTGATAGTCTTCATTAGTCAAATTGATGCTTCCTATTTGACCAGTGACTAATCCACCGTATGCACTACCATGGTGTTCAGAAGTTACATGTGTTCCCAAGCAACTTCTACACTACCTTGGAAAGATGTGACATATCAAGTCTGACGGTATTAGGATTTGCAGGTTGAAAATTGTTACCATAGAAAGCTTGTTGAGAAGCTTGTTGTGGAACTTGAGGTGTAACAACTTGTGGTGGTGGTAGAAGAGCTTTAGGATCAAATACTTGACCATAGGTTTGACTACTTGAACCAGCAGATTGATCTGTTTGAACTGGTTGTGGTAGAAAGGGATTAACGTTTGACACAAACGTTGTTTGAAGTTTTGGTTGCTGAGGTGTACTAAGGCTTGTGTTAATACCTCCAAAATACATCTCAGTGTTTTGTGGAACAGGAAATCTTTTTGCTTTTCGAATTCCTCTTCATTTTTGTTCTCCAGCTTCTGAACAAATTCATAAATACTGATCACATCCAAAACCCCTGTGTGCTTTAGCTAGTCAATGAATTGACTCCATTTTGGTGGTAGAGCATCAGCAAACCGCATTACAATCTCTTGTGGAGATGCATTCACTTTGTATGAATACATTTCACTAAGCAGATGATGGAAATTGGTTGTCATATCTTTTAGTGTTTCATTTTCCATGAACAGAAAAGCTTCAAACTCTTTCTTCAGCAAATCATGTAGTATTTTTCTTGTTGCAGCATTTCCTTCCCCTCTTGCTTCCAAAGTATCCACAAATTCTTGGTGGTTGTACAGTACACGAATTGATGATAAATGTCCTTATGAAGTGCTTGTGTAAGGATAGTGAACGCCTTCTTTTCTAAATCATAAGCCTTTTTATCATTTTCATCTAAGTTGGCTAAAGAGGTTGGATTTGATCCCTCTTCTTCAAGAGATTCTTTATAAGGTGTAGTAAAACACGTCCATAATTTTGTATTCTGACCAAGAACATATGTATGGAAACAACTTTTCTATGAAGGATAATCGTTCATATGGTTCAACTTCGGTGGACGGTTATTACTTCCTGTCTCACTCTCGCTAATAAGAAGAGTCTGAATGCTCTAGTTTTGATTTGTCACGCATGCCCATTGATTAGCGGTAATCATGGTTGTCTGCTGAGGCATCAATGATTTAACCCATGAGGTTGCGGAGCTAGATTGTGGTGAGTCTTGGTTTGAGCTTGAACTACACCCCCAATCCTAAGGATTTGTACCCATTTTGTTTTCTTGTTTATGAAGATCTACTTCTTTTTTTTAAGAATTGAAAATTCCAAGGGTTAAATAAAAATTTTCTTGTAAAGGTTCAATGTCTCAAAAACCTCAAGGTATCATATCTCACAAAAAACTATCACAAATAACCTGAAGGACACAAAAAACTAAGTTCTTCGTACGAGCAGGTGATTCGTGCGAATTACAGTTCTTCGTACGAACTAGGTTGATCGTACGAACTACTGTCTTTCGTGCGAGCAGCTGATGCTTCGTGCGAACAAGGTTCTTCGTGCGAGTCAGTTGGTACTTTGAACGAACAATCTTGTTCTTCGTGCGGATGGGTTATTGCACGGAGGTCTTTTGCTGAGGTTTTAGTTTTTTGTAGAGAGGAATCTTTTTGCAGGGTTGGTTGGTGAAAATTTTCCTTTTGTAATAGAAACTTGTTTCTGAGTTTGTTAGAAAGTTGTCAGCTGTCTACACAGTTTCGGTTAAAAAGACAAACATTCCAATATCAGCTTTTCAGTCAAAACAGTCAAGTCTCAAGATCTGGTCAACCATAAAGGAATATTCTGGTGAATTTTCCGGCAAGTGTTTCACCAGAAAATATGTCCAACTGAACTTTGATAGAAAATTTTAAGAAAAATCATATCCTAACATGTCTCCATGAATTCTAACAAGGTGTTTATGAAAATTTTCTAGATACAACAAGTTTTACCTAAGTTTTAAGCTAGTTATCTTTTAAAACCTTAAGTTTCTTGTTAGAAGTTCAGGAACACTTCCAGGAACCCTCACAACCTTGCTCAAACACAATACTAAGCTTGGTTTTTAAGCAAGGAAGAGAGCCGAAGCTCTGATACCACTTGTAGGTCCACTTGGAGGATCAAGATTAACCTACTTTCTTGTTTATATAACACACACACGAGTGCGGAATCCACGTAAGTGTGCAAAACAAAGCAAAGTAACAAACACAAGATAACCAAAGATTCACTATCTTGATAAATGAAGAACTAGTACAAACATATACAAACAATGTTCATACAGACTCAGGATATTCTCTCTGTGCTCTCTCTCGTGTGCCTCAATGTCTCTCTCTAGTGTCACACGGAACGGAGAAGTGCATGTCTGATTATATAGTACCAACACCCAGCAATAGTACGAAGAATGTTGCTGGTCGTACGAACCACTACAAGCCACGAAGAAAACAATGGTTGCTAGTACGAACAACCTATGGCTCGTACGAACAACCTATGGCTCGTACGAATAGAAACTGGTCCGTACGAATAAGCAAAATGCTTGTTGAAAGGGCCACTCGTACGATCATGTGAATGACTCGTACGAACAGGAAATGGCTCGTATGAGCAAGAAACTTGCTCGTACGAAGTGCCTTTCACTCGCACGAATAAGTTGATCTTCGCGGAACGTTCTAACACACATGCCGTACACAATACTTAACAGTATGCACACATGCAACTGTTTTATAACACAGACATACTAAACGTCGTACTAAATCAAGATAGGAGGATATCTTGATTTGGTCGACACGACCAAACTATACAGGCATAATAAACAAAGACCGTACAATTATTGACGTAACTAAGAACAAGCGACAGACACAAAAGTACATCAACAAAAAGATCTATGAAGACCATAGACCACATGTCGTCCCTACGCGTCAAAAATATGATACTCACATATAAATTTACTTGTAGTGACAGTTCGGTTAATGCATGTAACCGATACTTCTCGTTGGTTACCACCAAACTACAAGCAAAAACAACCGAAAATCCACCTAAGCCGTTCACATCATCCATTAATTAATTTTATATACAAGTAATCATATCATTTTCGTCATCATGCTCCATTTTATCATGAACCAACCTTTAACTTACAGATCTTACTCCTTAACAATTTCTTTTTTTACATGCATGCACGATCCAATGATTCTCAAGCACTAATACCATTAACCCTTGAATTATGCATGCCATGCATTAATCTCTAAGCAATAACTCTGATTTATTTATCATGATATTAAATCCATCATATCACCAATTAAGTTTCACAAACCAAGACTTTGCTACACCCTTCCAAACCGTGTACAGGAGACATAAAAAGATACCTGAGATGTTCTCGAATATGTCCCGAAACCGTGTTCAAAACACTAGATGTTGTTAACCCCTTCTCGATATGTTTGGCAGCCCTTATCGACATTCGACAGTTACCATGGTTGTTTGAACACCAATTTCAGCCCTGAGGAACCTCTCAATCAGTTGCAGATAATCCCCACTCGTTGCTGCATTGTACCACACAATTCTGTCTCAAAATTGCGCCCAAAATTATGGTGTTGCTGTCTAGTTTGTGGTCCACTTAGACAACCCAAAGCCCCTACTATTAGGTATAATTTTACCATTAGTTTCAGCCCCGTGATACCTCTTATGCAGCCATCAAACATCCGGAATCGCCATGGCCTTGTACACCACCAGTAGATCTCAAAACTACAACCTAAAAGGCGGACGTTGCTGTCTTGTTTGCTGCACTACTCTGGTAGCTTAACGCCATCATTCCCGCTGCCCTTGGGCCACAAAAGTGCAGCCTAAAACACGGTTATGCAATAGATGAGAGCCACGTGAGACCGATAACTACTCTGAGACATCACACCGGCTAAGCGTGATTAATCCAAGAGGAAACACTAACCGAAGACAACCTGCGAGTGGGCCGGTGCACAGACACCTAAACACATGGCTTCATGTATTAGGGTTTATCATCATGAAAGATAACTATAGTCCAAGAACAAAGCTTGATTGCAGATTACCTTTGAGTGAATAGGAAGATCACGAAGTAATCTGCAAATCATCTGGCTGTGTTTGTCAAGCAAGGGGTGGGTTGTAATGGTGGAAGCGGTTGTAAAGTTTTTGAATTTGAGATGGTGACAATGGTTTTTAGAATGTAAGCGACGGTAGGGTTTTTAAAAAAAGGAAGGAAGTCTCTAGCATAAATTATGTCAAGGTCCCCATATTTTCACAAGGTAACAAAATGGTTCCAACTTTGGTGATATATGATGCACAAGGCCTCTATAAGTTCTAACTTGACACGATAAAGTCCCAAAGCTACTTCGATAGCAAATATACCAACCAACCATCATAGCATTACATCAATGTCCCCAAATTTGTTACAAATACGAAAAAATCTACCACATGTAAATAATTCTTGATCAAATTTGGGGCGTCACATGTTTGGCTGATTTCTTTTGTTTTGTGTCTTTGATTTTAGTCTCTCACTTGAGCCGCTTTTGTTCTCTCTCTCTCTAGAAGTCAACAAGTGATTTGTGTTTGGGTAGTTGTTTGTCTTCGACTGTAATCAGGTAGTGTTTCGCCCTTTATTTGAACGTCACTTTCTTGGGTTTTCTTTACGAGAAACCTAGCTTCGTTGAATACCAATTTATCTTTGATCGTTTGTTTCGGTGCAATCGTATTTTCAGCTTAGAAATGCAGACGTGATGATCCTTTGGTGAGTCGTCTACATGATGCTGTTGTCGATCTGTATCGTTTAGAGCTTTCTTTTTGTGTTGTTTCTGTTGGATTTTGTTATTTGAATGTAGTGACGATGTTATTTGTTGAGCCCTGTATATGATTTTAATCAGGGATTTTGGTATGTGTTTGAGTATTGTTTGAATCAGAATATGTTCTCCGAATGCAGGGGCGGTGATGTGTAACTGAGCCCTGGATATGGTTTGAATGGTTATTTGGATATGTGGTTGTCATGGACCCAAACATTGATTGAATACCACTTTGTGCTTAGAATGCATTTGCGATGATGCGTATATGCTATGTTTAAAAACAAACCTTAAACGGCTTTATGTTTTCCTTAAATGGTTTTATGTTTTCCTTAAACAGCTTTATGTTTTCTTGGTTGTTATGTGTCTGTGTTGGATCTTGTTTATCTTTGGAAGTTGATTTGTTGTTGGCTATATATGAACCGTTGGTGAGCCATTGGTGATTTGTTACGAGCTATTGGTGTTGGGTCAACTAATATAAGGCAATGATGATTATGCTTTTATTTTAGGTGTTTGAGATGGCTTTTATCAAGTAACTACACCTATTTTAATCTGAGCCTACACTCACTTGAAACCAACATTGGTTGGTAACTGATATTATATAAATTACCGAATTTTAGAACAAGTGACGTTTGGTTTAAATGTTTGTTTGATTTCTCCGTATGGCTATTATACGCTGAAATTAGGTATGCATTAAATTTGACATTTGGGCTGGTTTTCTTTTTTCTTTTTTTCTTTTTTTCTTTTTTTATTTTTGCTCAGAGGAGATGTTATATATGTTTATATACTTATTTATATAATATCAAATACCAACCATGGTAGCCAATAGGTATTTGTACATTATGCATAATTGGTTTTCTATTCTTTGGGTCGTTGTATGTTTTGCTTGGTTGTTTGTTGCTAAGGGTTTGACACCTTACCTAATATCGAACCTTAACCATGGTTGGCTTGCTACGCTTCCACCTTATGCATTGGTTATCTTTTGTGTAATAGGGTATTGTACCTTCTGCTTAAATGGATGTTTGATTTACAAGTGTCTTTTGCATTCCTTGTCATTTGTATTGTTTTGTACATTAGTTGATTGTGCCTTATACATATTGTTTGTTCGAAATGCTATTGTGTTTCGTCTTCTGATGAGTACGTTTGTTTGGTGTAGTTTTCGTATGGCACGTGTATTTTTTGGAGGATTCCTTCTTGACTTATTATATGGGCAAATGCATACGTGTGTACATATCAAGCGTATGGTATCTTAGCGAGGCGTCGTTTCTGAGCCTAAGTAAAACAACAGAATGTGAAATCTCTACCTAGCATGGCAAGCTGTTGCAACTATGGAAGAGATTTGTATCAACCTTTTAGAGAATGATTTGAATTCATACTCGTAAGGCCATTGTATTATGCAAATAATGCTTGAACTTAAAAATAACTAAAAGTTTTCAATGTGTTTTCCAAAAAAACATTTTGTTTGTCTTTGTAGTGTTCAATATGTTGACTACAACTGAGAGGTAACTTCTTGCACACCTACAACGTTTGCTTGATCAACTGGTAAGCTTGCTCTACCACAAGCATATGATCGCCACCTTACAGAGAAACTAGACGAACTTACTCGAAGGGTGGCTAATCTACACACAAAATAAGAATAGTTGCAAGCTGAAGTCGACACATTGTATGCTCGTCATCCAGTGGATCTAGATTAGCTTTTAATGTATATGAATGTTAAGTTTAATTGATTGTAAATGTTGTATGCAGTTGTTATACAACCAATCAGATATTTAGCGTATATTGAACATAAGTGTGTCTACTCTAAGCGATCATTGAACATGATGCCCGAAGCGCAACGCGCGCGTATGTAACCTACTACTAAGATTAGTTCTCCACTATCTTATGTTTTTTTTTCTTTTTCTTTTTCTTTTTATTTCTAAAGGTGTCACACCCTGACCCGCAGCGGAAATGGTAGTCGGAGCATGATTGGGTTTTCATCAAAGCTCATGACATTTACTATAATAATGTTTCATATTTATTATTTCAAATTAAAAGAAATATTTCAATCAACACACAAACCATGCAAGCATATAATGTTCTAGACAAGACATTCAGGTAACGTTTTATTCTTCTTCTAAGGCCCAATCCTATGTGTTCCTTGCTTCAACCTAATCACCTGTATCATGTGTAAAAAATAGAAATTGGGTCAACAAAAGTTGGCGAGTGAATCTCATTTAATCATTTGAAAGAAATAATTATATTGATTATTTTAATAAAAATGTGCATAAACCAAATATGAGCATACATATATGTAAATCTATCCACAAACCACATAACATCAAGTAATGTACACATGATCATGATAAATGATGAACTGCGAGATCAAGGCTCAATCAAACGGAGCCGATCTAACGAGGCACGCGATGCTCAATTCGTATCCAACGAGGAACTGATGGGCCTAATGTGAATGATGCACTGAATTGAGAAAATGTAACCACAAATAACAACAACCAAATATTACATAAACATTAGATCATATAATGGTAGTAGCACAAATGTTTGAATAAGCAAAACTATGTAAAAGACACATGATACACCCCAAAACATGAATAAAAAGGGGAAATTGTAAAGATTCACTCACAGTGGGTGCATTTCTTGAATTGACGATGAATGCGCACGACTTAAGATTCAGCCAACGAGAGAAACTATCCTAAATAATCACATAATAAATCAATAAATATATAGCTTTTATTTGAAATTAATATTTCTAATTAATGCCTGTTATTCGATATTTAGGTTTATTTTTATAGTATTATCTATTACGAATTTAAAACTTAAAAAGTCTTGTTTTTTGGTATTTTAAAGGATTTTTAAATAAAATAAATAAAGAAAAATGGTTATAAAAAAATATACCCTTTACAAGGTTGACCGGTCGGATCGGGTTTGACTTTGAAATTATAGGCATCGTGTGAGGATCGAACTCATGACCTCCCGTAGCTCTACCAATTGAGCTACGTATCTAACCCGATATAAACTTGATTTTAATTAACTATATATACTAACTGAGTTATTTCATAAATTCATTTAATTAAAAAGGGTTTTATTAACATCGAACCGCTGCACCCAATCAGTATCGAACCCGTATCATAAGTTTTGTGTGCACACAGCCCAACCAGTTGGGCTGTGTGTCTAACCCATTGATTATAGGTTTTTAATTGAACTAATACACTCACTGAATCATGTTATATAAGAGTAGAAAAACGGTTGGGTTTAATTAAGGAAATAGGACCGTATCTGAGACTCGAACTCGGGTGTGCTTGTTTAACTTTGCACACAGTCCACCGCTGGACTGTGTGTCTAACCCGGTTAATTATACAATTTTAATTACTTATATACTAAAGGAAAACTTCATCCTCTTCATGCTTAATACCCAGAACCCATAACCTGACTGTTTTAACCAGATAACTATTGTTTTATTCACCAGCAGGTGATTTTACCGAACAAATGTGAACTTAATTTCTCCGACGATGCTCCGGCGACCGAGAACGTTTTTCGGCGAAATGTTTTTTTAGAACAAAGGGTGAACAGAGAGTTTTGTTGTGAGTAAGAACGAGTGTGAGCGAGTTCAGTAGAGATACAAGAATCTGTATTTATAGGCAAGTGGGTTTAATTCAGAATTCGGTTTCAACCGATTTTGAATGATGAATTTAATTGCCATAAAGATTTGTAACTGACTTGACCATGATTGAATGTTAAATCTTGATTGGAAAAACCGTTTTTCTTCAATTAATTTCGCGATTGAAACATAATTGGTTGATGATTTGAAGAGTTACAGCCGTTGCAAGTGGCTGTTTTGAAATAGGTTATGAGTGTTGTTTCTGTATAAGTTTTATTTGTTTTTGGACTAAATCAGATATGTGTGGGTAGTGTACTGGTGTGTTGTGTGTGATGATACAATGAAGACCCGGGTTCGAAACCCGTGGTCATCCTTTATTATTTTTTTATTAATTTCAATTTTATTTATTAATATTATTATTAGTGTTTATTTATTTATTATTATTTAATCCTTTTGACCTATTTAATAATTAACAAAATTGACATAACAAATTTGAACGGTTCATATCATTTATTTGAATTATTAAACGGAGCGGGTTTTAGAACCCGTTTTTCGTCAGATGTTAAAGTATCCCCTACTTTTAAAAATTTCTTCCCGAAATTGAAGTAGTGATAGTTTTGACTTGAAAGAGGTAAGGGTATTTTTCGCGCATTGAGTCTTCGTGTTCCTAAGTAAATTCAGGTTCTTGTTTTGACTCTCAACGTACTTTGACTAAAATCTGAATATCTTTTAACAAAAAAAGGGAGGTGTGATGTTTGAATTTGACGTTTACATAACCAGGTGAGTGTGAAGTTTTGAATTTTGATTGAGGCGGTAATGTTCCTAGTAAGGGTGGAATACCCTTCTACAAAAATCGGTTTTTGATGCCTAAGGTGAGAAGCATTGTTACACATAGTTGATTGACTGGATATGATCTCATGCATAAGAGTTTTGAGAAAAATCGATGCGTCGAAAAGATAAAGTTATATCACAAAATGAGATCTTCAACCATGTCGTTATCCAAATTAAAATTTACACTACCTACACGGAACTTCTCATAACCGCCTAACAATGCTTTTGATCATTTGACAAGAATACTTATATATAGGAAGTACCAGCGGCGTATCCACCATATCCTTGTCAAATTTTCATTGGCTTTGTTAGTAAGTCACGATTAATTCTATGTGACTCGTCCTAAGATCTACAAAACATAAACAAACACAACAGCTAATGCTTTAGTCTTAAATCTGAGGGATACCAGACTGAACGACGACGGTACCTCTCCTGTGTGTTATGAGGAAGTGGTCAGTCTATGACAAAATGAGACGCGACCCAACTTCTTTAACTGATGAGACAAGGTGTGTCGTGATGCACGATGACATGAAAGTTAAACGGTGAATAGAGATATGTAATGAAACAACTTGTCATAATGTGATATAAATTGGATTATTGGCATTAAAATTTTAATGCATTAATTCCCAAATTGAAAACAAGGATATCTTGAATAATTAAACAAGGAATGAAATTGTTAGAAAACGTTAAGAATAAATTATTGGAGCGGAGCCTTGTTCTTTGGTGATGGAAAGCTAGTTGGGTTGCTCGTTTGCACCGTTGTGACCTCAATTGGGTTCGCGTTGATGTTGTAGGCTCTTCCTCTTGCTGGTGAAGGTGCTGGGTTTGCCTTGTTTGCTTGGTTAACTGGGTTCGCTTGGGCTTGAGCGTTAATGATATTAACCAACCTAGGGCACGTGTTTCTAAAGTGGGTAGGGTCACCACAATTAAAGCAAGCTCAAACATATGGAACTATGGGGTATTGGGTTGTTGATAGGGTTGAATCATGTTTTGGTCAGCGGGTGGAGCTTGGTTTTGAGGAGTGCGAGAAGTGTTACTCAAATGACCTAACGCCCACAACTGGCACACTGTCGACAAGGTAAGGTGGGTTGATGATGATAATGGCATGTGTTGCATTGAGGGTGGGGATCAGTGTAAGGTTTCTTCTTTGGGTATGCTGGGTTGGGTACCACTTGGGTGATTGGATAGCTTGGAGGGGTACGGCTTGTGGAGTTGGCTGACTGGTTTGAGTGACAGCAAAATTTTTCTCGTTTCACTTTCTCTTGCTAGTAAGTTTTGAAGAGGATTCGGCTTGAGTTGTGTTAGGGGTTTCAGTTGGTGTTTTATCTATCTTCTTCTCATCCTTGAAATCCCCATTCATGATGTGGTTTTCGGTGAGTTTGGTAGCTAGTTCCATTGTTGCTTCCAAAGTTACAGGCGTAGTACTCATCACAGAGTCCTGAATCGTCGAAGGAAGACCGCTAATGCAGCGCTCGATCAGACGGTAGAGAGGAGTGAACAAATTAGGAACCATTTGATTCAACTCGAGAAACCTCTTGTTGTAGGTTATATGATCTCCCTCTTTTTGCTTCACGAAATAGAACTCATCCTCCAACTTCTTAATTTCGCTTCTTGGGCAGAAACGTCTTGCCATGAGTTCCCTAAGTTGCTCCCAAGTTAGGGCTACTGCGGCTTCATCGCCTCTTCTGCCCTTTTCGGCATTCCACCAGGTGAGTGCTACTCCATACAGACGACCAGTAGCATAACGAACCTTACGGTCATTGGGACAATCACAATTGAGGAAAGTACTCTCCATTTCCTCAAACCAACGAAGAAGAGCAGTGACCCCTTCAGTTCCTTCATACTTTGGAGGGTCACATAAATTGAAGTGCTTGTAAGTGCACTTGGTAGCGTTTGAGGGAGGGTTGGCAACATTTTGTTCCTCTAGGTTGATTGGGTTGACAGGATTAGCGGCGAGAGCTTGTTGAACTTGGATTACGATATCGGGAATCACGGCAGTCATTTGTTGGGAGATTTGAGCAGCCATGTGCTCGCCGGATTTTCCTAACCTCCTACCTCTACGAGAGTGCCTAGAAGACATCTACAGGAAATACGTAGCGAGATTATGAGTTTGGCGTATAGGTGTCATGTATCGTATTTAGAAATTTACATCCACAAATCAAATAAGAAAATAAATGCACTACATCCATAGGATGTCTTGGGCCTTGCTCATGTTTGGGCCCCCATATGTCCCCCATACTTGGCCTAGGTAGTCATGTGGCCATGACTACTGGACTTTGTAGGGTTCACATTGGTTTTGGCATGTTAACCCTCGCACTACCCGAATGAAAATCGTAAAACATGATTGCGAGGTATAAAGTCGGAAGGTGTCTAGGTGTAAACACAATGATGACTCAAAGTGGGGTTAGTTCACACGACGTTTGGTGTGCATGCTTTGGCCTAATAGGTCCTTCGTACTCTCATCGCTAGTCCCCAGGTAGGCAAACTGGTC
This sequence comes from Scalesia atractyloides, assembly GCA_947069175.1. Classification (NCBI taxonomy): domain Eukaryota; kingdom Viridiplantae; phylum Streptophyta; class Magnoliopsida; order Asterales; family Asteraceae; genus Scalesia; species Scalesia atractyloides. Next base: position 74,787,530 of record CAMTDV010000023.1, read on the forward strand.
CCTTATTTTGGATTTATATGAATGTCAATCCTAGACAGGACGTTTCGACTACCGAAACTTGTACCCTTCGAGTTACTACATGCCCGTCGTAGAACTCACTTTGATGAAATTGAAAATTGAAAACATCACAAAACTTTGAGAAAAGAAGTATGAAAATGTTTAAATATGTGCGAATTGAAATGTGCGTGATACGTTTATATGTAAGCATGTTATGTTTGACACTATATATAACACATTGAATACCACCCAAAATCAAATGATAGTGGGAGTGCTTGCATGCATTTGTGTGTGAAATAAATGTAACACAAGTAAATATCATGAGTTTGCATGTAACCAAATAACACGTAAGCATTTAAAATCTAATCAATTATAGTATAGGCTCTAAGGGTCTAATAACCTATCTATATCCCTATAGTCAAAAGCTCTGATACCAGTCTGTCACACCCTGACCCGCAGCGAAAATGGTAGTCAGGGCATGATTGGGTTTTCATAAAAGCTCATGACGTTTACTATAATAATGTTTCATATTTATTATTTCAAATTAAAAGAAATATTTCAATCAACACATAAACCATACAATCATATAATGTTCTAGACAAGACATTCAGGTACCGTTTTATTCTTCTTCTAAGGCCCAATCCTATGTGTTCCTTGCTTCAACCTGATCACCTGTATCATGTGTAAAAAATAGAAATTTGGGTCAACAAAAGTTGGCGAGTGAATCTCATTTAATCATTTGAAATAAATAATTATATTGATTATTTTAATAAAAATATGCATAAACCAAATATGAGCATACATATATGTAAATCTATCCACAAACCACATAACATCAAGTAATGTACACATGATCATGATAAATGATGAACTGCGAGATCAAGGCTCAATCAAGCGGAGCCGATTTAAAACTTAAAAACTCTAGTTTTTTGGTATTTTAAAGGATTTTTAGATAAAATAAATAAAGAAAAATGGTTATAAAAAATCTACCCTTTACAGGGTTGACCAGTCGGACCGGGTTTGACTTTGAAATTATAGGCATCGTGTGAGGATCGAACTCATGACATCCCGTATACGTGAACGCAGCTCTACCAACTAAGCTACGTGTCTAACACGATATAAACTTGATTTTAATTAACTATATATACTAAATGAGTTAATTCATAAATTCATTTAATTAAAAAGGGTTTTATTAACATTGAATCGCTGCACCCAATCAGTATCGAACTCGCACCATAAGTTTCGTGTGCACACAGCCCAACCAGTTGGGCTGTGTGTCTAACCCGTTGATTATAGGTTTTTAATTAAACTTATATACTCACTGAATCATGTTATATCATAGTAGTAAAAAGTTGGGTTTAATTAAGGAAATCGGACCGTATCTGAGACTCGAACCCGGGTATGCTTGTTTAACTTTGCACACAGTCCACCGCTGGACTGTGTGTCTAACCCGGTTAATTATACAACTTTAATTATACTTATATACTAAAAGAAAACTTCATCTTCTTCATGCTTAATACCCATAACCCAAAACCCGACTATTTTAACCAGATAACTATTGTTTTATTCACCACTAATAAAATAAAAGATAAATGAAGAGAATGCAGGTGATTTTACCGAACAGATGTGAATTTAATTTCTCCGACGATACTCCAGCGACCGAGAACGTTTTCCGGTGAAATGTTTGTTTTAGAACAGAGGGTGAACATAGAGTTTTGTTGTGGGTAAGAACGAGTGTGAGCGAGTTCAGAAGAGGTACAAGAAACAGTATTTATAGGCAAATGGGTTTAATTCAAAATTCGGTTTCAACTGATTTTGAATGATGAATTTGATTTCCATAAAGGATTTGTAACTGACTTGACCATGATTGAATGTTAAATCTTGATTGGAAAAACCGTTTTTCTTCAATTAATTTCGCGATTGAAACATAATTGGTTGATGATTTGAAGAGTTACAGCCGTTGCAAGTGGCTGTTTTGAAATGGGTTTTGAGTGTTATTTCTGTATAAGTTTTATATGTTTTGGGATTAAATCAGATATGTGTGGGTAGTGTATTGGTGTGTTGTGTGTGATGATACAATGAAGACCCGGGTTCGAAACCCGTGGTCATCCTTTATTATTTTTTTATTAATTTCAATTTTATTTATTAATATTATTATTAGTGTTTATTTATTTATTATTATTTAATCCTTTTGACCTATTTAATAATTAACAAAATTGACATAACAAATTTGAACGGTTCATATCATTTATTTGAATTATTAAACGGAGGGGGTTTTTGAACCCGTTTTTCGTCAGATGTTAAAGTATCCCCTACTTTTAAAAATTTCTTCCCGAAATTGAAGTAGTGATAGTTTTGACTTGAAAGAGGTAAGGGTATTTTTCGCGCATTGAGTCTTCGTGTTCCCAAGTAAATTCAGGTTGTTGTTTTGACTCTCAACATACTTTGACTAAAATCTGAATATCTTTTAACAAAAAAAGGGAGGTGTGATGCTTGAATTTGACGTTTACATAACCAGGGGAGTGTGAAGTTTTGAAATTTGATTGAGGCGGTAACGTTCCTAGTAAGGGTGGAATACCCTTCTACATAAATTGCTTTTTGATGCCTGAGGTGAGAAGCATTGTTACACATAGTTGATTGACTGGATATGATCTCATGCATAAGAGTTTTGAGAAAAATCAATGCGTCGAAAAGATAAAGTTATATCACAAAATGAGATCTTCAACCACGTCGTTATCCAAATTAGAATTTACACTATCTACACGGAACTTCTCATAACCGCCTAACAATGCTTTTGTTCATTTGACAAGAATACTTATATATACGAAGTACCAGCGGCGTATCCACCATATCCGTGTAATTATTGAATGATGTTAGTAGAAAGGGGAATATCTCTCTCTCTCTCTATATATATATATATATATATAACAATTTTAAAAATAGCGTAAAGCTAGAAGTGCACAAGTTGGGGCTTTATTTACCTGGTTTCTTGTATCGAGAACGGGTATGATTATATGTTGGGAAAAACCAATTAGGGTTTGAGATAAGATATCGAGGGGAAAAGTCTATTTTTCCTAAGTAGTCTAAAAATGATTTTAATTTATCTTTAAATGTCTCAAACGAACTCCATTGAACTCATTTCAATGGTGTTGGAATCGACCCGTTGAACTCTACCATCTTAGCTTTTAGGGTTTAGTTTGTAGGCTTTATAGTTTAGGCTTTAACTTTATTGTTTAGCTTTAGGGTTTAGTTGTGGAGTTTTGGCTTTAACTTTTAGGGTTTGGGTTTTATGGTTTAGTTTTTGGGGTTTAGCTTTTAGGGTTTAGCCTTTAAGGTTCAACTTTTAGGGTTTAAATTTAGGTTTCGGATTTTAATGTTCGACGAGCCAGTTCCAACGGCACTAGAATGGGTCCAAACATACTTCATTTTACATCGTTCCGATCCAAAACAGAATTTTCTTTTAGGCTATTTAGGCAAAACAAATTTTAAAGAACTTTCCCATCATTACTAGTACATTTTTTTTATACGTAAATAAACTAGCTTCATATACCGATGGGTTTATTCCTCAAATGCCATAAAAAATCAACTACCTTCCGGCTTTTTTCACTAAAGCCCCTCCACTTTTTCTACATGTTAAAGTCTCTTTACTTGATAATTTTGAACATAATTGTGAACTTTTTCTAAAAGAAGTTAATTACCCATTAGGTCATTTATATTTATGGTCACTTGCATTTCATTTACGTAAACTTATGTTTCTTCTCAATAATCTATTTCTCTGTTACATTAACAAAGGCATTGTGTTTAGGTAAGTTCACATTATAATACAATGTTAAAGTTCATGTTATGGTGTTGTGTTTAGTACATAGTGTATAGTTATACTTGTATGCTATTCTGATGTGCCTTAATTGTTTACAATGTAATGATTTGTAAGTGCTAGAATTTACAATTGTATTATTTAACCTAGAGCTCACTGGCGGGTTAAGGCTCTTTTTGATGTACTTGCGTCCCATTATCTATTTCGACTTTATGTGTTTTCAAGACTTGTTTGTGTATTTGTTTCGGACATATTATTGTAATGGACGTTCGTGTTTAGTTCCGCTGCTTGAATTACTATTTTCATTTCATCTAATGTGACTCGAAGTGTAAATCCAACTCTAGAGACCCTCGGATTTTCGGCATTTCATACTTACATGTTTAAGTCCTATTTTGAGGTGATGTATGACCTTATTAATATGAGGGCTTTACATCTACGCAAAATGTTAAGTATTTTGTAATATGTAATGTGTAATATTTGACATTTATTGTTATTTGATATGATATATATGTATTTAGTTAAATTCTTTCATACTCTCTCTATCTCTCTCTAAATATAGATAACAATATACACATATAGGCTAAACTTGTTTTTCCTTAAGAAATATTATTCAAAGAGTTGCATCATGAAAATTATCTCCATTGTAATACTCCTTCTTAGTACAAGTGTATCGGCTTTAGGCAATGTTTTAATTTATTTGCAATACTTTTTGTTTAAGATAATGATGATTCTTTTGTTTTGTTATTCCAATAAATTAATATGCCATCTTAATAAACTGCTAAAAATATACTATATGATTTTTGCATAAATACAGGCGATGAGGTACCAAGTGAAGCGAATAAAACTTGTAAGAAGGCTTTCCCAATGTTTTGTATCCCAGGAGGGGCAATGTGTGAAGTAAAATGCAACGAATGGATGCAAGATTCATTTTCATTTTGCTTAGCTTTTGCTGCTTGTTTATGTACTAATGTTCATTGTGATACATCATCAAGATAAAAGAAATTATTAGTTCCTTTTTTTGTGTGTTTCTTTTGCCTGTTATTCACTTGACAACTGGAGAACATGTAATTTAGATAGTATAATTCCATCGCGTGCTGGTGCGGGTTCTGAGCATGTATATTCTAACTCTATATCAACCCAAAAGAATTAAATTGTTATTCGCCCAAATTAACTCGTCGAAACAACGTACTCCACTTTTAATTTAAAAAAGGTTGTATCTATTTACATACTCATTTTACCTATTTAGACACCTTTGGTGTCCTAGACGTGTCGTCTAGAGCTAGATGGGCCGTATAGACACTGAATTTAAGGAGTCAGCAGGTGAATTGCTGGCGTAGAAATTTATGGGAGTAGACGGGCCGTCTAGATCTAGACGGCCCTGGCTAGGAACATGGTTTTTTTAGTTGAAAAAGGGGTGTCTTGGTGGGGTAAATTGGTTGCTGTTGGAGGTTGATTTTTTTTTTTTTTGTGGTGTAATTTGAGATTTTAAATTTTAAAAAGTGTTCAAAAAGTTTTATTGTTTGTATAAATTAAGTGACCGTTTTCGATCGTTTAAATATTTCATTGTTTTTACATTTTATTTTTTTTTAAATATACTATTTAAATTTAATATTGTTTTCAATATTTTAAGAAGACTGCAAGTATTATATCATGTAAATAATACTTAACATTTTGAAAATTATGTTGCTTCCGTATTACATTTCAGTTTCGATTTAACACAAACAATCATCAAGTAATCAAATTACTAAAAACAAAGTTAAATATAACATATATGACATAGATAACATAATTTTGTACATCCATAACAATATGTATCTGTACAGTTGAATACTAAATACAAAACGTCTATGCATACGAGTCGGAATCGGAGTCGGGATCTGGCTGTTGCGGCTCCTCTTGCTGATGTGATGCTCGAGGTGGTGGAAGCGGTATGGGAGGTAACCCCTCTTTCTCTCGTCTATCCTGTAACTCCTGGGGTATGACCTGGAATAACGTGTTGTGGAAACTGGTGCGCCCGTGAGGTGGTGGTGGCGGTGTCGGTCCGTCTAAATCCACGGAGGCTCCTGAACGATCGCTGCCTCATCTGCCAGCAGATAGACTGGATCAAAGTGCTCCGGCAGGGCCTCCGGAATCTATGGCTCACCTGCACGGGTTTTAAACCGCTCGCGGAGCACGCTAAACCTCTTCACCAGCTTCATCCCCCGCAACATCTGAAAACCCATCCGCGTCGACAAAATATAGCCGGCCGCAAGTGTGGTTCCGTCTCCGGCAGATGACCCAATGACCAGGCAATGATGGTGACGTACGCGCCACCGTACAAAAATCTGCGCTCCTGCCGGTTATGGTTAGATGCGAAGTACTGGGCGAGACCGTGCGAAAGTGCGCACGGCCTCCTATACAGTAGGCAGTAGTAGAAAAATAGGTCGGTGCTCGTACACCACTCACGGCTGTGGCCGCGAGGGGTAATAGACGTAGCGAGCATCCGATGTAGATATCTGCACAAATTGTTAGCGAAATACGGAAATTAATTGATAACAATAATAATCAAATAATTACTGTAATAAACGTACGTACCTGTACAACGGGTCGTCAACATGTGAAATCCTCCCCTTCGCCCTAAGATACTCCCAAGTGTCATGCCCTGCGACCACCTCCCAAATCCCAAAAGAGTGGGTCTAATCACCACCACTAGCCCCTGCGTATAAACATCCGTAGCAATCCCCTCCTGCAGGTATAAACCGCTATGAATGGCAAACACATCAAGCGTCCTCGAACGTCACACACCGGCAAGCCTAAAGGAAACCTCAGGCGAATGGGGAGGAGCCTGTGGCTGGGGAGGCGGCTGGTCGACCCATGGAGGGTGAAACGTGAACGTTGACAGGAACTCGATCAGCACTCCCTATAACTCGGCGTGCCAGCGAAGTCAAACAAACGATGCCACGATGAATCAACGGGAATGAAATAACGCAGTCTCGGAGTCTCACCAATCGCCTCGATCGCATCCCAGTCGACTGCGGCGTACGATCCGACGTGCATCCGCCTAACCTTCCCGCAAAAACGCGCGGCCTCGGTGTTGGGCGGGAGCTCTAGATATGGGTCGCCGTGTAGCGGATCCGCCGGCGCTGGCGGAGCCCGTCGCGGACTATGTGGATGTGGAGCCCCGTGTTCTTCGATCACGTCCATAATCAATCTGCAATAATAATAACAATATAACACAAATGAAAAACAATTAACAATATTAATAACAATAATCTAATAATAACACATAAAAATAAAACAAACAATTATATATGTTAAATAAAAGAAATAACAAGAAAAAAAAAATTTCTGGTCGTCTAGGGGTAGACGCCCCGTCCAGTTCAACATAAAACCCATCTTCTCTAAAAACACAGTCCTTAAGACCCAGAATTCATCAAATTCACATATAATCTACGGTCTAAATGTATAATACATTAAAGATTCATGAAGTATATGTTAGAATACGTACCAGAGATGCTTGATTTCGCCAAAAATACGGTCCAAATACGCTGAGTTGAACAATATACGTATCTTTTGTTTGTGTGTGTGTTTGGTTTGAGGGCGTATGTGGCTGGTCGTCTAGGTTGGCCAGTCATATACGATGCGTAAACTGGCATCTAGGTCTAGACGACCCGTCTAGGATAAATGGTGAAAGACCATTTTACCCCTGAATTGCCACACGTCTCGGCCTAATTCAGGAGTAAAATGGTAATTAACCATCTGCGTAGAAAAAGTCTTAGATGGTTAATTACCATTTTACCCCTGAATAGCCCAGATGGGTGGCAACTCAGGGGTAAAATGGTAATTAACCATTTCATTATCCGGGACGTCTAGACCTATACGCCACGTCTAGCCAGTCATATACGATGCGTAAACTAGGCGTCTAGGTCTAGACGACCCATCTAGGATAAATGGCGAAAGACCATTTTACCCCTGAATTGCCACACGTCTAGGCCTAATTCAGGGGTAAAATGGTAATTAACCATCTAAGTAGAAAAAGTCTCAGATGGTTAATTACCATTTTACCCCTGAATAGGCCCAGATAGGTGGCAACTCAGAGGTAAAATGGTAATTAGCACTAGACGTGGCGTATAGGTCTAGACGTCCCGGATAATGAAATGGTTAATTACCATTTTACCCCTGAGTTGCTACTCGTCTGGGCCTATTCAGGGGTAAAATGATAATTAACCATCTGAGACAAGTCTCAGATGGTTAATTATCATTTTAACCCTGATTTAGTCCTAGACAAATGGCAATTCATGGGTAAAATGGTAATTAACCACTTCATTTTAAAATTCAAAATGTTGAATTTTAAAGTTGCCGCTCAAATGTGTATGCTATGTCTAGGCCTAGACAGGGCGTCTAGTAAAATAATATTACCATTTTGCCCCTGAATTAGGCCTAGACGCGGTGCAATCCAGGGGTAAAATGGACTTGTGGCCAACAACAGACGTCCAGTCTAGGTCTAGATGACTCATATATTCATAATTTTTTATCTTTTTCTTTTATACAGAAAATCATTTTAATTGTGCAAAAAAACTTATTAATTATACAAAAAATCGTATTAATTATACAAAAAATCGTATTAACTATAAAAAATCGTATTCATTATACAAAAAATCATATTAATTATACAAAAAATCGTATTAATTATACAAAATTTGTATTAAGTATACAAAATTCGTATTAAGTATACGAAAACTCATTCTTCTGATTCACTGTCGACGTAATTAATACTCCGGTTTGGATTTGGCGGAGGATTCATTATCGAGGTATACCATTCTAAACGGGGCGTGTACATGTATAGCCATTGTTCTGCAGCGGGGCTTCGGTGTGTCAACCATAGCCCGTTTATTGTCGGCATTGGAAATTGGCCTTCCAACTTAATATGTATGAAGTGGTTATTATTAACATGTGCAAGCGTTATCATTCGAGGTTCTCGATCCGTCGGAGGACTCATTTTAGGGAAGAAGGTGGAACAACCATCGATGCTTAACAGGTGAACCACGATAGCATACCTTTGTGCGATAAGAAGCCCTGCGTGGGGGAAGTCCATCCAGTGAGTGGGGGGACAACGCTCCACTGAATCCCAAATTAGGCCCTGACGATGCGTGTTAAAATATCCTTCCTCCCATGCTTCAAATACTGGCACCCAGATCGATGCATTCTGATCCATCTCCTGTAGAAGGTCCTTTCGAATGTGGCTCCATGAACGTTCACCCATACCCAAGCCCACAGCCACAGACCGAAACCCACAATGACTGTCTGGCCTCACATCTTGTATGCACAAGATGTACGGGTGAAACAATGTCGGAAGGAGAGACTTAAACCGTTTGATGGTTCATACATACTCGTCGCCCATCATCAACGGAAATCTATTATTGTCTCGAATCTCTCTTTGTTAGAAGTTGTTGAACGTCTTCGGCCCGCTCTGGGTTTTTGAGACTTTATGATCGACTGTTGTGAGGCCTGGGACGGAACGTACGAGCTGTGGCGGGGGGCATCGTATCTACTTTGTTGGGAACTCCGGGACGGAACGTACGAGCTTTGACGGGGGGCATCATTAAACCGATGTTGTGCTTGCTTTGTTGTTGGCCGTCCACTAGTATTTTGTTGGACAACCGGTGGTTTCTTGGTAGATTTGGTTGGAGTCAACACCGCTTTAATCTTTGCCAACAAGATTTTTTTGAGCAGGGGGTGTGACTCTAGCTGTTGCCGAACAATATTGAGCTCTTCTATCACATCGACGTCATCTGATATCAATTTACATGGCTGAAAGTTAAGCTTCTGCCCGAATATGTCTACGTCTTCGAGTTGAATCGGACGCTCTGCATGGTTAAAACAATGCACTGTTAAAAACACATGACTAACGGACATATATAACACACATCGTTCACGTTTAGCAAGTATTACCTCCTCGTACGTACTTTTCTAGCCTACAAGCACACGGCAACCCACAATTATACCACATCTGACAACCACAAGATGAATGAAAGTGCTGCAACACGTCTAGTTTCCTAAGTAGCTCTCCACTCAACAAGTCAAGCACTGTATGGGAAACTTTTCCACGTAGGTGGTCAAATAACGGGTTTTTAAGGTGGTTCCACTCAACAAGTCGCTTTTGTAGGTTGCGCAAGTTGTACTCGTATATAGGTATCGATAGAGACTCACACAATGTCCTCCAGAATAACAAAATTTTTCTAGTCTTCTTCTTTAAAGGCGCTCTTGTAGTGCTTACAAATATTCTGTTGTTTGTGAAACCTGCAAAGATACTGAGAGGCGTTTGGAAAAACTTTAGCACACGCGTTAATTAGGGCCAGGTCTCTATCCGTTACAATCACACGTGGCTCCATACATTTATCCAACATTGACCTGATCCTCTCAAGCACCCATAAAAAGTTATCACTATGTTCTTTGCAGATAACGGCATGCGCGATACAAACGAATAGTTGGTGGGCGTCATACCAACTATCTGGACAATTGGCATGTTGTATACGTTTGTTTTGTACATGGAATCGATCAGCAAAACATGCGGGAATGCACGCCACATTTCACTCGAGTATGGATTAACAAAGAAGATCTATGTAACGACCTCGGTTTCGGGTTCCTCCCGTGTGTCATAAATAAATTCGTTTGTAATCAAGATGTTTTCTAGTGACTGCATGGGAGTCAGTCCGTCTCTTTGTTCGGCCCTAATCTTCTAAACTGCGTTTTGTACGTCTTTCTGAACATGGAAACTATCAGGAACTGCTTCCTTATCGTTTGAAAAATTCTGCGCGGCTCCATGTTTTGAGCTGTCAGCTGCTCGATCAATCGGTATTCGTTAGGAGTAAACCTTCGCACAAACGCGTTGGCCGACAGGTCCTCACAAAGTTCGTGGTTATGTTCAGTCTTTCCCCCTTTTATCCCCCATGTTTCATACGGATGGTCTCGCACAACCACCAGGTAAAACGGGCAACCAGTTTTTTTTGCTTCCAGCTTTTCTAACCGTTGTTGTAGTATGGTGCTCACCACCACAGTCACATTCAAGCCATACCATCCCGGTCCTTCCCCCAATTTTCTTTGATCGTCGGGTTACAATAACGAAACCATCCGCCTTTTCCGTTTCCTGTGCCCAGTTTTTTAACTCATCTAGAGAGTTGAAAACCTGTAACATCGATAGCGTTATGTTAGATTTTATATTTACTGAACTGTCAAACATAAATAAATAAGTTTGATACCATCTTTGTGAGGTACGGATTACCTACGCTCGGGGGTGCCTCACCACCATAACCTCCACCGTCAGGATTGTGTTGTTGACCGTACAAAGACTGTGTTGCATTGTAACTTTCGTAACCGTCTCCTCCGTATCCATCCAGATAGTGTTGTTGCACGTAAGAATATTCACATAGTATCCATAATCCAAAAACCCTTGTTACGCAGGATTACATGTTTCATCAACATGGTATGAGTCGTCCACAGGGGATGTTTCATCAACGGGAGGATGCTTGTTCAAATCTAGAAACGGTTTTTTTTTATTTCCTTGTACACTTGACGTAACCTCCACTTGCTCGTTAGAATCAAGAACGCCGGTCTCCCCCTAACAACGGTATCATCATCAGTAAATAACTAAAACAACAAGTAGTTTAACCTAATAACTGTTACCGAATTGGTTTCGGGCACCCATGACTCGTCATACTGCACAAAGAAATAGTTGCCGTCCCAGTATGATAACATTTCACCACCTTTGAATGATATCAAATGGAGTAATATGAGCCAAAGAAAAAGAAGCAGAGAATTTCAACAAAGTTGTTTCAACAATGATATCAAATGCTCTGCATGACTCTATTTAACAAAGAAATATATGCCCCGTCTAGGCCTAGACGGGGCGTATCACTTTACTGCTTTACTCACATGCATGCAAACCACCAAAGTCAAAATCAACCTTCAAGACGCCTCGTCTAGGCCTAGGCGACCCGTCTTGGGTAGGTCGTCTACGGGCTCCGTCTAGGCTAGACACCCCGTCTGATGTGACTGATTTGACATTGTACGAGGACAGGAATGTGGTCGGAGAAAAGCACCCTAGACGCCCAGTCTAGGTCTAGACGACGCGTCTTGAAGGTGTGGAAATCGACAGATGGATGTGTGAATATATAAACCCTAAAAATTAAAACAGAAAAATATGACACTTTTTTAAATACATTTAGAAGAAAAGTAGCTTTTTAATTAAAAAATGTCATTATATGAAAAGGAAATAAACAAAAATTTACTCGAAGAAAGGCTCTTACAAGAGTATTTTAAAAATAAAAAATCGATTCGGTCATCTCAGAAGAAGTGAAGAAAGTTCAAAAAAATTGATTTGGTCTCAAAAGAAGAAAAAAATGTTATAAATAAAAAGAGGAAACATGAGAAAATAGAAATGATAAAAATGAACGGTGTGTGGATTCAAATTCAAGATATGAAGGGGTTTGGATTCTCATTTCAAGTAGTTTATAGAATATATTATATATATATTATATATATATATATCATATGATAGATAAATATATGTCAATCGGACGCAGCGGAAAGTGATCGGCATGATTGGTACATCAAAGCTCATGACATTTATTATGCGTTTCATATTCATTAAATACAATTTAATGGAAATTTACAATAAATATTACAACATGTTCTAACTATCAATCTAAGCTTCTTTGTTCTCTTCTAAGGCATTTCCTATGTTTTCCTCGCTTCAACCTGTTCACCTGTATCATGTGTAAAAGGGTTTTTGGATCAACATAAAGTTGGCGAGTGAATCCTATGGAAAACATTTGTACAAGTTTATTTAATTGATTATGAAATGAGTGCACAACCACACATGAGTAAAAATAGATGTAAACTTAATCAACAATCATTAGATATTAAATAAAGCACACATGAACAATAATGGAACATTTAGAGGCACGCGTTGCTCTACTCGTCTCTCACGAGGAACTGATGGGCCTAATGAATGAATTGCATAAACATGATAATATGAAAGACAAAACTACAAACAATATAAACTCAATGATATACACATGAACAATGATGAATTGGTTTTGAGGCACGTGTTGTTCAACTCGTCTCCCACGAGGAACTGATGGGCTTAATGAATGAATTTCATATAATTTGACAAAATGAAATAAGTAATCACAACAATATAAACAATCTAAGTTTAGGTCACGATATGATATGGCACAAATTTAAATAAACGAGTTAATTATTTGAGACACATGACACACCCCAAAACGTGTAATTAAAAAGGGGAGTTGTAAGATTCACTCACAGTGGGTGCGTTCGGTTGATGATGTTGAATGCACGCAAGTGGTTTTAACCACGAGTGAGATTAACCTAGATAAATCGCATTATGGTTTGGTAAGTAAACGGATTTTATTAATCCATTTTAGTAGGATTGTTGGGTGTATTTTTGTGAGTTTAAGGCTATTTTCTAACCTTAAAAATGTTATTTTTAAGTATTTTTATTTGATTTTTAATTAAAATAAATAAATAAAAATAATAAAAAATTTGATTTTTTTGCTACAGTTGACCGTTGACCTTGACCGTTGACTGTTGACTTTGACCTGTTCGTTAGCATAATTGTGCACTGAGTGAGGCTCGAACCCGAGACCTCCCGTACGCGTGCACGCAGCTCTACCAACTGAGCTACGTGTCTAACCCGATATATTTCTGTTTTTAATTATATATATATATTAATTAGATTAAACAGAAAATCCTTTTATTTTCTAAAAACGATTTTTAATCCAAGACTCGGTGCGCTCCACAGGTCTCGAACCCGGGACCTGTGGCTTATACTAACACACAGTCCACCGCTGGACTGTGTGTCCAACTTGTTAACTTAACTGATTTTTATTATACTTAAACACAAACTAATTATTTTTATTTATGACTTATTAAAAAGGTAAATAATTGTCCGGGTCGATGCAGAAGACCGGACTCGAACTCGTGCGCCTTGATTAAACATACACACAGTCCACCACTGGACTGTGTGTCTAACTTGGTTATTATTCCGATTATTAATATACTTAACATATAACAGTGGTGCTTCCGGTTCGGTTAACAAAAAAAAGGTGTTTTTATTAAGGCGTGTGTGGAACAAGATTCGAACTCGAGACCTTTGTGTGTTCATTGTGCACACAGTCCACCGCTGGACTGTGTGTCTAACCCGAGTTATTTCTTGATTTAAATTATACTTATATGTTCCGTAACTTCGTCTTCTTCGTTGAGTTATAACCAGAAATGATGACTGACTGGTTCAATGATTAAATCAGTTTCTTTAGCGTTTTTTTTTAGTTAATTACAGATGAGATTAAGTAAAAAGAATGAAGAAATTAGGCGTGAGGTATACCGACTAGCTTCCTCTGTTTTCCGGCAGAACTCCGGCGACAGCAATCACTTCCGGCGACGAGTGTCTTGCAGCAGAGAGTCTTCAGAAAGCTTACAAAGTATGTGGGTGACTTCGGTATAAGTTCAGAGGGTTTATAAAGGCTTAGAAGTGGAAGGTTCGGTTTTCCGGCGACGAACAGAATATTTCCGGGGAGTGAGTTTTCGCCGAGAAAGGGTGCGGTTTTGAGCGAAAAGGTTTGCAGAGGTTCGAGGGGGTATTTATAGGGCAAGTTGTCGATGGATTTGGTCCGATTTCCGACTGGATTCGTCGGTTTGAATTTCTCCGGCAGTTATAGATGGTGTCGCGGACTCAGACGTCGGTTATAACCGATGTCCTAATAAATGTTTACGTTATAACTGAAGATGTCGTTAAATGTCGCGAGATTGCCGGGATTTCCGACGACTGAACTTTGGGCGCCGGTTTTGAATTCGGAAACTCATGATATGAATTAAATGATTCTAACATTTAACAAGTAGCATCAGTGGCGCAGTGGTTTAAGTGTTGTGTGTTAAGTTGTTTGTTGAACCGTGACTGACCCGGGTTCGAAACCCGGCAGTAACAAATTGTTTTTATTTTCTTATTTTTGACAGTTTTTCAAAAACAAATTATATATTCCCATATAATAATTAATTATGTATCGTTTAAAAATATTTTGAGCATTAAATTCGCAAAAAATTTATAACTGATTGTTCGGTTAATAAACGGAGCGGGTTTGGTAAATCCGTTTTTTGACGGATGTTACAGTATCCCGTGCTTTTTAGAAATTTCGTCCCGAAATTTAAATAGAGATATATTTGACTAAAAGAATGATGGTGTTGACAGTTACATGCTTAGAAGAAGTAAGGGTTTAAGTTTTTGTTCGAGGCGATAACGTTCCTTGTAAGGGTTAAGTACCCTATTACAGGAATCGCTTTTTGTTGCCTACTGTAAAAGTATTGATAAGCAGAATTTATTCGCTAACTATGATATCATGCATAAAAGTTTGAATATGTTTGGAAGGGTATGGTTAAATCCTAAGGCAAAACTTCTAATACTACAAACTACATGGAACATAAATAAACACAACAGCTAATATTTGAACATAAATAAACACAACAGCTAACATCAGTAAGTTATGATTGGTTCTATGACTATAGAACATAAATAAACACAACAGCTAATATTTGAATCCACATTCTGATAGCATATATATTTGAATGGTGGTAGTTCCTCTCTCGTTTGTTATGATGGAGAGGTTAGTTTATGTAGAAATGGAACACAATCCAATCTCTTTAAATAGCAAGATGATATAAATGTAACACAAATTCCAACCAAGGCAATACTAAATCCTACATGGAACTTCTCATAACCGCCTAATAATGCCTCTGATCCTTTGGCAAGAATACTTATATATAGGAAGTACCAGCGGCGTATCCACCATATTCTCGCCAAATTTTCATTGGTTTCATCCACAAGTTATGATTAGTTACCAAGAAACTAATAAATCCTACATAGAACTTCTCATAACCGTCTGACAATACTTCTGATCCTTTGACAAGAATACTTATATATAGGAAGTACCAGCGGCGTATCCACCGTATTCTTGTCAAATTTTCATTGGTTTTATCAGTGAATTATGATTAGTCCTATATAACTCTACAACCAATACAACAAACATAAAATACTGAAATGAAAAATATCTGTGCGATCAAGGCTCAATCAAACGGAGCCGATCGTATTACATGTACTGAAAATGAAATTGTCTGTGCGCTCAAGGCTCAATCAAACGGAGCCGAGCGTATTACATGTACTGAAAATGAATAACTTAATCTAAACATCAATCACACAAACAGCCTATGCATGGAACCTCTCATAACCGCCTGATAATGCCTCCGATCATTTGACAAGAATACTTATATATAGGAAGTACCAGCGGCGTATCCACCATATTCTTGTCAAATTCTCATTGACTTTATCCGCAGGTTATGATTAGTTCTATGCGACTCTACAACAAACACAACAACCACAAGATATTGATAATGAAAATGTCTGTGCGATCAAGGCTCAATCAAACGGAGCCGATCGTATTGCATGTACTGAAAATGAAATGTCTGTGCGCTCAAGGCTCAATTAAACGGAGCCGAGCGTATTGCATGTAATGAAAATGTAAAATGAACTGTGCGATCAAGGCTCAATCAAACGGAGCCGATCGTATGCGGGCACGCCATGTTCAACCGCATAATAAAATGGGGAACAAGCTCAAACCTCATAATTGGGGAGCGGCGGCCTCGGCAATTGCATATACTGAAAATAATAAACAATAATTACTCTAACAGTCTACACATGGAACCTCTCATAACCGCCAGATAATGCTTCTGATCCTTTGACAAGAATACTTATATATAGGAAGTACCAGCGGCGTATCCACCATATTCTCGTCAAAGTTTCATTGGCTTTATCCTTAAGTTATGTTTGGTTCTATGTGATAAAGAAAAACATAAAACTAAACGATAGGAGTTGAATCTGGATCTTCGGCGAAGAGGACTAGTTGGGTATCTTCGTTTGGGCCGTCATTATCTTCGACAGGATTGGCGTTGATGTTGAAGACCCTTCCTCTTGCTGGTGGCCTAGTGGTTGGGTTTTCTTGGTTTACTTGGTTAACTGGGTTTGATTGGGCTTGGGCGTTGATGACGTTAACCAATTGAGGGCATGTGTTTCTAAAGTGGGTAGGGTCGCCACAATTGAAACAAGCTCGAGCATATGGGAACATGGGGTATTGGGGTTGTTGATAGGTTTGGTTTATGGTTTGAGTATGGGGAGAGGTTTGGTTTTGAAAGGTGCGGCAAACTTTGCTCAAATGACCATAGCGTCCACAAGTTGCACATAGACGACAAGGTAAGGTATGGGGATGGTGATAAAAACAGTTGTTGCATCGAGGGTGAGGTCCAAGATATGGTTTCTTATTTGGGTAAGTTGAGTTGGGTGCCACTTGGGTGATTGGGATAGCTTGGATGGGTATGGCGTGTGAAATTGGTTGATTTCGTTGGATAGCAGCGAAAAGTTGCCCGTCTCTTTTTCTCTTAGAATTGGGTTGAGAAGGGGATTCGGTTTGGGTGGAGTCGGAGGTTTCAGTCGATTCTTTATCCTTCTTCTTCTCCTCCTTGAAGTCTTTGTTTCGGATTCGGTTCTCGGTAAGCTCTGTTGCTAGCTCCATTGCTGCTTCCAAAGTTGCAGGCTTGGTACTTATTACAGGGTCTTGAATCTTTGACGGAAGACCACGAATGTAGTGCTCGATCAAACGGTAGAGGGGAGTGAACATGTTGGGAACCATTTGATGTAACTCGAGGAATCTTTTGTTGTATGCGGTGTGGTCTCCTTCCTTTTGCTTCAACGAATAAAATTCATCTTCTAATTTCTTGATTTCGCTCCTTGGGCAAAATCGTCTGGTCATGATTTCCTTCAATTTGTTCCAAGTTAAGGTCATAGCATCGTCGACGCCTTGTTTGGCCTTCTCTGTATTCCACCAAGTAAGTGCTATCCCATATAATCGACCAGTAGCATATCGCACTTTGCGATCATCGGGGCAATCGCAATTTAGAAATGTGTTCTCCATTTCTTCAAACCAATAGAGAAGAGCGGTGACGCCTTCAATCCCTTTGTATTTTGGAGGGTCGCATGATTTGAAATGCTTGTAGGTGCATTTAGTGGTATTTGGGGAAGAGTTGATAACGTTTTGGTTTGCTTGATTGACAGGATTATCGGTGAGTGCTTGTTGAACTTGGATTACAATGTTGGGTATTACGACAGCCATTTGTTGAGCGATTAGGGCAGCCATGCGCTCGCGGGCTTTTCCTGCTCTCGTCTTCCTACGGGCGTGGTTAGAAGACATCTACAAGGAATACATATCAAGAGTATGAGTTGGATGTTTTTGGGTTCATGGGTCGCATTAGGAATGAACATTCATAAAAATAATTATAGAAAAATAAATCTACTACATCCATAGGATGTCTTGGGCTTTGCTCGCCATTAGGCCCTACATGCCGCCATACTTCACCTTTGTAATCATGTGGGCCCCCATGAATACCGGTTCTTCATATGGTTCGCACGGGTTTGCCAGGTTGCGTACACTAAAACCCGGAGAAAATCGAGAAATATGTATACAACGTGTGATATTCGGAATGTGTCCAGGTGTAGACACGGTGACACCTCAAAGTGGGGTTAGTTCGAACGACGTTTGGTGTGGCATGCTTTGGCCTAATAGGTCCTTCGTACTCTCATCGTTGGTCCCCAGGTAGGCAAACTGGTCCGTTATATTGGATTTATACGAATGCCAACCTAGACAGGGCGTTCCGACTACCGTTACTTGTACCCTTCCAGTTACTACATGCCCGTCGCAGAACTTACTTTGATGAGATTTGAAAATTGCAACAAAATCTTTGAATAATGAGAGTATGAAAATAAATTGAATATATGAACATCGATATATGTATAATGAATATGTATATAAGTATGTATGTTTGACTGTAAGTATACACAAATATGAAACAAATAAATATCACAAGTTTGTATGTAACCACCTAATCAATTAAAATTTAGGCAGACTATAGTATAGGCTCTAAGGGTCTAATAACCTATCCTATATCCCTATAGTCATGGCTCTGATACCAATCTGTCCTAGTAAATGTTTACGTTATAACTGAAGATGTCGTTAAATGTCGCGAGATTGCCGGGATTTCCGACGACTGAACTTTGGGCGCCGGTTTTGAATTCGGAAACTCATGATATGAATTAAATGATTCTAACATATAACAAGTAGCATCAGTGGCGCAGTGGTTTAAGTGTTGTGTGTTAAGTTGTTTGTTGAACCGTGACTGACCCGGGTTCGAAACCCGACAGTAACAAATTGTTTTTATTTTCTTATTTTTGACAGTTTTTCAAAAACAAATTATATATTCCCATATAATAATTAATTATGTATCGTTTAAAAATATTTTGAGCATTAAATTCGCAACGAAATTTTTAACTGATTGTTCGGTTAATAAACGGAGCGGGTTTGGTAAATCCGTTTTTTGACGGATGTTACAATATATATATATATAAAATCTAACTTATAATAAACAATTCTAATTAATATCAAATGTTACTTTCTCCTTTAATTGGATAATGTTAATATTATTTATTAAATGAATTATAAAATAATATTCACTATCTATTTTACAATTTATTTAATAAATAATATTAGAAACAAAAACTTTACAGGTTATTAAAATAAAAAATAATAGTTCATTAAATAAAATAATATTACACATTGACTAATTAATTCAACAAAATAAATAATAAGAAATATAAACTTAAGGGGATTTATATTATTACTTTATTAAATAATAAAAGATAATGTGATATTTTTTTATATTATGTATGATGTTATTGTATCAATATATTGGATTTAAAATTATATATTATAACATTAATATTATCAAATTAAAGGACTGACACTAATTAGAATCGTCTGTTATAAATTAGATTAGATAAGATTTTTTATGAAGGGTTGAAAAGGGCTAAAAGAAAACTTCAATTTGGGTGATCAATTTGATAGCTGTCTGCTTCGTTCTCTGTCATATCCAGCTTGTGTTTTGCTACTCATTCCAAATAAGGGGCTGCTTATATTCATAATATGTATTGAGTGGTTATCCATATCTTCAATATCAAGAATCAATCACTGTTTATCAAGCTCTTAGTTCTACATATTGTCTTTTTTATTTTGTTTCTGTTCGGATGAATATATCCGACTATTATATTCTTGTAACAAACCATTGGGTTCCAGTGTTTCCAACTTTAATAGATCATGCCAGTCAATTATTGACACCTCGTGTTGCTTACTTGGATGTCAAAATATTATTATTCAACGAATTACTTTTAAAGATGACCGTAATAACAAAATCTTCCGCACGATACGTTGAGAATTTAGGTTTGATTAATATCGGTTTGGTTCATTGAGATACTAATACTCGCTATTGCAACCGAACAAAAAACAAAAGAAATAAATTCGTTAAATATCATAATATAAAATTTTTATGGTAATTCTAATATTCCTTAAAAAACAAAAACATAATATCAGAGTGAAAACCATTTAATGAAATTTTCGCTTAACTAGTTTTTAAGATTTTGCAATATAGCATATTCATTATGTGTAGCTTTTCTTTTTGAATCATCTATAATTCAAGTTGTGTAAATGATAAATCCTAAATTATGTGTATTTATTGGTAATTAGCAATAATAAACTGTGATATATTGGTATTTTAAGTTGTGCCAATTTAAAATTTATTTCAAAATTATAATGTTTTCCTTTAAATTTCAAAGAAAGAAATTGACATTTTCCTTATTATGAGTGGTTTTAATTTATTTTTATGTCGTATTTATTATGTTTTTACTTACATGCGGTATTTCTTTTATTCAACCCGTGTAATATGCGGATCAATAACCTAGTAAAATTTGAGGCACGTGGCATGTTGTGGTGGAACAATAAGGTGATTTGGGTGATAAAAACTCATATACAACACTTTCTTATGTGGGATCCATATTATTTTCGTGTCAACCATTACCCGATTCTCGGATCCATATATAAAGTTAGATCTTAATTATTGAGATCACATTCTACACCTGATTTTCTCTCTAATCACTTACCGACACTTTCGTCCTCGCATTCTTGCTTCTTGGGTTCATCGAAGTATATTAGTGGTATGTTTCAATATTTATTGATGTTCCTATGTTCATCGAAGTTACTAATGTTTTCTTTGATTTTGTTATTTTACCTATAAACCCTAATACCCGATGAATGTGCTATGTGGTTGTTTTCCCTGGAGATTCTTCAATCTTTAAGAAATGGATATTGGTGTTTATGTACTTTTATATGTTAATCGAAATTATTAATGTTTTGTCTTTTTTTTATATCTAAACTTTGATCACTAAAACTCGATCTATACGCATTGTTCTCCTTTTTACTCTAATTCTTCAATCTAATTAAAAGGTATGTTGATCTTTCATTATTTTCATGTTTTATTATTAACATTGTATTAAATCTGTATTTTTTGTTTCCGATTTAACATTACCAACTTAGATAGATTTTTTTTGCATTTGCTTCCTGTTCATCACCTAAAACCTCCATCGTCGATACAATCAATACATGTATCCTTTATTGTATTTTTGTATATGTTTTTTTCTGTATTGTATTATATTAAGATTCAAGTTTAAACAGAATTTTTGAAATATTTGTATAAAAAAAAGACAAACTTATTTTCCAGAAAATATTTTGTAATTTGTTTTGTTTTTTTCTGTTATTTTCCATGTTTTTAGAGTATGTATTTAGTACTAAAAAGATTCTTTTTGGATTTTACAGAATTTGTAATTTCATTAGAATGTTTGTTACCTATATGTAAATAAATAGATTTTTTAACTAACAAGATATTTTAGGTTTTAGATTTTCAAGTAATATTTTTTGTTCGATCTTCGTATGTTATGTTTAGACAGATCCAAAAATATTTAAAACTTAATAAAGCATATTGTTAATTTTAGATGAATTTCTATTAATTATTTGATTTGTGTCCTAGATTTTTTTTTTTTTTGGTTTTTTCTTATGACGTATTCTGTTATTAAAAAAACATTTACCTTATTTATGCATTTATTGATGAATTATTTTGATTGTATTAAATTCTTTTGTGACTATATTTATTGCATTGTCAATATAATTAGATGTTTAATGATTTATCTTGAGTAAATGATAATAATTATCTTTTGATTATATTTACTGCAATCTATAAATAATTACCATATTGAGTTATGTATATTTTAAAAATTTTCTAATTTAAAATATATTTATTAATTGTCAATTTCTAAATCAATTTCAATTATTCATAATTAGGATTAGGATTAAAATGTAGATTAAAATTTGATTTTTTGAACTTTTGTCGAATATTATTTATGGTTTTGCAATTTTAAACTGTTTAAATTCAGATAAAAAACGCAAATTTAAATCTATAATAAAAAAAGAAAATTAATCTTAAGCATGAATTATCATCCTTATAGACTTCAAGTAAAAAATACTTCTCTGCAAAAAGTTTTCTTTTTTTCAAGTTATGTCATTAGGGACGATATGCAGTCACTAAAAACATAATAATATATATATATATATATATAATATATTAGATCTATCAGGAACCATGTCGTCACCACAAACTTAAAACATATTTATTTATTAATTTACGTCAATAGGGACGATATGCCGTTTCTAAAAATTGGTCTATGGGGAGAACATCTATTGAGACTACCTAAATAACATGTAGTCTCTATAGGCTTAAAAGACCTATAGTGACAACATTTGTCCGTACAAGTATAAAAAATTTATGTCCTCACAGATATATTTCTTGTAGTGACGGTTCGGTTAACACTTGGAAGCGTTAGTTCTTCCTGGTTACCACCTAACCACAAGCAAAAACAACACAAAATCCAGCCAAGCCGGTCGCACCATCCATCAATTAACTTTATATATAAGTAACTAGAATAAAACCCTGTGTGTTACACGGGTTGATTAAATATATTTTTATATACTAAGTAATAAAAAGTTATATTATTAAAAAATCATATATTACATGGCTTGAATAAATATTTTATAATCTGTTAACAAACAAAACCGTCAAGATATGTTATAAGGAAAAGTGAACTTTGATGAACTATTTAAATATAATAATATTTTGTTTTGTTTTTTATTTATTGAATAAAAGGTTAGAAAGGTGTATGTTTACACGTTGTTGGATCAATAAAATATTAAATACTCATTATTAATAGGCGAAAAAAATAAAAGAAATAGTTAAGAAAAAATATTAAATACATAAGAATAAGATAAAATAAAGATAAAAGTTATATATTACAAGAATAAGATAAAATAAAGATAAAAGTTATATATTACAAGAATAAGATAAAATAAAGATAAAGATAAAAGTTATATATATTAGAAGTTAAATATAAGTATATAGATATTTATGAAGTATCAAATTTATTAATTAAAAATAATTATGTAGGAGAGAAAGGTGAGAAAACTAAAAAAATAGAAGCCTCAACCACGTGTCCCTCGTTAATAGTTAACACATACATTTGACGTATATGTTTTTAGGAAATGAACTTTGATGTAATAATTACATTTTATAACATTTTAATTTGCTTATTTATTTATTAAAAGTTTAGAAGCGTATGTTACATGTGAACAGATCAATAAAATATTAGATATTTATTATTAATTAGCAAAAAGAATAAAGAAATAGTTAAGAAAAATAATATTAAATAAATAAAAGATAAGAATAAGATAAAATAAAGATAAAGATAAAAATTATATATATTAGAAGATACATATAAGTATATAGATATAGATAGAGATAAATTATTTATAAAATTTAGATTTGAATGAGAATATGTTCTCCGAATAGCTTGGGCGGTGATGTGTAAATTGGCCCTCAAGATGGTTTGATTGGTTATTTAGATATGTAGTTGTCATGGACCTTAACATTGAGTGAATAGCACTTTGTTCTCAGAATACATGTGAGAAGATGTGTATATGCTATGTTTAGAAACAAGCCTTAAAAGGCTTTATGTTTTTGTTGTTGTTATGTGCTTGTGTTGGGTCTTGTATATCTTAGGAAGTGGATTTGTTGTTGGCTATATATGAATCGTTGATGAGCCATTGGCTTGATTTGTTATGAGCCATTGGTGTTAGGTTAACTAATATTAGGTAGTGATGATTACGCTTTTATTTTAGACGTTTGAGATGGTTTTTATCAAGCAATCACAACTATCTTAATCTAAGCCTAAACTCACTTGAAACCAACGTTGGTATACAAATTACCGACTTTTAGAACACGTGACTATGATTTAAATGTTTGTTTGATTTCTCAATATCACCATTGCACCATACGCTGAAATTTGGGCTGGTTTTTTTTTTTGCTTAGCATATATGGGCAATAGGTATTCGTATATTATGCATAATTGGTTTTCTGTGCTTTGGGTTGCTGTGCATTGTGTTTAGTTGTTTGTTTGTTGTTGAGGGTTTGGCACCTTGTCTTATATCAAACCCCAACCTTAGTTGGCTTGCTACGCTTGCACCTTATGCATTGGTTGTCTCTTGTGCAATAGGGTATTGTACATTTTGCTTAAATGGATGTTTGATTTACAAGTGGTGTCAAACCTCGGATTTCCAACCCAAAATCCATACACTGGTGGGCCCGGGTAGGGAGTATTGTGACGTCAGTTGATAACATCATAGTTAATTAAACACGGCACAGCGGAAGTCTTGGAGTAAAACTACTATTACAAACCAAATGTTTGGAAATACAAAATAATATACATGCTCGTAATAGAAGATCCACAGGCGGATCATAAAATGTACAAAGAAAGAATATGAAATAGACTTTTGGGCAAATCTAAGGATTTGCAAGATCCTCTTAATCACTATCGAGCAGCTTCCGGCCTATTTCGTATTGTACCTGCAATTTAGTCTTTGGACGATACGTCAGCTTTCGCTGGTAAATACACCCAACTGACTCATTTTGAAAACATTTTAAAATGATTTTAAGTGCACAAGGCACAAAATCTTTTATAACTTGGGAAAGTTACTTTGTAACCTTGTTAACAGATTCACATGCTTGTCCATACATACAGGGCCCAGTACAGAGACCGAGACATGATCAAATACACACCACTTAGAACTCACAGAGGAGTTATCCCCAACGTCTTGGGTAATTTGCATTTGAGCGCCTGTCAGGTGTATGCCTACACCCCGCGCTAAGGTCGTGGCCATTAACTAATGTAATGAGCCGAGGATATCCACGACACGGTAATTTATCCTCCGATGATTAAGTTATCAAACAAAACTAATTAAAACAGAATATGTGGATTTACTAGCCACAATCCGACATTTGATTGATCCCATTTCTGACCAAGCGGTAATAGTTTACCGTATCCCAAGCCCGTATAGGGAAAATAAGTCAAGAGTATTTACCTGAGCTAGTCTTCTTTTAATTTCAATAACTCAGCCGTATACAAAAGTACTTAATTGCAGATAGCATTTACCGGCAAGGCTCTAGTCTGGATTATGGCATAAGCTAACCAATTAGTACTAACGGTCTTTATTTAAGTCATAGACTTAGACCGAGTAGTGTACATGATCAATACGTATAACACTTGATTAAACGATGATCGGATAGAATGTAGTTTAAACCCGACAAGTACTTTGACTTGCACAATATGGGTAAAATATAAACATTATGGATTTTGAGATTAAAATGACATGGTTAAACCCGTTTCGGTTAAATTCCGTAAACTAGTTACGTATAATCAACCGTACGCTTATAAACGATAATGGGTAACCGGATAAGTCTGGACAAGTTCTTTATGCCATTATATTTTAAATAAGTTAAGATATCAGTATAATATCAACTTGTATGCCCGTGAAGGTTTTAAAACGAAATTATGTCTTATAAGGGCATTTCGGTAATTATATACCGTATAAAAGGAACTTGAATATATTTTAAGTTTATAATCATAAGTATTCTGGAAAAATAATTTACTTATGATATAATATCAGTATGATGTCAATTATATGTGTAGATAATCTTTTATGACCAAACTATGCACCAAATGGGCATTTTTGTCATTTTACACAAAGTTTATAAATTATTTGGGATTATGAGTTTATAACATGTACCTACTGTAAGTACGTTTAAAAGAAGTTTTAAAATCAGTAGGTAACAAGTCTTAGTCAATTAATATGGTTTAAAACCATACTATGCGCCTAAACGACGCTTATGTCGTCAAATGACGTCTTTATGCGATTTTTACAAAAACTGATGTTAAGGTCAGATTAAATATCTTAGATATGTTATTTAATATAACATATCAGTAGGTAAAAGATTTACCTTTAAACGATTTGATTAAAACTATTTTATGAGCCACAAGGGCGAAATCGCCATTTATCGACATAGTTTAAGGACTTGCTTGAAAACTCAGTTTATAACTTGGTTTAACATTCCAAATAATCCTACTTATAATATTACATTAGTAGAAAACTCATTTTCAAATTCATTACTATTTAAAACCTTGTTTTATACAAAAAGGGCATTTTGGTCAAAGATGGCATAATTATGGAACTTGCGCATAAACTTGGATTCTGATTATGATCATGTAATATATCCTCAGAGGGTTATGCTACATTATATTACGATCATAATGCAACTTTATATCAGTAGATAACTAATCTAAATCGGTTCAGAATCGAAAGTCAAATCAGAAGTCAAACTTCGTGACTTTCGGTTGCGAACCGACCCTAGAACTGAAATTGATGAGCCGAACATGTTCTTACATGTTCTAATAATTATTACCAACTTGTTTAATTGTTAAAAAAGGTTTCATAACATATATAAAATCAATTTATAATTATTTTCCGAAAAATAGCCTGTTTGACTTTTTAATATAATAACTTTGACCCGTCAATTGGTCTAGCAAACGTGATCTTCAGGAGGTGCCCTATATACGGATTCACACCTACTTATTATGATCACTTACCCTTGTTCATTTTGAACAATGGCTAGACCATAATAGTCTTAACCGAAAGTCAAAGCGTTTTCCGAAAATGCTTAATTTTTTGCTATAAAAGCCTATAAACGAAAATGCACAAAGAAGGAACACTTATCAGTGATTCCTAGGGTGCAAAAGAACTAAGTTGGATGCTCCTTTTAGCTAGGAACTTCCAGAGGAGGGAGAAGAGTGAATAAATGAGAAAGGTGCAAGTTGGAATGGTGAACTTGATTACCTATTTATAGTTGGAGAACTCAAAGAAGTTGAAGCCAGGTGTTTAGGGGTGTAAGAGGGAGCTTACAAGTGTCCCAAAACATGGCATAGAAGTTTGGGAAGCTATGGTTTCGATTTAATGGTTTTTGGAGTTTTGTTTAGAGATCAAGCAAAACATTCTGCAGTAGAGGGCTTCTCGCGGCCCGCGACCGCCCCTTGGCCAGTTTCAAAGTTTGACACTTTAGTCCCTTAACTTTATAAAGCTTCTAAAAACCTTTTTAAACACCTTTTGGCACTTTTAGTCCTTCGTAGCCAATATTTGGCATACCCGGGATTATGCCCGGATATTGTGGAGCTCTCGATTCGTTAAAAGGTCACTCAGAGGTATAAATTAACATGTTGACACTTTTAATTCCTCCATTATCCAACTTTCACATATTTACAAAATTGAACCCTCACGTCCAACAAATGGCACAATGAGAGTTAGGGTTTCACAAAGGATCACTCAGAGGCTTATTATTAGCATGTTGATTCCGATGTCACTCAGAGGCTGGGCATGTTGACATATCAGTCACTCAGAGGCTGTTATTTATGCATGTTAACATCGGACCGTGTCTCTAAGGTTCAGTTTGAGCATGTTGGCGCCTTTAGTCTATATTGGTCTTTAATCAGCTATATTTAAAATACAACACGTGTCACTATTCTATTGGACACAATTTTACAGGGTGTTACATCTTCACCCCCTTAAAAGAAATCTCGACCTCGAGATTTTATTCAAAAAGATGGGGGTACTTTTGTTGCCTAGTGGACTCAACCTCCCATATATATTCGGGACCTCTAAAGGCATCCCACTTAACCTTTACTATAGGTATCATTTTTCTTCGGAGCTTCTTCACCTGTCGATCCTCGATCGAAATCTGTTTCTCAACGAACCTCCGGTTTTCATCAATTTGCACATCTTTGTGCGATATTGCTAGCGATTCATCGGCTAGACATTTCTTAAGGTTAGATATGTGAAATACATCATGGATTCCACTTAGCTCCTCTGGCAATCTGAGCTTATAAGCTACAATGCTGATACATTCGATTATCTCAAATGGTCCAATGTATCTTGGGCTTAATTTGCCTTTCTTCCAAAACGCATCACACCTTTCTAGATTGACACTTTTAACATGACTTTGTCCCATACTTGGAACTCAAGAGGTTTACGCCTCTTGTCAGCATAACTCTTCTGCCTATCCCTGGCAGCTTTGAGACGATCACGGATTTGCACAATCTTTTCCGTGGTCTCAAGGAAAATCTCCGGTCCTGATAGCTGGGCTTCCCCAACTTCTGCCCAACACACAGGCATTCGGCATTTTCTCCCATACAAGGCATCAAAAGGAGCAGCCTTGATACTCGTATGATAACTATTATTGTAGGAGAATTCTATTAGGGGTAAGTGGTCATCCCAACTTCCACCTAAATCAATCACACATGCCCTAAGCATGTCTT
This sequence comes from Scalesia atractyloides, assembly GCA_947069175.1. NCBI lineage: Eukaryota > Viridiplantae > Streptophyta > Magnoliopsida > Asterales > Asteraceae > Scalesia > Scalesia atractyloides. The sequence continues at coordinate 74,816,068 of CAMTDV010000023.1, forward strand.
CCAATGTCTGAATAGTACGCTCACTCTGACCATCAGTCTACGGATGGTAAGCCGTACTAAAGTTCAATCGTGTGCCTAAAGATTGTTGGAAACTTTTCCAAAAATGAGATGTGTATCTAGTATCTCTATCAGATACAATAGATACCGGCACACCGTGTAGGGACACAATCTTGTCCACATACAACTTAGCCAAGTTATCTGAATTATACGTTTCCTAAATTGGCAAGAAATGCGCTGACTTAGTCAGTCTATCCATTATGACCTAAATAGTGTCATTTCCACTTTTGGTCTTAGGTAACTTAGTAATCAAGACCATAGTTACCATTTCCCATTTCCAAGTGGGAATTTCAAGTTGTGTAGAAGTCCTGACGGTTTCTGATGTTCAGCCTTAACTTGTGAACACGTCACACACTTAGCTACATAAGTGGCTATGGATTCTTCAAACCCATCCACCAATAATTCTTCTTCAGATCTTGATACATTTTGTCACCACCTGGGTGAACTAAGTATCTTGTGTTGTGTGCTACTTGGAGGATTAGATCTCTAAGTCCTCCAAAGATTAGAACCCAGATCCTTCCATTAAATTTAAGGATTCCATCTTTCCCAGGCGCTAACTGATCAACACTTCCGCCTAATCCCTCATTAGGAATATTAGCCTATGATAGGGCTTGCTTTTGCGCATCTAATAGCTTCTTATTCAAGCTATTTTTGAGCTCAATGCTCTTCGCATTAATCCTAATGGGCTTAATTCTTTCCTTGCGACTTAAGGCATCGGCAACGACATTTGCTTTACCGGGATTGTAGCGAATCTCGCAATCATAATCATTAAGTGTTTCCATCCATCGGCGTTGTCGCATGTTCAATTCTTTCTGATTGAACAGATGCTGAGTAATGTCTCCACTGTTTTAGTGCAAATACAACGACACCTAGTTCCAAATCGTGGGTGGTGTAATTCTTTTCGTGCACCTTTAGTTGTCGTGATACATAGGAAATTACTTTGCCTTTTTGCATTAGCACACAGCCTATGCCAGTGTGCGATGCATCATAGTAGACTACAAAATCTTCAACACCCTCTAGTAGGGATAACACAGGAGCATTGCTCAACTTGTGTTTAAGAATCTAAAAAGATTCTTGTTGTTTTGGACCCCAATTATACTTAACATTCTTACGGGTCAAGGTAGTTAAAGGAGTGGCTATTCATGAAAAGTTCTCAATGAACCTTCTTTAATAATCAGCCAGTCCTAGGAAACTACGTATCTCTGTTGGGGTTTTGGGTACTTCCCAATTCATTATGGCCTCAATTTTGGCAGGATCCACTTGGATACCACGCTCACTTACCATGTGTCCAAGAAATTGACCTCCCTGAGCCAAAACTCACACTTAGAGAATTTAGCATAAAGCTTTTCTTGCCTTAGGAGTTCTAATATGCACCGAAGATGTTTCTCGTGATCAGTTTGATTACGAGAGTAGATAAGTATGTCATCTATAAAGACAATGACGAACTTATCCAAATATGGCTTGCTGACTCTATTCATAAGATCCATGAATGCTGCTGGTGCATTTGTGAGCCCAAAAGGCATCACCAAGAATTCAAAGTGATCATAGCGGGTCCTGAAGGCTGTTTTGGGAACATCCTCGTTCCTAACCTTCAATTGATGATATCCGGATCTCAAATCGATCTTGGAGAAGTAACTAGCCCCTTGAACTTGGTCAAATAAATCATCGATCTTGGGCAGAGGATATCTATTCTTAATTGTTAACTTGTTCAGTTCTCGGTAGTCGATGCATATTCGTATCGAACCGTCTTTCTTCTTTAAAAAAAGGATAGGAGCTCTCCAAGGCGAGGAACTAGGCTGAATAAAGCCTTTCTCCAAGAGTTCGTCTAGCTGTGTCCTCAATTCCTTCATTTTCGTTGGTGCTAGCCTATATGGAGCTTTAGCTACGGGTGCTGCCCCTGGTATAATATCAATTCTGAACTCTACTTGCCTGTCTAGAGGTAGGCTTGGTAATTCTTCTGGGAATACTTCGGGATATTCTGAGATGACTGGGAGGTCTTCCATATTTGGCTTAGGCTCATTTATAGTGACTTGTGCCATGTAGATGACACAACCTTTTCTCAAACACTTGGATGCCTTAAATAATGACACCTTGTCTGGCAGTCCATAGTGTGAGTCTCCGGGATGGTGATCATTTCACCAGATGGGGTTTTAATTTCGATGAGTTTCTTATCACAGGCGATGCGAGCTTGGTTATGAGATAACCAATCCATGCCTAAGACAACAACGAACCCCGCCAATTTCATCGGCAAAAGAGAGATAGGGATGGAATGATTTTTAATGGATATGGAGCATCCATCAAGAATGGAAGATGTTGTTTCTAAACTTCCATCAGCAAGTTCTATCTCATAAGTTTTATCTAGAGTTCTTAAGGCGGGTTTAATAGTTTACTAAACTTATGATCAACAAAAGATCTATCCGCACCTGAATCAAAAAGAAACTCTAGCATAAATATTGTTAATGAGGAATGTACCTGTTATGACATTGTCGTCATTAACAGCCTCTCTGGCATTTATTTGCAAGGTACGAGCATTCCCCTTCTTGGCCTCTCCAGGCATTGCATTATTATTCTTAAGAACCTTAGGGCAGTTAGTCTTAATATGCCCTTTTTCCTTGCAGACGTAGCAGACGGCATCCTTAAGATCCTTACATTCTAGGGTCTCATGTACCTTTCTTTTTTACAGATGCCAAAGGGTCTGGCCTGTGATCCAAAATTACATTGTCCCCAGTGTCTAGGGTTACCAGATTTGCATGTTGGCATCACAGCCGTTTTGCCTTGGTTTCCTTTGGATCCAAATCTCCCTTTATTTTTCTTATTAAACCTATGAGAGTTGTCATCTTCCCTTTTTTATTTTCCAGTCAGTTTCAGACTTAACTGACTTTTGCCTCACCAAATCAAGGGTAAAGGAGAGAGATAGGTAACGTCAGACCTATAGGTAGTAGGCTGAGTAGCCTTTACCATGCCCTTTATCTCGGGCGCTAACCTGTTTATAAAACGCGCAATGCGTTTGGGCTCCGGGTTAATTAAATAGGAAACTAACCTAGATAGGGAATTGAAATCGGAAACATATTTCCGACAATCTAGGTTTTTCATGGAAAGAGACAAAAAGTCTGTTTCTAGTTTCTCCACCTCATGGGGTGGGCAGTATGTTTCCTTAACAAGGTCAAAAAATTTGGACCACTGCAAATTATACAGGTGTACTTTACCTGTAGATTGAATCATGGCTTTCCACCAGATTAGGGCATTGCCCTTAAAGGACTGTGATACATACTTGACCACATCCCTATCAACACAGTTGCTGATGTCTACGATTGTCTCCATCTCGTCAAGCCATTTTAAGGCTTCTACAACTCCTTTCTCTCCGTTAAAGTCTCGGGGCTTACAGGAGCCGAAATACTTATAGGTACATCCGTCCTTGATAGAACGGGACCTTTCAGCAAAATCTATTTTCGTTGGTTCACTCTTCGCATTTGAAGAGTGAACGGAGCTCTCCTTATGAGCTGAAGATGGTGGAATAGATAAGGGTCTGGAGCGAGTAGCACTCGACTCTCTAAGCTTTTCTATGGCCTTTCCCATGGCCTTTTCAACTGCTGCGTCAATGCGAGCTTGAAAATTATCATTATCAATATCTCTGTTTTCGGCTTTGTTAGATACCACATTCCTATGGCTACTTTGTGCCTCATTTGAGTTAGCCGTCTTTAAGTCTTGGGTTCTATACACCAAATAAGCTTCACTTAGCCATGGTATGTCAACCATACTTGGCTTAAAATATTGGATATAACAATCCATTGCCTATTCTAGTGTGAGTAACATCACAACTCTTAGGCTTAACATATCTATATTTTAGCCTAGGTCTTAATAGGACCATCAAAGGCAAATTACAATTTGGACGTAGTCCATAAACAACTAGACAGTGGATCGTAATGTCACAACTGTCATTGTCATAATTTGACAATTTTTATTTAGCTTGTAGGCCTGTCACTAATGGACATAAAATATGGCACGTAGGCATGTCACTAATGGACATGAATATGGCACATAGGCCTGTCACTAATGGACAAAAAATATGGCACGTAGGCCTGTCACTAATGGACATAGAATATGGCACATAGGCTTGTCACTAATGGACATAAAATACGGCACATAAGCACTACATCACTAATGGATGTTTATTTTATCACTACCCTGGTTATATTAGCCAGGATCAAATAGATTACATAGGCTATATAAATTTAATCATAGCCCGAAAGGGCAATAGATCACTAATGGATGTTTAATCACCGCACTGGTGGTATTAGCCGGGATCAGAATAGATCACATAGGCTATATAAGGTTAGGACATAGTCCATTACCTTGAAGGATAGTGTGATTCCTCAAGTCACACCACTATGAGTATGAACATTACTTGAATGTTTACATAAGAGGACCTTAATGGTTGATTAATAGTCCCGGTCGCATTGACCTTAATGACTTGGAGGCTTGAACTTAGTCCACCACCTCTAGATAGAAGGATAACTTCCCTTAAGTATCATGATAGAAGACCCTTTCGTTCTTAATTATCATTTATTTATTTGGGCCAAATATGTGGTCTATGCCACTTGGCTAAATAAAAACCATTAAGATCTTTTAGAATTATATAGCTGATCAAAAATTCGAGTAAAATCGAGACGATCGCTTGAAGAGGATAAGTACATATATATAATTCCAAAATATTTCATTAAATGATAATTAGAAAGTACAATACTTGAAATAAATAAAGAAACTGATTGTCCGTGCAAGGACTAAAAAAAATAACTTGTCCACGCAGGGACTAAAGAAATAACAATGTCCACGTAGGGACTACATAAAATAGAAGAGACTTTATCGTCCTTCTCCCCTTTGACCAACTTGGAGAGTTTCTTGAAGAACTTGTTTGTCTTCTTCTCCGTTTTCTCCGCCTGCTGCTGCATTTCTTTCATTCGTTCCAAGGCCTCATTAATGGCCTCAAGTGGCGGCGGAGGTTGTGGTTGTGGTTATGGCATAACCGGATACTGGTACCCATAAGTTGGATATCCAGTCGGTGGATAAGCAGGTGGGAAAGGAGATGGGTAAAGTGCGTTATGCATAATTTCTTGCATATAAGGGTCTTGCGACCATGCTTGATAGTGTACCGGTGTAGACGGGTTAAAAGGATCATATCCAGACGTGTCTGGATATGTGGGGATTGGGTTAGTATAACCCGATGGTGGTGGTTGAACCATAGGTGTTGGTGTTGGCACCATCGCAGGTGAGGTGTTAGAGGGTCCACCCATTTGTGGGTCCTCTTGAATTGTGGGGTAGGAAATGGGCCAAGGTGGTAGCGACCCTGACCTTGTCCTGCACGTACTGGCATACGTGCTCCACGCTTCATTCTTGGTGGTTTAGGTGGTGGTTGTGGCTGGTATACCGGTTCCATGTGGACACCTTCTTGTATTGGGGGTGGTTGAGAGTGATGAGAAGGAGTGTGGGCGAAGGTGAATTGGTTCCAGTATTGGTCCCACTCATTAGGACCTTGGTAGGATGATCCGACATAAGAGTTCGAATCGCTTGAAATTTCTATAGGATGCGTATTCGATCCTGACGGTGGCATCTCCGGGTCGGAGTCATCGTCCATAGGGTTTGGCTGGTCCAACTGATTTTGATCGGCTGGAGGCGGGTTAAAATAATAGTTAGGGTTAAATTCTTCATGATAAGAGTGTGAATGGGAATGGGAATGGTGTGAATGATAGGAGCGGTGAGAGTGGTAAGAATTTTGGGAATGTGGGGGCGAGTGTCTATGAGAGACAGAACGTCTCGCTGGTTGCCAAGGATATGAATCTCCTGATTCTTGGTAAGCATCTAAGTTGTGAGGTTGAGGGGGAATGCGCCCCGATGGTCCTTCCCTCATTGGACTTTTTCTCTTCCACTTTGTCCTCTCACGCGTGGCGGCATTTTCCTGTTAAAAATGAATATAAAAATAATACTAATAACTTAATAATGAAATGAGTAAATCCTAGGTCAATGCCTACACTCGGAAGTCTAAGGAATGTACTCGTGTAAGTTTGAGATTAAACACAAAAGGATAGTGTTTAATTCTCTCAAACATTGTCTCTGATACCAACCTGTCACACCTCAGATTTCCAACCCAAATCCATACACCGGTGGGCCCGGGTGGGGAGTATTGTGACGTCAGTTGATAACATCATAGTCAATTAAACACGGCACAGCGGAAGTCTTGGAGTAAAACTACTATTACAAACTAAATGTTTGGAAATACAAAATAATATACAGGCTCGTAATAGAAGATCCACAGGCGGATCATAAAATGTACAAAGAAAGAATATGAAACAGACTTTAGGGTAGATCTAAGGATTTGCAAGATCCTCTTAATCACTACCGAGCAGCTTCCGGCCTACTTCGTATTGTACCTTCAATTTAGTCTTTGGACGATACGTCAGCTTTCGCTGGTAAATACACCTAATTGACTCATTTTGAAAACATTTTAAAATGATTTTAACACAAGGCACAAAATCTTTTATAACTTGGGAAAGTTACTTTGTAACCTTGTTAACAGATTCACATGCTTGTCCATACATACAAGGCCTAGTACAGAGACCGAGACATGATCAAATACACACCACTTAGAACTCACAGAGGAGTTATCCCCAACGTCTTGGGTAATTTGCATTTGAGCGTCTGTCAGGTGAATGCCTACACCCCGCGCTAAGGTCGTGGCCATTAACTAATCTAATGAGCCGAAGATATCCAGGACACGGTAATTTAACCCCCGATGTTTAAGTTATTAAACAAAACTGACTAAAACAGAATACGCGGATTTACTAGCCACAATCCGGCATTTGATTGATCCCATTTCTGACCAAGCGGTAATAGTTTACCGTATCTCAAGCCCGTATAGGAAAAATAAGTCGAGAGTATTTACCTGAGCTATTCTTCTTTTAATTTCAATAACTCAGCCGTATACAAAAGTACTTAATTGCAGATAGCATTTACCGGCAAGGCTCTAGTCTGGATTATGGCATAAGCTAACCAATTAGTACTAACGGTCTTTATTTAAGTCATAGACTTAGACCGAGTAGTGTACATGATCAATACGTATAACGCTTGATTAAACGATGATCGGATAGAATGTAGTTTAAATCCGACAAGTACTTTGACTTGCACAATATGGATAAACTATAAACATTCTGGATTTTGAGATTAAAATGACATGGTTAAACCCGTTTCGGTTAAATTCCGTAAACTGGTTACGTATAATCAACCGTACGCTTATAAACGATAATGGGTAACCGGATAAGTCATGGACAAGTTCTATATGCCATTATATTTAAGATATCAGTAAGATATCAACTTGTATGCCCGTTAAGGTTTTAAAACGAAATTATGCCTTATAAGGGCATTTCGGTAATTATATACCGTATAAAAGGAACTTGAATATATTTTAAGTTTATAATCATAAGTATTATGGAAAAATAATTTATTTATGATATAATATCAGTAGGATGTCAATTATATGTGTAGATTATCTTTTATGACCAAACTATGCACCGAAGGGGCATTTTGGTCATTTTACACAAAGTTTATAAATTATTTGGGATTATGAATTTATAACATGTACCTACTGTAAATATGTTTAAAAGAAGTTTTAAAATCATTAGGTAACAAGTCTTGGTCAATTAATATAGTTTAAAACCATACTATGCGCCTAAACGACGCTTATGTCGTAAAATGGCGTCTTTATGCGATTTTTACAAAAACTGATGTTAAGGTCAGATTAAAATATCTTAGATATGTTATTTAATATAACATATCAGTAGGTAAAAGATTTACCTTGAAAAGATTTGATTAAAATTATTTTATGAGCCACAATGGCTAAAATCGCCATTTATCGACATAGTTTGAGGACTTGCTTGAAAACTCAGTTTATAACTTTGTTTAACATTCCAAATAATTCTACATATAATATTACATTAGTAGAAAACTCATTTTCAAGTTCATTACTATTTAAAACTTTGTTTTATGCAAAAAGGAAATTTTGGTCAAAGATGGCATAATTATGGAACTTGCGCATTAACTTGGATTCTGATTATGATCATGTAATATAACCTCAGAGGGTTATTCTACATTATATTACTATCATAATTCAACTTTAGATCAATAGGTAACTAATCTAAATAGGCTCAGAATCGGAAGTCAAAGCAGAAGTCAAACTTCTCGACTTTCGGTTACGAACCGACCCTGGAACTGAAATTGACGAGCCAAACATGTTCTAGAAATTGTTACCAACTTGTTTAAGTGTCAAAAAAGGTTTCATAACATATATAAAATCAATTTATAATATTTTTTCTGAAAAATGGCCTGTTTGACTTTTTAATATCATAACTTTGACCCGTCAATTGGTCTAGCAAACGTGATCTTCAGGAGGTGTCCTTTATATGGATTAACACCTACATTATTATGATCACTTAGCAATGTTCATTTCGAACAATGGCTGGACCATAATGGTCTTAACCAAAAGTCAAAGCGTTTTCCGCAAAACGCTTGATTTTTTTCTATAAAAGCCTATAAACGAAAATGTACAAAGAAGGAACACTTACCAGTGATTCCTAGGGTGCGAAAGAACTAAGTTGGATGCTCCTTTCAGCTAGGAACTTCCAGAGGAGGGAGAAGAGTGAATAAATGAGAAAGGTGTAAGTTGGAATGGTGAACTTGATCACCTATTTATAGTTGGAGAACTCAAAGGAGTTGATGCCAGGCGTTTAGGGGTGTAAGAGGGAGCTTACAAGTGTCCCAAAACGCAGCATAGCAGTTTGGGAAGCTATGGTTTCGATTTAATGGTTTTTGGAGTTTTGTTTGGAGATCAAGCAAAACTTTCTGCAGCAAAGGGCTTCTCGCGGCCCGCAACCGCCCCTTGGCCAGTTTCAAAGTTTGACACTTTAGTCCCTTAACTTTATAAAGCTTCTAAAAACCTTTTTAAACACCTTTTTGGCACTTTTAGCCCTCCGTAGCCAATATTTGGCGTACCCGGGATTATGCCCTAATATTGTCGAGCTCTCGATTCGTTAAAAGGTCACTCAGTATAAATTAATATGTTGACACTTTTAATTCCTCCATTATCCAACTTTTACATATTTACAAAATTGAACCATCACGTCCAACAAATGTCATGAATGGGAGTTAGGACTTCACAAAGGATCACTCAGAGGCTTATTATAAGCATGTTGATTCCGATATCACTCAGAGGCTGGGCGTATTGACATATCAGTTACTCAGAGGCTATTATTTATGCATGTTGACATCGGACCGTCACTCAGAGGCTCAGTTTGAGAATGTTGACGCCTTTAGTCCATATTGGTCTTTAATAAACTATATTTAAAATACAACACGTGTCACTATTCTATTGGACACAATTTATAGTGTGTTGTTACAAGTGGCTTTGCATTCCTTGTGATATGACACGTTTTGTTGAGGGTGTTTACCATGGTTGGGTTGCTTTTCCTGTACGCTATGCATTTGCATTGTTTTGTGCATTAGTCTATTTTGTCTTATACATTGTGGTTGGTCTTCGAGACTGATCAGCACATGTTATTTGGTGTCGTTTTCGTATGGCACGTGCATGTTTTGGTGGATTCCTTCTTGCCTTATTATATTGCTAGATGCATACATGTGTACATATTAAGCGTATGGTATCTTACCAGGGCCTTAAGTAAAACAACAGGATGTGAAATCTCTACTTAGCATGGCAAGTTGTTGCAGCTGTGGCAGAGATTTGTATCAACCTTTCCGAAATTTTTTTGCACAAACATAAATGAAAATATTATAAACATATCTGTAAATAAATGTTAAAGAAATTGTCCAGTCGGTTGTTTTGACTGATGAAAGTTTTTTTTACACGCTGTGTAAATTTTGTACAAAAATAATTTTTTATGCGGCATTTAACTTTTTTTGTTGAAACAAGTGATTTTTTTATGACTTTTGAGAAAAAAAATTCGAAAAAACATTTTTTATGGTCTAGTTCTCACAGCTTAAGATGGTTCTCATTTTAACCTATCTCTCTCTAGATATAGATAAAGGATAAGGATTCATTTGGAACCACCATTTATTGCGAGAACCGCGAGAACCAATGTGAACATAACCAAAAATATCTATAAAAATCTAAAAAACACATAATTTTTTAATATTTTTAAAAAAAAATCGCTATAACACTAAAAAACTTTCGAGTAACAATTATCAATGCACATGTGCATATGTATCATTTATTTGACAAATTCCATAATATATTACCAATATTATACAATTGCATTTTCATTTACACTACCATACGTAGTACGCTACTTTTTACATTACAAATATTAGAAATGCACATGTGCATCTATATGTATGAACATGATATAACGTGTTTTGATACACTACTTTGAATACACCTTCCCTTTCTTCTATCATACCATCCATAATAGACTACCATTACATTCTACCATCCATAATACAATACCATTACCTCCTATTATTCATAATACAATACCATTACCAATATGTATAATATTTTCACTTTATGCACATGTACATCAACACCCTTCATACCATTCAAACAACATATTATATCATAAATTGACAAATATAACCAAGCCATCAACCATTAGATATAACTAACTAAAATACATGTATATGGGCCCTACTTCATCAATCAAAATCACAAACTTTTTGTACTCAAATACGTTCTATCATGGTTGTACATAATAATATAAATGTATATTTTCAATGGTGGTAATGTAAAAAGTAGTGTATTACGGATGATAGTGTAAATAAAAGTGCAATTGTATAATACTAGTAATATATTATGGAATTTGTCAAAGAAATGATACATATCACATGTGCATTCATAATTGTTACTCGAACTTTTTTTAGTGACGAAATATAACGATTTTTTTTTAAAAAACATTAAAAAAAATTTGTGTGTTTTTTCAGATATCTTTTTGTGTTCATATTGGTTCTCGTGGTTTCCGCATTAAAAGTGGTATAATAAAATATAACCATATTATATCATAATATATATATATATATATATATATATATAATAAATATTATAATGCTAGTAAAGTGCATTCATCCTTTGTGTTATCCATACAACAACTCTCTCATTTATCTTGAAATGTGGCAACTAAACCTATTGTTTTTAATGAGTCTTTTTTACACGGGGCGCTTAGTTTGTGAAGCATTACTCTACTTTTAATTGGGCCCGTCTGGCCTGTTTTCGTTTTATCCCAATCATATTCGGATCCTTTATAAATCATGTTTTAGTTCATTTGTGAAACCCTACCATTTAAAACACTCTAAACGTATTGAATAGTCTGTATATCATCTTATTTTTTTTTGTTCGAATCATCATCGTCTTAATCATCGAGGTATGAAACTACATTACATTTAGACAACCGTATTCGATTTTAAAAACTTGTGAGTTGTTTTGTATATTTCATCTAATATAGTGTTTAATTGATTGATTAGTTGATAATATAAGTGTTTAATTTTTATTTATATATTTAATGTATTAAATGTTGTTATTATAGACTCCTCTATTTTGTACGTCTTCTTCTGATTTTGTGTTAATCGATATTTATATATGGATTACATTATTCGATTTCAAATACTTTTTTTTTTGAAATCTTCTTTTTTTTCATCTTCTTATTTACCATTTGTAACACCTCTAAATTCAGGTGTCAAACAATTGGAACATCATTGCATAAAAAGTCTAAAAACACTTAATTTTTCTTTTCTTATATAAATCAAAGTATACGATGCGGAAGTCATCAAAATAAATACCCAAATAACGAGAAACATCCAAATTTAAATTAAATAATTCAATGTTTAAAATTTATCAATTAGATAACGTCTTCAACTAAAATGCCAACTTCATACGCCGGGTAGCTTTAAGCAACATCCAAGTTGTCTCGCATCCATATATCTAACCTGCAATCAATCTAACATGCATGCAAATGTCAGCTAAGCTGAGTGAATTCAGGTTTTAAATAATGTAATATAATAAAATCGTTGTAAAACATTTTCATCTCATCCTCTTAAATAAACAACTTCTTCAACCATTCTTTGAAATAACTTCAAGCATCCATTCAAATAAGTCAAGCACATGACAATGTGTCTCCTCGACCTTTAAAGCCAAACACAAATTAAGGAAAAAGGACCCTTTTTACCCCAAGGACCTCTAAGCTGTGAGGGGTCTTCCCACCAAGACAGATTGATATGGTTAAAGAACTTCCACTGCCCCAAGGATTGTTAAGCTGCGAGGACTACTTCTGCCCACATAAGTCAACTAAACAGTTAGGGAACTTTTTGACTCAGTCATGACAAGACTCAAAACATACACATTGACATTTATTTTCACATTCATATTCACATATAGATTAATCCAATATAATAGTTTACATTATGATAATAAATAAATGTATTTATTATATCCTCAAAATTCAATTTTAATGAGTTAAGCACATAAAACAGATATGCTCATCTTATATCTCAAACACAAAGTAATGGATAAAGGAATTTTATTCTTCTGTTGCCCCAAGAGCAGGTAAACTGCTAGGGGACTTCCTCTTACCCCAAGGATAGATAAACTATTAGGGAACTTCCTCTGTTCGGCCTGGCTGTGGCATGACCCAACACATCACACTCAAACACATAAAAGGACAAGCAAATAATCTTCATGTATGGTTGGTATACAAATACAAGTAAGTATACAACTTCCTAAAAAAAGGTTTTCATCCAAGTAATATATCAAACATGTATGTTAGCCCTAAACACCTAAAACGTATAAAAAGAGCATCATGAACTCTCACATAAATGCAATCATGTATATTTATATATATACACAGAGGTAAAGCTTAAACCATCATACGTATACCTTAGTACATACAATCCTTATAACATATATATTGTCTCTTCATAGACTCAAATGTAAGAGATATATAACAATATATATATATATATATATATATATATATATATATATATATATTTTTTTTTCTATGTAAATAAATATAATTATAGGTAAATATTATTCTACTCAATGTTCGCCTTCACACTAATGGGTGCTAACCCTACTTACTTTTCGTGCTTAAAAACCATAAGTAAACATGAATTTCATGCATTTGTAAAAAGCTTTACAGCTTCCTTCATAAAAATAATCATACGAGTTCAGCATGCATATTAGCCCGAAAGATTTGAAACATTTAAAAGGGTGCGCTCAATAACTCACCTATACTGTAGCCCTTGCAAAATCAAAAGAAGCCAGAGGTCGAAGGACAACTAAGTCCAGATTAATCAATAATTTATTACGAAGTCGTCCACGTTATAAAAGTTCTATAGATCCGCTCAAGCGGTCATGCATTAGTAGTCCTAAATGGTAATCACAACCAAATTAAAAAAAAGTAGAAAAATAAGTGAGAGAAATGAAGTGTTTGCTAGCTAGTTAAATAAATAAGGTGTCTTCTTGCTAGCTTGCTTCACATCGATAAATCAAGAAAGATAATTGAGGTGTGTGCTAGCAAGCTTAATTAATTAAGCTATATATGCTTGCTAGCTTGCTTAACAATTCCTTCCCAAACATTCTGTTATCGATTTACATGGTTCCAAGCATCTTCATTTCTTGCCATCCAACCCTTAAGCCTTAGTAAAACGAATAGAAATAATAATCACCCGCTTCCTATGCAATTCTCCAAAGTTTCATCATCACGAACCGAACTCCATAGCCATCACCTAATAGATATAAGAGAGAATCAAGGTGTGAGCTACGTAGATTATTAATTATAGTGCATGCTTGCTAGGTTGGTTATCAACCCATACTCACTATTAATGTTATGCTCGGAACATACATACAACTCAAACAAAACCCCTTTTTTTACAGGTAGTCACCATAGCCACATCGCTCCCAACACCCAACGCATGACGCCAAAACTTACCAGCAACCATTTCATTCCACCTCAACATTAACCTATTAAGACCACCATGCAACCGTCCCCTCAAACCCGTAACCTGCTACATCCTCTTCACCACCTTAAAAGGCTTTCCACACCAAGCTAACCATCCCATGAAAATTCATTATACAAACAAACCAAGTACAAGTCAGAGTACACGGGGTTGAGATCGCGGTACCTGAAACGTGTGAAGCTTCGAATCAAGCAAGGGACTGCGATAACTACCGAGGACAACCCGCAACACCGGCACTCTAGCATCCGTGCATTACATTAGCGAGTTCCATTGAGACCGAAGGACAACCACCACTACTAAAAAAACTAAGTCTTTGTGACAGTGATATTTGCAGCAAATTTTTGGCAAAAGGTCCATAGCGACAAGTGTCCGACAAATTGGTTTGTGTAAAATAAACTTTTTGAAAATAAGCTACTGACAAGTTTGCTATAAAAACGATCACACAATTACGACAAAAAGCCGTCACTGATTTTACGACAATTTTCCTACAAAAAATATATTTCAGTCTTTCTTTGAATTTGCCACAATTTTCTCACAAAACTGTGTTTCTAATATTATTTTTACTTGTTAATGATAATAATAATATTTTTATCAACAATGATAATATTAGTGTTATTATTATGTGTTCTTTAATTTCCGACAAAATACCGACAAGTAAATTCTAATTTTTCCTACAAAATTTCGAAAAATAAATTCAATTTTTTCTTACAAATTTCTAACAAATGAATTTATAATTTTCCTAAATTTCCGAAAAATAAATTCTGTTTTTTCCTACAAATTTCCCACAAATATTTCTTTAAGTATATATTTTCCGACAACTTTTCGACAATACATTTATTTTCGGTTTCCTACAAATTCCGACAAATAACATAAAAATCTAAAAAAGAAATAAAAATCAGGTTTTTTCAGTTAAAAATGCAGAAAATATATAATACAATCTTGTTTACAAATTACCAGCAATACAATAACATAAATTCAAGTTATTACATATTACAAAACTAACAATTTTTTAACATGTTGATCTAAATAATACACAAAAAACTATCATTAAGTACCCAGACAATCTGATTTTCTCATAACGCCTTTCAATTGTTTTTGCATTCGCTGCTCTCCTTAATCTCTTTCAACCCGCTCACGTAGCACTCTTTCTTCACATTTGGTTTTCCAAATCTTCTCAATCCTTTCATTCTTTATCCAGTTGTGTTTGAAAACCAACTGAAAACTGATAACAAACACAATAAAGAACAAAATGCTACAAGTTTTTATAAAAAAGGACAAAAAGTTAATATTTTCGGTACATGGTGCATTTTTACATCAAACAAGAAAACAAAAGTTTCAGTCCAAGTGCTAATGCATATTCCTAGCAAATGCTATTAAGATGCATGCAAGATTGTGTCTTTTCAACTCAAATATGATAAAATATACCTGAAACTTTTATATGGGTCATTTTGGATCATTTATAAGATAGTATGGGAAAGTAATTTAAGTCAAAAGGATCAAACCGTGTTAATTAAAAAAATAAAGGTTGTCTTCAGGTGAAAGGAGCGGGTTGTATAGGGTTTATGAAAAACAACATATCAAACCACAGTTAGGAACAGATCGATCGGTCATCGTCGTTCAAACATCCAGCAAGAATGAATCCCTTTTCCGATTTACCCCTTGCGAAATCTTTGTTCCAATTAAGTGTCGAGCATCTCTCAGTTGACCCGTTTGGATCCAGGTTTTACCTCATAGTGTTCCTGTTTTATCTTCTTGGCATTCGCTTGTGCCATCAGGATCTAACCATAGCTCTGCGTTAATTGTGAGGGTTTGGTTATAAAAGTTGAAATAACTATGGAGGTGGGGATATTCGTAATTTACAAGTCATAATTTTCACAGGGAAGTTTAAAATTTAAAACTTGAATTGATATTGACTTTAACGAATCTGATAGCCACATGCTACTGATTACTTCATTCCTTTATAGTTTAAATTGGCTTTGGATAAGTTGTTTTATCACCTGCATTCTGAGTTGTTCTTTATCATATAGCTTTAAACCATTTCTTAAACCAACACCTTCTGACCTGAAACGCGTTCTAACCCGCACCCATTTCAACCCGAATCAAAATAACCCTTTCTTTAATCAACCCGTTCTGACCCGAACCCTATCTGATCCAAACCCATTCTGACCCCGCATGCCACCCGACCCGAACTTTTCTTATGTAACACGATGGACTTTGAGAGGGAAGTTTGTGTATTCCACAATAAGTTACTATATAATATATCTACTACACACATGGATGTAAATACCTTAGAAAAAACAATAAAAGCAATCTACTGCACACATGATGAGACTAAACGAAGTTTAGAGATCCATCTTCAAAAGTTAGAAATACACATTATTAGGAATACACTAACAATTTATGACCTAAGTCCTTAGCTGTTTCGACATGTACCAAAAAAACTATCAGCTTTTACCTGTTACCCAACCCATCCAACCCATGCCTTTTTCCACATGTAATCACACCAAATAAGAATTTTTACCTTCTGTGAGATATTGCCACTACTCACCACTTCTTGGTTCTATTCTCCAATTTATCTGAAGCTCATGTGGTATTCGTGCTTTACGACCTCTCAACCATATCTAAATTAATAGCATAAATATGAATTCTCAAAACAGAAGAAAGCTAGCAATGGTACAAAATGTATAGAAAAATAATGGCATACTGAACTAAATTCCTACCAAATCCAGAGACCTGACATTTTATATTAGGAAGACACTAATACTCATCCTCATACCGTGGATACTTTTGAAAGATTGGCTACACCTCAAAGTGATATCATATATACAACTGAATTCCTTTATGTTAGGATCTGAATTTGATATTGATGTGATTGTTTAGATGAAATCAATGTAAGAAGATAGATAACAATGAAACAATGCAGCGGAATTTTGTAAACTTTGAAATCACAATAGTAGGAAGATTGTTTTCATTAACATGCTTTTGTAATTATAATCACGTATGCATGCAATATACAAACTCCACCTCAGCCAAGATCACTCTAATTTGTTCGTACATAATGTGTAGAAGAAAAGTGATAGATAAAATAGTACATGCACTTTTCTATTTATAGTACACTACAAACCACTAAGCATCTTTGGCTGACGTCACTATGAAAGTGACATTTAACAAACTAAACAAACTCTATTCACTTGTATGCCTAAACACTGTTACATTAATTACATAACAAAACTCTGTTGATCAACAACTGCTGAGGTATCCTCTGTTAGTCTTTAGTAGACATTTTTGCTTCAACAACCTTTATGCTTCATCAGAGTTTTCTCTTTTGCGAATCTTTACTTCCAGCAGACCTTTGTCTTTAACAGATCTTGTAAACAGTCTTTAAATATAAGCAGAGTTTAGAGTAGCAGAGCTTTATTAGTGATAAGATGTTAGAGATTGTTTTGGCTTTCCAATCATCTGTTCTTTTATAGGGTTTAATAGATCCAACAATCTCCCCCTAGAACACATGATGCCAAAACCCTTCTTTATTACTGATTTTTATTTCTCAACAGAAATTCCCTAATTTGACCTTTGCACTGTAGTTCAAAGTTCATAAAGAACATGTCATCAAAATCCCTTTGCAATTCAAGGTTCAATAGATCTTGGAGGTTATCTGCATCCAAACCATATGCATCCTCCATTTTCAACTTTTGAATCTTGCCATTTGATCTGAGCTGAGTCAATTTATGGGTGTTTGGGGATGATTTCCATTTTAGAATTTTTGAATCATTTGGATTTTATGGGGGAAGACTTATTATTGAGCTTGGTGGAAGTGATTTACTTACAAGTTTAAAGATTGTTACTTTTAGTTTATCACTTACAGCATCAGTATGATAGAGTCATTGATTTTTTATTCCCTCTTTTCTTTGTTCTTCAAACCTCTGTTCATCATCCTCTTCCATCTGCTTTTGCCTTTTTACTTGATATAAGGCAATTGTGGGTAAGACAGAGGATAAGGGCTGCTTTTTAAGGGTTTAGGTCGGATGAGGGATAACATCTGTTGAGTAGTCTGGCTTTCTTGGAATTGTAGGATCTTTCTTTCTAAGCTCTTCCAGGTTTTTGTAGGTATCTACAACCATGGACTCAGACCATCTAACAACTGACCTTGCACTATCATAATTTGCAACAACCAGTTCATGTTTCATTCTTTTAAGCTTTAAGGCTTTGTTATGATCCATCTGCCTGTTTTTCTTCCAATTAGGTGGTGTTGGCTTGTGTGGAGGATCTTTGAGCATTGCTTGTATTCTGTCAGTTTCTGCTTTGAATCATTTGTCGACCAATCTTTGAACTGTGCTCTGGTAGCTTTGTAAGGTTTGTGTTGCATAATGTGGTCAAGGTAATCCTGTTTCAGTTCTTCATCAAGCTTAGCATTTACAGGCCTTTCTGATATAGACTTACTCATGTCTTTAGCAAAGTCTTAAATCTTTCTCACTTTGCTTAGTTCATAAGACAAAATACCTTGAGTAGTCCTGTCATCTTTCCCTTTGCTCTTCTCTTTGGCTATGTTCTCAACCTGTTTGGCCTTCAACTTTAGATATTCATCTAAATTTCTTGGCTTTCTGTAACCAAAGAGAGATGGAAAGTCTAGCTTTGAGATATCCTCTACTGTGAAGAATGATTCAATTTCTTTTTGGTAGCAAAAGTTATGATGGATGGTTGTTGATAAATGGTTGGAAGTGAAGTAATTGTATATGAAGGTGATGAGGATGGGGATGAAGTGATAGGTTTTGATGACAAAGGGATTGGTGATGAAATCCCTTCATCATCATCTTCAACAACAAAAGTTTTCCTTTTGCATTGGAATTTGATTTGAGCTGAAAATGGTTGTATTGGAATTCTTGGAGGTGTGGATTATGGCTGGGTTAAAGTAGGGAATGTGATCATGGCAGAGGTTGAGGTAACATATATTGATACATTTAATGTAACAATATTTGTTGGTTGGTTTGATGGTGGGGATGTAACATCTATTGTTGCATTTAAGGAAGTTTGATGGATGTAACAACTGTCCAACTGAAACACTGTTGTGCATCAGTTGTAGTAGCGGCTTCACTTAAATTACCACAAAAGTTACTTGTAACTCTTGGGTGTAGCCTCCTCAACTGTTTTTGGGTTAGCAAAGAGATTTGGCTCAGACTCAGTCACATGTGGAGGTAAACTCTCATGAACAGGTGATTGAGAGGAACTAATTTTTGTCTAAGTTATCTTAATTGCACGAAACATAGTTATGATGTTAGGTGGAATTGAGGGTGATGGTTGTGGAGTAGAATGAGAATTTGCCCTGAGAGAGGGGCTTTGAAACGAAGATTCAAGTGAATCATCTGCTTCACAATGTGGGATCCCTGTGCTTACAACCTTTTCCTTTTGTGAGGAAGCAGGAGGAGTTTGCTTTGAGGTGGAGATCTTTCCAACTGTTGTGGGGAAGTAACAACAGTGGTTTCAAGTGGCTTTTGTGAAACCACAATTTTATCCTCTGGGATCTCATCTTCCAGATGTGCCTTTTTATGAATTTTGGTTTTGGTGGGCTTTTTGGATACGAATGGTTTCTTTTTGGATTTTTCTAGTGTGGGTTTCACAAAACCGGTTGTGGTGTCATGATAACAAGGAGCAGTAGGCTCAGCAACAGAGGTTTGAGCTTGAGATGTGGACTCATCCAAAATTTTCTCTCCCCCCTTTGCTTTTGTTTTGAAAACCTTTGACTCCATATTTTTTATTCTTGTAAAAATTTCAGTAGTAAGACTCTTCATTTAAAAAACAACTCCTTGTTTAATATTTTTTTCTAGGAAGTTGTTTTTGTAGATAATAGCTCAAAAGTCTAGGATACAAAAGAAAAGCTTTATTGTTTGATATTTTATTAAAATTTGTCACCAAGTCCATAAACAACACATGGGATAGATTGAAATCAGATTTTGTCAAAATTTTTTGTGGAATCTCATTTAAAGAGGTGGTCTTTGCTAAAGACATGTGAGTAAGGTATGGAAAAAATAATGCATTTCAGCAAGAAAGTTTGGTTTGTAAATGGTAACACAAGTTAACTGGCCCTCATACCCACATTCTATAAACTCAGCATGTAATTCCTGTCTGCCAAAAGAAGTGTTACCGTCCAGGTCACACCAAAGGCTGTAGCAATTGAGGATGGGGAAATTTGGACAAGGATTTCTCCGACTTTTGAAGTGATAGCATATGGCTGCTTCTTTTGGGATTCGACTTTAGCATTTGCCCAGAACTATCGGAGAGTATCCACATAAATTAGTGCGTTTGCAAGCATGATGTCTTTGTATCTTGAGGATGCAAGGACATCAATTATTGGATGGATTAAAGTATTATTTTTAGTTTTCTCGAATGTGGGGAGGTAGTTATGTGGGAGTTTGATGTTAAGAGCCATGGTCGGAGATGGAAATGAGGAGTAATGGAGAAGATGAGAATAATGGAAACCGTTTTTGAGAAATTTGAATTCGAGACAGCAAGTAAAAACTCTGTTTGGATGGAACAGTGATATATATAAAGGGAAAAAGTGAATGCTGACGTGGCAGCGGTTTCAAAGATCTGATGGCTAATCATCTATCCACGTGTAATCTCTGATGGATAATGGATGACAGTTGGCAAGGAAACCACTGCTGGGAACCAGCAGTAGTTGAGAACAGTGGTCATGAATAGTGGTGATTTTATTATATCAGAGGATAAATATAAGTGGATAAGGCAAAACAGTGGTTTAGCCCAAGTAGTGGATGAGAACAGTGGATAGGATAACAGAGGTTACATTTATCAGTGGATAGACTTCAACCCAAACAGAGGTTTTAGAGAAATAGTGGTTTAAAATAGACTTTTAGGATTTATTGAAACTTTCAATTTTAGCTATTTTTTAAGGATGGATTTTTTATTTTCTAAAAATATTTAATGCCTTTTATTCATGTAAAACAAAAATTTTCTTTTAATCCATGTTAAGCATGCCAATTCTAGAGATCAAGCTTTCAAAAGTATATGTATTTAAAGCCTTTGTTAAAACATCCGCTAGCCGATCCTTATTGGGAACATGATGCAGAGAAATCAAACCTTTTCCATAGAAATCCCTCACAAAGTGATGTCTGATGTCAATGTGCTTGGTTGTTAAATGTGAAATTGGATTTTTAATGATGTTTTCAGCTGCTCGAGTATTTAACATGTGTAACACCTCGGAAATTTATGTCAAGTAATATACTGACATGTGTCCATACTCTCAATTGTGCCTAATATTGGTCGAGATGGACTATTTTTGTGAAATTATGAAAAGATGAATGTGGAGGGACTAAAGGTGTCAACATGCTGAAATTATGCCTCTGAGTGACCCTTTATAGTGTCCGTACTCTCAAAATGAGCCACTTGTTGGACGAGAGGGACCATTTGTGAGTTTATATATAAGTTAAACTTTACAAGGTCTGATGATACATCCTCTGTTAGACTTCAACAGAGCTTTGTATTCAACAGAGCTTAGCAAACCTTGGACAGCTAAACATTGCTGATAGAAAAGGCTGATGATAACCACTGCTAAGCTAAACAATGCTGATAGAAAACACTGATGATAACCACTGCTAAGCTAACCACTACTGTTAGAAAACACTGATAATACATCCTCCGTTGATCATCAATAGAGCTTAGACTTCAGCAGAGCTTTGCCTTCAGTAGAGATTTGACTTCAACAGAGCTTGCTATAGCAGAGCTTAGACTTCAGCAGAGCTTTGTCTTTAGCAGAGCTTAGACTTCAGCAGACCTTTGTCTTTAGCAGAGCTTTGCTATAGCAGATCTTACATTTTCATTAAGATTAGAGGTTGTGGTATATTTTGGCTTGCTGCCCAGACAAAGCTATCAAAAATCACTAACTCAAAACCAGGGGCTTCAAGACTGCTATGCCACGGGCTAGGACACGTGTCCTCATTTTCTAACATCTACTAATGCGTGGAACCACCTCCTTCAATCTCCGACACTATAAATAGAAGTGTTTGCAACACTTTAAACTTGCACATTATTAAATATACTCCTCTCATAACTTCTGAAGATCCCTGATCTTTAAAAAGTTTCCTATTCAAGTTTATTTTCATCTAAGGATCACTTGTAAGTGCTCCTTTCAGCTACATTTTTGTTTATTAGGCTTTTAAAGCCAAAAGTCAAACAATTTCGATAATTGCTTTGACTTTCGGGTTAGACCCGATTGAGATTAGTTTGCCACTGATTTAAGGTTGCATGATGATCGTAATTTAATGTGTCAATCCTGTGAGGTTATAATACGTGATCATAATCATATTCTGAGTTTTTGTACAAGTATCAATATTATGCCTTACTTTGACCAAAATGCCCTTTTTGCAAGAAATAAGGTTTTAATCAATAACAAATTTGCAAATGACTTATGTACTGATATGTTAATATAATTAACATACTTTGATGTTATTAAACTAATCATAAACTGAGTTTTCATATAAGATCGTAAACTATGTCACTTAATGACTGAAATGCCCTTGTAGCACATATTTTGATTTGAAAACCTTAATGGTCATATAAGTTAAAAACCTTCTGATGGTACAACTCATTTAAAGTATATTGGTATACAGAACTTGTTTATAACTCATCTGACTACCCGGTATTACCTTATATGCGTACGGTTAAGCTTATGTAACTAATTTACGTAAGTTTAACGAAACGGATCAAATCTTATCATTTTTACTTCAAATTCCAGAATGTAAATTACTTACCCATATTATACAAGTCCTAGTACTTGACGGGTTTAAACCACATTCTATTCCGGTCATCACTTAATCAAGCATATCATAGCGTTTCCTTTAATTTAAGTTAACTGGTCCAAGTCCATGACTTAAAAATGACCCGTTGGTTATTTAAACCATTCATTCCAGACTAGGGCATCCGGTAAATTGCAACCAACCTTAGTTAATTGATCACGACTGAGCTATTTATAATTCTTTCACATTAAGACGAGTTTTAGCCCAGGTAAATACTCTTAACCTATTTTCCCTATACAGGCTTGGGATACGGTAAATTATTACCGCTTGGTTGGGTATGGGATCATATGTCGGATTGTGACTAGAAAACTTGCATTACCCGTTTTAATCTGTTTTGTCTGATAACTTAAACATTGAGGGTTAACCAGACCGAGTCCTGGATATCCTCGACTCTTTTAAGTTGCTAATGACCACGACTAAGCACGGGGCGTAGGCATACACCTGACAGATGCTAATGCTATATAAAATGTTTTCTTCCGCATATTGGGGATACCCTTCTTAGGTTTAAGTGGCGTGTCGGTTAATCATGTTATTCAGTTTTTGCACCGGACCCCATATGTATTGACAGGCATGTAAAATTGTATACAAGATTATTATAATTTTCCCAATTTATTTATGAAAATACATGTGCCTTGTGCACTTTAATCAATTTTGAAATATTTTCAAAATGTGTCGGTTATTTGTATTTACCAGTGTAAACTGACGTATCTTCAAAAGACTAAGTGACAGGTGCAAAGAACTTAAATAGGCTGGAAATTGCCCGGTAAATGCTTAAGTGGAATTTGCAACTCCATTGCATAGAAGCCTATAGTCTGGTATTTCATTTTGTAACTTTTCGATCCGCCTGTAGATCTTTCATATACTATCCATTTGTATATTATTCTAAACATTCAGACATTTATATTTTAATAATTTTAATCCAAGTCTTCCGCTGTGATTTCTGTGATTGTTTACTATAACGATACCAATCTTACGTCACGATACTCCCCAATTGGGCCCATTGGGATTTGGTTGGAAATTCGGGTGTGACAGGTTGGTATCAGAGCCAACGTTTGAGAGAATTAAACAACAGCCTTTTGTGTTTAATCTCAAACAACACAATGGCTCATTCCTTAGGCTTTCCGAGTCTAGGCATTGACCTAGGATCACTCATATCCTTATTAAGTTATCATTATTGTTTTTGCTTTTGATATTTAACATATATTATGCCGCCAAGATTTAGAGGAAAAGGAAAAGGCCCAATGAAGGGAGGACCATCTAGACAGATACCCTCTTATTCTCACAACTCAGATCCTTACCAAGATTCGGGTCATTCTTACTCATCATAACCTGCGAGACATTCTATTGCATCATTCTTCTCACCATTCGCACAATTCTTCCCACTCACAACACTCACAACATTCCCATCACTCACATTCCCATTCATTTCATGGGTCATTTAACCCTAACCAATATATAAACACACCACCCGTTGGTTAAGATCAGCAGGATGATGACTCTGATCCGGAAATGCCACCATCAGGATCCAACATGCATCTGATTGAGATATCAAGTTGGACTGCATCTTATGCAGCATCTCCTTATCATGGTCTCGATTAATGGGACCAATATTTTAACCAATTTACCTTTGTAAATACACCACCCTATCATTCTCTGACATTGCCTCTGTCGCCTCCACAAGAAGATGTGCAAATGGAACCGGTGGAGCAACCACAGCCACCTCCAAAACCACCAAGGAAGAAACATGGAGCACGCATGTCTGTGCGCACGGGACAACGGCCGGGCTTGCTACCACCATTTCCCCAAACATACCCCACTATTCCCGAGGACCCACAAATCCGTGGACCCTTGAATAATATACCAGTAGTTGAGCCAACACCACAAACTTCTATTCAACTACCACCACCATTAGGTTTTGATAACCCAATCCCTACGTATCCAGATATGTCTGGGTACAATCCTTTAAACCCATCTACACGGATGGATTATGATTATCAGGAGCCATCGTACGGCCCTTATATGCAAGTGGTTATACATAATACTTTGTACCCATCTCATTTCCCTCCCACATATCCAACTACGGGATATCCAAGTTATGGGTACCCGTATCCTACGGTGTCACAGCCACTGCCACCCCCACAACTACAGGCCATTAATCAGGCCTTGGAAAGAGCGGAACAAATTCAGTGACAGGCTGAAAGGACTGAGAGGAAGACAAACAAGTTCTTAAGAAAGCTCTATAAACTGGTCAGGGGAAAGAAAGATAAGTGAAAGCTTTCTTCTAATTATCAAGTATTAATTTTTCTAAAAGTCCCTGTGTGGACAAGTATTTTTTTAGTCCCTGCGTGGGACAAGTATCTTATTTTATTTCAAAAGTCCTGTTTAAGGCGAAGTATTGTAATCTTTTCATCATTTAATAATAATTTTGGAAATTATTCATAATATATGTATTATTTCATTATATCCTCTTCAAGCCATAGTTTTTGACCAGCCAATTGGCAAAGTCCATGATATTTGGCAACTATAAATGACAGTTAAGGATGACTAGCCTTTCTGTCCAGAGGTGGTGAACTATGTTCATGCCTGATAAGCCTTATGGTCAAATGCGACCATGGCTACATATATATTATTGTCAAATATTAAGACAATTATTTAGTATTAACATTCAAGTAATGTTAATACTTTCGGAAGTGTGACATGAGAAACCACACTAGCCGTCTAGGTGATGGACTACGTCCAAGCCTTATAGCATATCTGATCAAATTTGATCATGACTAATATCATCAATTGCGATGATCATTTGTATTAACATCCTTAGTGATGATCTGCCTACGGGTTATATTTTTATTGTCAACTGAGACAATGACAGTTGTGACCTTATGATCCACTGTCCAACAGGTGATGGAAAATGTCCAAACCTCAAATGCCCTTGATGTTCCTTTGAGACCTAGGCAAATTATATATAGTTACTTTATTCAACAATTACTTAGAAATGTTAAAATTATAAATTTTGGCAGTTGTGATGTTATGCACACTTATCCAAAGAGGTATATATATATATATATGTATATGTGTACATATATATATATATATACATATACATATATATATATATACATATGTATATGTGTACACATATATATATATACATATACATATATATATATATATATGTATATATATATCTAAACCACATAGTCTATATGGTTTAATACCATGACTGATGAAACTTCTAAGTTATCAGATTTGATGATCAATCATTATATTGCCACTGAGCAATTATTTAATTTAGTCTTTTTAGACCAAGCTTTTTGAGATGGCGAATCCATGTTCTGATGGAGCCAATAGCGGACAAAACAATGATATTAATACGAATGTTAACCGCAATGGCGAGGGAGTTGATCTCCAAGCCATGATATCCGTAGAAGTCGTCAAGGCTATGAATAACTTTATAGCTAACTTTAAGGCATCAAGTACCGCTCGTTCTAAGTCCCATTCAATTCCTCATTCATCTACCCGTAAGGAAAGCTTGCATTACTCTTCAACTGCGAAGAGTGAGCCAAAGCGGGACTATAAGGAAAAGCCTCGTTCTTCAAAGGATGGTTATACTTACAAGTATATTATCTCGTGTGAGCCCCGAGATTTCAATGAAGAAAAGGAGGCTATTGATGCCATAAAGTGGCTAGATGAGATAGATATTGTAATGGATATCAGTGGTTGTGCTGAGAAAGATGTTGTGAAGTACGTCTCACAATCATTTAAAGGCGATGCCTTAACTTGGTGGAAGGCAATGATACAATCAACAGGTTAGATACCCCTGTATAATTTGTGATTGTCCAAGTTTGTGGACCTCATCAAGGAAACCTAATGGCCACCACTAGAGGTGGAAAAGATGGAGTCAGATTTTCTGACTCTCACCATGAAGAACCTAGATTGTCAGAAGTATGTAACCAATTTTAACTCTCTTTCTAGGTTAGTGCACTATTTGATTACTCCGGAACCAAAGCGCATTGCGCGATTTATTAGGGGTCTAGCACCTGAAATCAAGGGTATGGTGAAGGCTTCAAAGCCTACCTCATATAGGTCTGTTGTAGACCTATCCCTTTCCCTCACTTTGGATGCAGTGAGGCAGAAGTCGGTCAAGACCGAGACCGACGGGAAAAGGAAATTGGGGATAATTACTCCCAAAAGTCAAGGAAAGGGAATTATGGGTTGAAGAGGAACCAACAAAGGTCCGATGAGAGGCCTGTGTGCAAGACCTTCAACAAACAACATTGGGGACAGTGTCGTTCAGATCTGCAGGCAAATCCCTGTAGCATATGCAAGAAATCAGGGCATAGGTCCTTGGACTTTAAGGACTTAAAGAGCACCGTCTATTATGGTTGTGACGAAAAGGGCCACATTAAGACTAACTGCCCTAAAGCTGCCAAAGAGGGTATTGTAAAACTCGGAGAGGCGAAAACGGGGAATGCCCGAGCCTTCCAGATGAATGTAAGGGAAGTAGTTAATGATACAAATGTCATAACAAGTATGTTACTTATTAACGATATCTTTGCTAGAGTTCTTTTTGATTCCGGAGCTGATAAGTCTTTTGTAGACCATAAGTTTAGTAAACAACTAAATCAACCTATAAGAACCCTAGATATACCCTATGAAGTAGAATTAGCTGATGGTACATTAGAAACCGCATCTTCTATCCTTGATGGATACTCTCTATCCATTATGAATCATTCAATCCCCATGTCTCTTCTATCAATGAAATTGGCAGGGTTCGATGTAGTCTTAGGCATGGATTGGTTATCTAGTAACCAAGCCCGCATTGCCTACGATAAGAAACTCATCGAAGTTAAGACCCCATCTGGTTAAATGCTCACCATCCATGGAGATTTACACTATGGATTACCTGAGAAAGTGTCACTACTCAAGGCATCTAAATGTCTGAAGAGTGGGTGTGTCATTTACATGGCACCAGTTACAATAGACGAGACAAAGCCCAAGATTGAAGACATTCTAGTCATCTCTGAATACCCCGATGTATTTCCTTAAGAACTACTTGGCCTATTGCCAGAAAGACAAGTGGAGTTTAGGATTGATATCATACCAGGAGCTGCACCAGTTGCAAAGGCACCATATCGGCTGGCGCCGACAGAAACGAAGGAATTAAAGACCCAACTTGAAGAACTTTTGGAGAAAGGCTTTATTCAGCCTAGTTCTTCACCCTGTGGAGCTCCTATCTTATTCGTAAGAAAAAGGATGGGTCAATGCGAATGTGCATTGACTATCGCGAACTAAATAAGATAACAATCAAGAACCGTTATCCTCTGCCGAGAATCGACGACCTGTTCGACCAACTTCAAGGGGCTAGTTACTTCTCGAAGATCGACTTGAGATCAGGATATCACCAACTGAAAATTAGGAATGGGAATGTTCCAAAGACTGCCTTTAGGACCAGATACGACCACTATGAGTTTCTAGTGATGCCTTTTGGGCTCACTAATGCACCAGCAGCATTCATGGATCTCATGAATAGAGTCCGCAAGCCGTATTTAGACAAGTTCGTCAGAGTCTTTATAGATGACATACTTATCTACTCTCGTAACCAGAATGATCATAAAAACACCTCATATGCATCTTAGAGTTGCTAAGAAAAGAGAAGCTCTATGAAAAATTCTCTAAGTGTGAATTTTGGCTTAGAAAAGTCCAATTCCTTGGAAACATGATAAGTGAGCATGGTATCCAAGTGGATCCCACCAAGATTGAAGCCATTATGAACTGAGAAGCACCGAAGACTCCATCTAAGATTCGTAGCTTTTTAGGATTGGCCAGTTATTATAGAAGGTTCTTTGAAAATTTTTCTCGTATTGCCACTCCTTTGACTACTTTGACCCTCAAAATGTCAAGTTTGGCTGGGATCCCAAGCAGAAGGAATCTTTTGAGATTCTAAAGCACAAATTGAGCAATGCTCCTGTCTTAACCCTACCTGTGGGTATTGAAGACTTCATTGTTTACTGTGATGCCTCACACACCAGCATGGGCTGTGTGCTGATGCAGAGAGGCAAAGTGATTGCTTATGCATCACGACAACTTAAGGTGCACAAAAGAAATTACACCACCCACGACTTGGAGTTGGGTGCCGTTGTGTTTGCACTAAAGTTGTGAGGACATTACTTATATGGCACAAAGTGTATTATATACACTGACCATAAAAGTCTCCAACACTATTTAACCAGAAGGATTTAAACATGCGACAACGCCATTGGATGGAGACTCTTAATGACTATGATTGCGAGATTCGCTATCATCCCGGCAAAGCAAATGTAGTTGCAGATGCCTTAAGTCGCAAAGAAAGAACTAAGCCAATAAGGATTAATGCCAAAAGTATCAAGCTCAAATCTAGATTGAATGAGAGACTGCTAGATGCTCAGAAACAAGCTTTATTAGAAACAAATGCTCCCAATGAAGGATTAGGTGCAACTGTTAATCTATTCACACCTTGGAGTGATGGAATCCTGAGATTTAATAGTCGTATTTGGGTTCCTATCTTTGGATAACTCAAAAATCTGATTCTCCAGGAATCTCATAATTCTAGATATTCAGTTCACCCTGGAGGTGACAAAATGTATCAAGATCTGAAGAAGAATTTTTGGTGGATAGGTATGAATAAATCCATAGCCACCTATGTAGCTAAGTGTCTGACATGTTCACAAGTTAAAGTTGAACACTAAAAACTGTCAGGACTCCTACAACAACTTGAGATTCCTACCTAGAAGTGGGAAATGGTAACTATGGATCTGATTACCTTGTTACCTAAGACCAAAAGTGGCAAAGACACGATTTGGGTGATTGTAGACAGACTGACTAAGTCAGCCCATTTTATGCCAATTAAGAAAACTTATAGTTCCAATAAGTTGGCCAGTATCTATAGTAACTGATAGAGATACTAGATATACATCACACTTTTGGAAAAGTTTCCAACAAGCATTAGGCATGAGATTGAATTTCAGTATGGCTTACCACCCTCAGACTGATGGACAGAGTGGGCGTACTATCCATACTTTGGAAGACATGCTGAGAGCATGCATGATTGATTTAGGTGGTAGTTGGGATGATCATCTACCCCTAATAGAATTCTCCTACAATAGCAGTTATCATACAAGCATTAAGGCTCCTCCTTTTGAGGCCTTGTATGAGAGAAAATATCGAACGCCCGTTTGTTGGGCTGAAGTTAGGGAAGTTCAACTATCAGGACCTAAGATTGTCCTAGAAACCATGGGAAAAAAATTTCAAATCTGTGATCATCTCAAAGCTGCCAAGGATAGGTTGAAGAGTTATGCTGACAAGAGGCGTAATCTCTTAAGTTCCAAGTAGGGGACAAAGGTCAAGTTGAGCCCAAGATATATCGGACCATTCGAGATAATTGAATGTGTCGGATCTGTAGTATATAGCTTAAATTACCTGAGGAGCTCAGCGGAATTCATGATGTGTTCCACATTTTTAATTTGAAGAAATGTCTAGCCGATGAGTCGCTAGCAATGTCACATCATGATGTGCAAATTAATGAAAACCTGAGATTTGTGAAAAACCGATCTCGATTGAGAATCGACAGGTTAGGAAGCTCCGAAAGAAAAAGATTCTAATTGTAAAAGTTAAATGGGATGCCCGTCGAGGCCCCGAATATACATGGGAGACCGAGTCCACTATGCGACAAAAATAACCCTATCTTCTTTAATAAAATCTCGAGGTCGAGATTTCTTTTACAGAGGTGAGGATGTAACACCTCGTAAATTATGTCAAGTAATATACTAACATGTGTCCATACTCTATGTTGTGCCTAATACTGGTCGAGAGGGACTATTTTGTGAAATTATGAAAAGATGAATGTGGAGGGACTAAAGGTGTAACCATGCTGAAATTATGCCTCTGAGTTACCCTTTACAGTGTCCGTACCCTCAAAATGAGCCACTTGTTGGACGAGATGGACCATTTGTGAATTTATATATAAGTTAAACTTTACAAGGTCTGATGATACATCCTCTGTTAAATTTCAATAGAGCTTTGTATTCAACAGAGCTTAGCAAACCTTGGACAGCTAAACATTCCTGATAGAACAAACTAATGATAACCACTGCTAAGCTAAATACTGCTGATAGAAAACACTGATGATAACCACTGCTAAGCTAACCACTGCTGATAGAAAACACTGATAATACATCCTCTGTTGCTCTTCAACAGAGCTTAGACTTCAGCAGAACTTTGCCTTCATCAGAGCTTTGACTTCAACAGAGCCTGCTGTAGCAGAGCATTGTCTTTAGCAGAGCTTAGACTTTAGCAGAGCTTTGTCTTCAGCAGAGCTTTGCTATAGCAGATCTTACATTTTCATTAAGATCAGAGGTTGTGCTATATTTTGGCTTGTTGCCCACACAAAGCTGTCAAAAACCACTAACTCAAAACCAGGGGCTTCAAGATTGCTATACCACGGGCTAGGACACGTGTCCTCATTTTCTAACATCTGCTAATGCGTGGAATCACCTCCTTCAATCTCCAACACTATAAATAGAATTGTTTGCAACACTTTAAACTTGCACATTCTTAAATATACTCCTCTCATAACTTCTAAAGATCCCTGATCCTTAAGGAGTTCCGATTCAAGTTTATTTTCATCTAAGGATCACTTGTAAGTGTTCCTTTCAGCTACATTTTTGTTTATTAGGCTTTTAAAGCCAAAAGTCAAACAATTTCGATAATTGCTTTGACTTTCGGGTTAGACCCAATTGAGATTAGTTTGCCACTGATGTAAGGTTGCATTATGATTGTAATTTAATGTATCATAACCCTCTGAGGTTATAATACATGATCATAATCATATTCTAAGTTTTTGTACAAGTATCAATATTATGCCATACTTTGACCAAAATGCCCTTTTTGCAAGAAATAAGGTTTTACTCAATAACGAACTTGCAAATGACTTATGTACTGATATGTTAATATAATTAACATATTTTGATGTTATTAAACTAATCATAAACTGAGTTTTCATATAAGATCATAAACTATGTCACTAAATGACTAAAATGCCCTTGTGGCACATATTTTGATTTTAAAACCTTAATGGTCATATAAGTTAATAACCTACTGATGTTACAACTTATTTAAAGTATATTGACATATAGAACTTGGTTATAACTCATCCGACTACCCGGTATTACCTTATATGCGTACGGTTAAGCTTATGTAACTAATTTACGTAAGTTTATCGAAATGGGTCAAATCTTATCATTTTTACTTCAAATTCCAGAATGTAAATTACTTACCCATATTATACAAATCCTAGTATGGGTTTAAACCAAATTCTATTACGGTCATCACTTAATCAAGTGTATCGTACTGTTTTCATTAATTTAAGTTAACCGGTCCAAGTCTATGACTTAAAAATGACTCGTTGACATTCTAATTGGTTATTTAAACTATTCATTCCAGACTAGGGCCTTCTGGTAAATTGCAACCAACCTTAGTTAATTGATCACGGCTGAGCTATTTATAATTCTTGCATATTAAGACGAGTTTTAGCCCAGTTAAATACTCTTAACCTATTTTCCCTATACGGGCTTGGGATACGGTAAATTATTATCGCTTGGTTGGGTATGGGATCATATGTCGGTTTGTGACTAGAAAACGTGCATTACCTGTCTGATAACTTAAACATTGGGGGTTAACACGACCGTGTCCTGGATATCCTCGGCTCATTTAAGTTGCTAATGGCCACGACTAAGCACAGGGCGTAGGCATACACCTGAAAGATGCTAATGCTATATTAAATGTTTTCTTGCCCATATTGGGGATACCCCTTCGGGCGTTTAAGTGGTGTGTCGGTTAATCATTTTATTCGGTTACTGCACTGGACCCCATATGTATTGACATGCATGTAAAACCGTATACAAGATTATTATAATTTTCCCAAGTTATTTATGAAAATACATGTGCCTTGTGCACTTTAATCAATTCTGCAATATTTTCAAAATGTGTCGGTTATTTGTATTTACCAGTGTAAACTTACGTATCTTCAAAATACTAGTGACAGGTTGCAAAGAACGTAAATAGGCTAGAAGCTTCCTGGTAAATGCTTAAGTGGAATTTGTAACTCCATTGCATAGAAGCCTATAGTCTGTTATTTCATTTGGTAACTTTTCGATCCGTTTGTGGACCTTTTCATATATTATCCGTTTTTATATTATTTTAAACATTCAGACATTTATATTGTAATAATTTAAATTCAAGTCTTTAGTTGTGCTTTCTTTGATTGTTGACTATAACGATACCAATCGTACGTCACGATACTCCCCAATCGGGCCCACCGAGATTTGGTTGGAAATTCGGGGTGTGACAACATGAGAGTCTTTAAAGCAGTTACACCAAAATCCAGCAATTGATTTTGAAGCCATATGATTATGTAGTGCAATTTGCAGCAACATTATACTCAGCCTCAGCTGTTGATGTTGAAACTACAGCTTGCTTTTTTGCTTTGCCAAGAAACTAAGCAATTGCCTAGAAATTAACAACCTCCTGAAGTTGACTTTCTTGTGGCATGGCATCTAGCAAAATCACTATCTGAATAACCTAAAGATCAATATTTCCATTAGCAGGATACTAGATACCAAGTGTAGGAGCACCTTTTATGTATCTAAATATCTTTTCATAGCAATAAGATTTGACTTCCTAGGTGCTGACTAGGATCTGGCACAACCACATGTAGCAAACATGATATCTAGCCAAGATGCAGTTAGGTACAATAAAACCCAATCATGCTTCTATAAGGAGTTTGATCAAACAAGTCATCTTTGTCATCAATAGTGACCAGCTTTGATGTAGCCATAGGTGTACTACATGGTTTACAATCATTCATATCAAATTTGGTAAATAGTTCTTTGACATACTTACTTTGATGAATTAAAGTACTATTTTGCAATTGCTTAATTTGGAGACCAAGAAAGCATTAGAGTTCACCCATAACACTCATTTCAAACTCTGCTGTCATGAGCTCTCTAAACCCTTCACACATAGCATTGCATGTGGATCCAAAAACGATGTCATCCACATAAATTTGGACAAGCATCAAATACTTTCCTCTCCATTTTAAAAACAAAGTTTTATCAATTTTACCTCTTGTAAGCTTATGGATAAGAGAAAGGTGGAAAGAGTTTCATACCAGGCCCTATGTGCTTGTTTCAAGCCATATAAAACTTTGTTTAGCTTGTAAACATGATCTAGATAAAAAGCATCTTCAAAACCAGGGGGTTGGCATACATATACCTCTTTCTTGATCTTTCCATATAGGAATGCACACTTGATATCCTTTATTTTTTGTACTTTTTTTGTTTTTTATAGTTTTACCCATTTTAGCATTGACACTTACAATTCCTTGGCTTTTTATCTACAATTAGCAAATGTGGTGAATAGTAACTTACCTTTTTCATCTTTTTTTTTATCTTTTACCCCTTAACTTTATTTTTTGTATTTTTTGTTTTTTATAGTTTTACCCCTTAACTTTTAGCATTGACACTTACAATCCCTTAGCTTTTTAAAAATAATAGTTTATGCACGAATTTTTATAAATTCCAATTTATTACTAAAATAACAAATTGAATAATAAATAAAATGCTAATAAAATTAAAAACAAATATTATAAATTCTCCAATTCTTCAATTACTATTCATGACCATTTTGTATTTATATGTACATAATAATAATAATAATAAAATAATAATAATAATAATAATAATAATAATTTGGATGGCTCGGATATTTCAATGATAAATAAAATGCTAATAAAAGTTAAAAACAAATATTATAAATTCTCCAATTGCTATTCATGACCACAATTTTATGTTGTGGTTGACAGCAAAGGCTAAAAACAATCTGATGGCCTCCAGTATTGCAATAGGATAAAAAGTTTCATCATAATCAATGCCTTCTTCTTGTCTATAAGTTTGAACCACAAGCCTAGCTTTGTTTTTGACAGCAATGCCCCTTTCATCTGTTTTGTTCTTGAAGACCCACTTTGTGCCTGTGGACATACATCCTGAGGCAATGGTACAATTTCTCATACTTGTTGTCTTTTAAACTATTGTAGCTTGCATGGCCTCTACCCAACTGTTGTCTTTTAGTGCCTCTTGGTACTTGACAGATTGTGTGAGTGATAGAAAACCAACAAAAAGACAAATGTTTTAAGATTGACTTCTTGTGAGAACCCCTTCATTGATGTTGCCAACAATTTGGTCAGATTGATGGTTTTTAAGGTAGATTAGATCTCCCTTATATGGAATAATGATATTTTGAGGTGAAGGTTACAAATGGGAATCATCTGAGCTAACATCTGTTGGTTTGAAGAGACAACGCTGTTTAGAATGGAGGTGGAGATATAGGTGGAATAGGGGTAAAGATGGATTGACTTTTCTTCACAGAGAATGGACTTTTGTCAACATGGTTTTGACTAGATGAGCTGGCAGAGGTTTGAGGATCAACAACTATTGATCCAGTAGTGGTAGAGTTTTCACAGTTGTTAATAACATCTGTTGTTTTGTTTTCTGAAAATGACTCTGTATTGTGGAATCACAATGTCATATTCATAATCTTGATGTGAAGACTGTGGTGTACCTGCATTATTAGTCTTGATAGACACATCTTCAAATATAAATTTATCTAAATCAAACAGTTCAGCAGGATTTGCTAGGGTTTTTAATGAAGAAAGTTCATTGAACTTTACATTCAAGGTCTCTTCCACACACCTAGTACTTGAATTAAAGACATTTTTAGGCTTTAGTAGTGGTTGAGTATTACAGAAAATAACCACAATCTACTCTGGCTGCAAATATAGAAATTGAATCTTTTAAGTTAGAATGAAACATGGGCAGCCAAAGATTTTGAAATATGAGATCAGATGTTTAATCATTTACAGAATTTCATAAGCAGTCTTTTGATGCATGGGGTTAATTAAAACTCTGTTTTGTACATAGCAAATAGTGTTTACAGCCTCTACCCAAAAAGACCAGGGTAAACCTATGTCTACAAGCATTGTTCTAGACGCTTCAATCAAAGTTATATTTTTCGTTTCAACCACCCCATTTTGTTCTGGTGTCCATGGGATGCTGTATTGTCTAACAATCCCTTTAGGCACATAGAAATCATCCAACTCCTTATTTTTAAAATCTGTCCCCTTGTCACTCCTAAAGACTTTTGCTTGCAGGTCAAATTGCTTTTCAACTTGTTTCACAAAAATTTTGCAAAATACCTGAAGTCTCATCTTTGGAGTGCATGAAGTATGTCCATGTAAACCTTGAAAAATTATCAAGTATGACTAGACAAATTTCTCTTATTTTTAAGACTCATGATTTTTATAGAGGGCCAAACAAGTCCATGTGTAGCAATTGCAAACACTAGCTTGTTTTGGACTCTTCAATTGATTTGTATGAACTTTTATGTTGTTTACTTTTTAAACATGAAACACAATGTTCATAACAGGTGAATTGTTTTTATGGAAGACCTCTTACAAGACCTTGTTTGGAGAGTATAGTGATAGTTTTAAGATTTGTGTGACCAAGTCTTTTATGCGATAGTTCTGTCTCTTTCTTAGAAGCAACTGAGAAGATACATGCACTGGACATTGATTATCTTTCAACATATCAACTACATATGCATTGCCACTCCTGTGAGCAACAAGTTGTGCTTTGCTCTTAGCAATGATTTGATCAATCTTTTTAACAACTTCTGGTCCAACAATCTGACAAGTATGCTTACTGAAGAATGACCCATAGCCTTTGTCACTCTTTGAGATACATTAAGAAGATTAAATTTCAGGTTGTCAATTAGATTGACATGTTCATACTTGAGTTTCCCAGCCTAGACTATCCCTGACCCTAACATCTTCCCTTTTGAATTGTTACCAAAAGATATATCACCCCCTCAATGTGCCATGAAATCTTTAAGTAGGGCTCTACATCTAGTCATGTGCCTGAAGCCTCCACTATCTACATACCATAAACTACCAAGGCAAGTAGAAGCTTCCCACACATTAGTAAACTATTACTTTAGGTGAGTTTCCAAAGCCAGGATGGCTTTGGATGGGGCCACAAACATTCCAGCCTCAAGTTTAGAAATATTGTCAGTGTCTTGAACAGATTTTGATAACATCTGCTGTGAACCATTTCCTATCAAATGATCATAACCATGAGGATGCCTGTTAATTCTTGGTTTAGAAGGTCTTTTTTAGACCTCATAGCCAAGTGGTACACTCTTATAAGTAGGTTGGCCATATCCTCTTGGAAATTTATTTGTTGGTGGTGCATTTGTTACCTGAACCTTTCTGGGAGCAGACGTTAAATTAAATTGTTTGGTAACAGATGTTTAGACAAGGAAAAAAATCTGTTTGGTCTTTTCTTTTCTTGAACACTCAAGTGTTTTAGATTTATACTCATTTCTTTTGACATCAAAATTTTTGAGATAAACACATTCTTGAGTTTTGTGGTCTGTTCTGCCACAAATGATGCAATTTGGTGAATCAATGATCACATTTGTTTTATTTATATCATAGGCTTTTAGAAGAGAGCAATTTTTAGTAACATGATTCTTCTTTTCATAAAAATCACAAAACAAGTTTGATATTTTCTCTATTTTCTTCCCTTTTTCTGACTTTTAGGGGAATGATATTGACTTCAGGTGCCTTTACACCTTCAATGGTTGAAAAGTCCATTGGCTTAAAGTTGTCAAGAATGTCACATTCATCTGGGCGGGTAGATTTGAATTCATACTTTTCAATTTTCTCAAAAGTTGAGGATCCTGCTAAAACAATTATCTTACCATTTGGTTCAGTGACTTTAATTTCTTGACTATCCAAATTTGTTGGAATAACTTCAACCAACTCACAATCATTTACAGCACTGTTTTGAGAAACTTGGTCATGTTTTCTAAAACCAACACCAAATTTTACATTGCTTTTGATTTGTGATTCTAACATGAGCTCATAACCATTACAGGATTCTACCCAACCTTGGTGACCCCACTTCAAAATGATTAGTACTCGATTATCCGTGAAAAGGGGATGAGTTTGAGGAAGTAGTGTTAAATTCAAAAAGGTTTTGGCGGTAATAGACCGACTAGTTGAGCTTGCGCGTAGATAAGAGTGGAAGATAGTTTTAAAAGAAAACGAACATTTTGACAAGATTGAGCCGGTGGGAACGTTTATAAAAAAATGGATTGAACGTTTAGGCTGATTCATTGTAAATGAAGTTTGGATGAAATATTAAGGGAAGAATTGGGAATATCGTGGTATGGTAGTGAACGAACGATATGGTAGGTGTATGCGAGGGGTAAAAATGGTATGAGTGTCGGATAAAATGTGAACATGGAACGTTGAGAGATGCTAGTGATAGTTGTAGGGGTTAAAGCTAACGATTTTGAGAATGAAGCTTTGTCACGGATAATCGAGTACTAATCATTTCGAAGTGGGGTCACCAAGGTTTGTTATGAATCAAATGTATTTAACAAGGTCTGGGAAAAACACCGAATTTCTCATGGCACGTTTTACGAAAGTTTTGTAACATGGTAGGGACACATATATATAGGAAGTACCAGTGACTATTCGGTGTCATGTTACGTTCCGTGTTGCGATACCCAATAGAACCCACTATGGTTTTCATTCGGCTAAATATAATCCCGTGTTCACCCACGACTATTTTGGTTTGTGCATCATCCGCATAGTTTGTACTAGTAGTATACAGGTCAGGTTACATTTAGTAGTACAAGCAAAAAGGGCGTGTAAGATAGCGTATAAAAATTAAGTATGTAAGTATGATTATATGTATGTATGAGTGTGTTGAACGTAGACGAAACAAACCATTCAGGTCGTGCCTGTAACATCCGTCAAAAACCGGGTTAACCAAACCCGCTTCGTTTATCAACCGAACATCCAGTTAAAAATTTCGTTGCGTATTTAATGCTCAAATTAATTTTAAACGATACATAATTAATAAATATAATAGAATATAAAATTTATAATTGAAAATTTATTAAAAATAACGAAATAAAAATATTATGCTGATGTCGGGTTTCGAACCCGGGTCAGCCGGGTAAAGCTTCAAAGACTTAACTCACACTCGCCCAACCACTCCGCCACTTGTGCCTTTTGATGATATATTAAATCAATTAATTCAAATAACAAAAACTCGTTTTCAAAATCAGTCAACCGACGCGCCCATTTCGCAATCGCCGGTAATCCCGACGATTTCGCCATTTATTGTCGGTTTCTTGTGACTTAACGTGCATAATAACTCTTACATCGGTTATAACCGATGTCCAGCTCCGCGACATCAGTCATAACCGCCGGAGAATTTTTGACCAACGAATCAAGACGGTAATCAGACCCAATTCATCGATATTCTTCCCTATAAATACCCACTCTAGCCTCTGATAATCTTTTCGCTCACAATCACACCAATTCTCGACGCAAGTTCACTCGCCGGAATTTTTCTGCAATCACCGGACTTTCGCCGGAAAACCGAGACTCACATCATCACGGTAAATACCTCGACTCTTTCTATTCCATTCCATTGTTAGACCATTACTAACATCAAACTATCACCCAGAATCAATCCCAGACGACGTGTCGGAAATTTTTCGCCAGAAAACTTCTGAAAGTTCCAGAATCACGCCGTGAGCTGGTATGATCATTTAAACCTACTGATAATCGTTGCTCAGTAGTTCAATTTTACATCTAATCCATCCAAACTGTTAATTGATCCTAACAGCCGAAGTTCACAAAACAGAGCCGACGAATCCTTGCCGGAGTTCTGAAAAAGTCACATGTTCGGTACAATCATTCCCCAAACCCTTTCTGTTCAATACATTACAATCGCTTATAAAGTTCGTTAAATTAATTTAACAAGTAACAGCATGGTTAACCGTTGTCTGTGTTTTGAGCGAAGAAGACGAAGTCGTATTGATTAAGATTAATTAAAATCAGTATTATGAACGGTTTAGACACACAGTCCAGCGGTGGACTGTGTGCAAACAAACACACATACGTCCCGAGTTCGATCCTTGACACAAGCACATTCGCTGTAATAAAAATGTCCTTTTTTTTTAACTGAACCGGATCCACACGCAGTAAGATGTTAAGTATAATAAAAACCGCAATATTTACCAAGTTAGACACACAGTCCAGCGGTGGACTGTGTGCCAAACTAAACCACAGGTCCCGGGTTCAAGACCTGTGGAGAGCACCGATTCGATACAATTAAATCCTTTTTAAAATAAATGATTTTCGGATTAACTTAAATAGTGTATAAATATAATTAAAAACAGAAATATTTCGGGTTAGACACGTAGCGAAGTTGGTAGAGCTGCGTGCACGCGTACGGGAGGTCACGGGTTCGAGTCTCACTCAGTGCAATAATATTCACAATCGAACCGGTCAACGGTCAACAGTCGTGGTCAACGGTCAAAAGTCAACATTTTTTTATTTATTTTTATTTATTTAATTTAAAAATCAATTAAAAATACTTAAAAATAACGTTTTTTTAAAGTTAGAAAATAGCCTTAAACTCACAAAAATATATCCAAAAATCCTACTAAAATTGATTAATAAAATCCGCTTATTTACCGAACCGTTATGTTATTTAGGTTAGTTCCCTTGCCGATTAAATCCGAATTCGTGCGCATTCATCATCAATCCAAGAAACGCAACCATTGTGAGTGAATTCTTACAAATCCCCTTTTTTATTCACGTTTTGGGGTGTATCATGTGTCGCGTAAACTAATTTGTTTATTCAAACTCGTGCTATACCATATTATGATCTAAACCTGGAATGTAAATATTGATTGTTTTTATGTATTACATATTGTCAAGTTATATGCAAATTATTTGTTAGGCCCATCAGTTCCTCGTGGGAGACGAGTTGAACAACGCGTGCCTTAAAACTCATTCATTAGGCCCATCAGTTCGTAGAACAACGCGTGCCTCAAAACTCATTCATTAGGCCCATCAGTTCCTCGTGGAAGACGAGTTGAACAACGCGTGCCTCAAAACAAGCTATGGTTGTATGTGTGTGCGATATTTAATATTAAGTGTTTTGTGAATAAATTTACATTTACATTTACTCATATGTGGTTACGCACTTTATTTAATAATCAATTCAATAAACTTGTTTAAATGTTTTTCATAGGATTCACCCGCCAACTTTTTGTTGACCAAAAAACCATTTTTACACATGATACAGGTGAACAGGATGAAGCAAGGAAAACATAGGAAATTGCCTTAGAAGAAAAATAATGAAGTTTAGAAGGATGTATAGAACATGTTGTATTTGTTTGATTCGATTGTATGATTCCTTTTAAATTGTAATAATAAATATGAAACATTATAATAAATGTCATGAGCTTTGATGAAAA
Source organism: Scalesia atractyloides (assembly GCA_947069175.1). NCBI lineage: Eukaryota > Viridiplantae > Streptophyta > Magnoliopsida > Asterales > Asteraceae > Scalesia > Scalesia atractyloides. The sequence goes on from CAMTDV010000023.1 coordinate 74,857,380, forward strand.
CCCAATCATGCCCCGATCACCTTTTCCGCTGCGAGTCGGGGTGTGACAGTGCCTACTTATAGATTTCAAGTATGACAACCAGGTAGTGTGAATTTATATATTTTTAGTATGATTGAAGACAAATACGTATAACATTAGCATGAGGTATCGAGCGATAAGTGGAATAAACTGGGATTTAGCATATATAAGTTACCATGAAGTTGCGAGAGTGTAAAATACGAAGTGTAATGGTGATATGTGTAATATTGTCATGTAACATTGACTGTAGAAATTGAAACGTGTAAGGCGATATGCATGTGTATGATTGCTTGAGTCAAAACATTTGGTTGAAACAAAATAAGTCGGGTTTGTCAGGAATGAAGGGCCAAAATTGTGAATATCGGGTGAATATTGAGAAAAGTATTGATTTTTGATATAAAATGTGGTTTGTAAAAAGAAATGCTACTTTTGTTTTTAAAATTTGTATTCGCATATGAAATTTTCTTGCCCATGTGTTCAGATTTAGATTTGCGTAATTTGAAAAGGTTACAAAATAGTGAGCTTTTTTTATTGATGCAAGGAAAGTTGTGTTTTGAAAATTTGCATGTAGACCCCGGATTTGAAAAGTAATTTACCAAAGTACTTATACATATGTGAGAAAAAGTCTTTGTTGGTTTCTTGTTGAAAATAAGATGTCTTTAGAATGGTAATATAAAGTAAGTGTGTTTTGGACGAGTTATGAAGATCGAGGGCAAGAGTTTCGTTTGACCGACTAAGTTGATAGGTAGCATTTCATAAAGTTTTTGAAAATTGCGAAAGAAACGTTTAAAGTATCATTAGGGGTTTCGTGTATGTAATTTACGTATATAAATTGTAGGGTGATAAATTGTTTGGATAAAATAATAAGGTTTGAAGTTTATGCATAAATGAGAAAAATTGAAACAATGATAAAAGGTTTGCGTATAAGTTTTGATATAGTGATTGTTACGAAAATAGCCGAATAGGAGTTTGACTTATTTCTCCAGCTTGAGTTTTGCGAAAAAGATATCTAAGTGATCAACAATAAAGGCATGTTAGCATGTAAGTAATACGTATGAGTTCACATAGATGGTGTAATTCGTGAAAAAATCGAATACGCGGATTGAAAGTCGTTCACCAAAGTGTGGGTTTCACGCCTATTTTGGTGAAGTCATCTCGTTTGTAATACGAGTGTCTTCAAGTCTTCATGTATGTATATTGTCTAAATGTCTTAGGAAAGACACATTGTATATATTAAGACCAAAGAAGTAGGAAGAAGCAAGGTAGGAAGAATTAACATTTTAGGCATGAAACAAGAACGGTCGAATGTGTCACACCCCAACCCGCAGCGGAAATAAGAGTCGGGGCATAATTGGGTTATCACCGAAGCACATGACATTTACTATTATGTTTCATATTAAATAAAGTCAAAATTACATTTTCAAATATCCAAACATGTTCATTCAATACAAAGGAAATAAACCAAACATAACAATCCCAATACTAAATTGTTTTATTCTTCTAATCCTGGTCCTATGTGTTCCTAGCTGCTGCTGGTTCACCTGTATCATGTGTAAAATGGGAGTTTTTGGGTCAACATAAGTTGGCGAGTGAACCTTATTAGATAAATATTTATTAATGAATTAATGGTTAGTTTATCAATGAAAAAATTGTGCATAATCATAAATGAGCAAATGTAAGTAATCAAGCAATGGCAAAAAGCAGTTACAATTATAACATACAATAACACTTGATAGCATACATGAACATACCAATATCATACGATAAATAACATAAATGAACTGTGCGATCAAGGCTCAATCAAACGGAGCCGATCGTATTGCATGTACTGAAAATGTAAAATGAACTGTGCGATCAAGGCTCAATCAAACGGAGCCGATCGTATGTGGGCACGCCAGGTTCAACCGCATAATAAAATGGGGAACATGCTCAACACTCATAAATGGGGAGCGGCGGCCTATGAAATTGCATGTACTGAATAATAAATTGCATCCAATAATAACTACTTAACAGCAACAAACAGAATACACAAGTTCATGATATGATGTATGCACAATGGTTTAGTAATAATATATATATACAAAGACACGTGATACACCCCAAAACGTGATTAAAACGGGGAATTTGTAAGATTCACTCACATTGGGTGCGTTGGATTGGAGATGGTGAGATGCGCACGATTTAGATGAGCGGATCAACGATGAATACTAACCTAAATGATAATGGAAAAATATATTAAATGGGTGGATTTTATTAAGGATTTTAATGAAATTTTTAGATATATTTTTGTGAGTTTATGGCTATTTTCTATCTTTAAAAATGTTATTTTTAAGTATTTTTAATTGATTTTTAAATTAAATTAAATAAATAAAAATATAAAGAAATATTATTTTTTTAGCGTTGACCGTTGACCGTTGACCGTTGACCGGTTCGGTCAGCGAATTAATCTGCGCCGGGTGAGATTCGAACCGGCGACCTCCCGTTCGCGTGCACGCAGCTCTACCAACTGAGCTACGTGTCTAACCCGAAATATTCTTGTTTTTATTTATATTTAAACACTTATTCGATTTAACCGAATTTCCTTTATTTGCAAAAACATTTTAATTCATTCGGACCGGTGCTCGTGACGGGTTTCGAACGCGCGACGTGTAGTTCATGTTGCACACAGTCCACCGCTGGACTGTGTGTCTAACCTGGTTAATATCTCGGTTTTTATTATACTTAACAACTAACTGGGTTATCCTGGTTTAGTTTTTAAACAAAAAGGCGCGTTATAATATAAGGTGTGCGTATAGCAGGAATCGAACTCGGGACGTGTGTGTGAAATTTGCACACAGTCCACCGCTGGACTGTGTGTCTAACCCGTTTAAAATACCGTTTTTAATTAATCTTATGTTATGTTGTGTCTTCATCTTCTTCGTCGATTTACACAGATAGCATATTCCGACTTGTTATGATTGATCTTATACAATTTTCAGACATTAACAGTAATTTAAAAGTAGAGAATGGAGAGAGTTTAAGGAAAAAAATATACCGATTGATGTTGTTCACAGAAATCCGGCGGAGGTTCGTCGGTACTGAAAGTGAACTCCGGCTGTTGAAACCAATTAACAGCGTTGATCGATTATTTATGAAGTTGAGTCACTTAAACAAGGTTTAACAGGAGTTTAGGAGATCATACCCGTTCACAGTGTGATTCCGGCAGTTTCAGAAGTTTTCCGGCGAAGATAAGATTTTCGATAAACGTTGACTAGGATCGATTCTGATGGTGGGGTTGTGTTAGAGACTGATTAATCACATGATTTAAACAGAAAGAGTCGGAGGAAATACCGTGTGGATGTGAGTCCCAGTTTTCCGGTGACTTGCAGAGTTTTTCCGGCGAGCTGATTCAGATAATCTGATGGTCCGAAAATGTGACGAAATTGAAATGGAGTATTGATATGATAGCTCTGAATCGCGAGAATGGTCTGAAGCTTGAGTTATTCAGAGCTTTGATGAACTTTCGGTTTCAAAAACCGAAAATGATGAAACTTTAAGTTCAATCAATTCCAACTTGATTAGAAACCGTCATACATCGGTTATAAGCTGAACATGTGAATTAAACAACGATTTGACGATTGGTTTGCCGATTACCGTTTCTCAGATGGCACCATCGGTTTAACTGAATTGTGTATAAATTTCATTTGTGTTCCTAGAGTTAACAGAAAACACATTGTGGCGGAGTGGTCTTGGAAGTGAGTGTTAAGTTGTTTGAAGTATTTCTTGGCTGACCCGGGTTCGAGTCCCGGCAACTTCAAATATTTTTTATTTATTTTATTTTAACTTTTTATCAAATATAATTTTTATAGTTTAGTTTGTTTATTAATTATGTATCGTTTTAACTCAAAATTAATCATAAATATTTAATGCAACTTTTATAACTTGGTACTTGATTACAAAACGGAGCGGGTTTTGGAGACCCGATTTTTTACAAATGTTACAGTATCCCCTACTTTTAGGAATTTCGTCCCGAAATTTAAGTAGTTGAAATAGTAGGAAAAAGATGCGGGTATTTTTCACGCATTGAGTCCTCACGTTCCCAAGTAAACTCAGGTCCCCGTTTCGACTCCCAGCGTACCCTAACAATTGGAATGCGACTTCGACGAAGACGCTTCTCCCCGTAGTCCATGATCTCCACTGGTCTTTCAATAAAATGCATGGATTCATCAATCTGAATATCTTCAGCGGAATATGGAGATTCTCATCAGCGAGGCACTTCTTCAAGTTCGACACGTGGAATGTGGGATGAATCCTGTTGAGTTCTTCTGGTAAGTCAAGCTTGTATGCTACAGGACCTACTCTTTCGAGTATCTTGAAAGGTCCTACGTAACGTGGTGCTAGCTTCCCCTTTTGACCAAAACGAACTACTCCCTTCCACGGTGATACTTTTAAAAGCACATGATCACCAACGTTAAACTCTAAGGGCTTCCGTCGTTTATCTGCGTAACTCTTTTGACGACTTTGTGCTGCTAGAAGATTGTTTCGAATTTGATGAATCTTGTCTGGGGTTTCTTGGATTAATTCTGGACCAGTAATTTGTGCTTCCCCAATTTCGTGCCAACATACAGGAGATCGGCACTTACGACCATATAAGGCTTCAAAAGGTGCCATGCCAATGCTCGAATGATAGCTGTTGTTGTACGAAAATTCAACTAATGGTAGGTGGGCGTCCCAATTTCCCTTGAAGTCTATGACACATGCTCTAAGCATATCCTCAAGAGTTTGAATGGTGCGCTCAGACTGTCCATCAGTTTGAGGATGATAGGCGGTACTGAGATCTAATCGTGTGCCCATAGCAGATTGTACTGTTTGCCATGTTCACGAGGTGAAACGACCATCACGATCAGAAATAATACTTAATGGTACCCCATGCCGGCTCACGATTTCGTTGATAAAATACGTGCAAGCTTTTCGTTCTTGAAATCTTCGCGGATAGGAATAAAGTGAGCTGATTTTGTAAGTCGGTCTATAATCACCCATATAGTGTCATACCCACCAGAAGTGCGAGGTAACCCGGTAATGAAATCCATGGTTATATTTTCCCACTTCCATACAGGTATTTCCGGTTGGACTAGAAGTCCTGAGGGTCTTTGGTGTTCAGCCTTCACCTTGGAACATGTGAGACACTTGGAAACAAAAACGGCAATATCCTTCCTCATTCCAGGCCACCAATAGGTGTATCGTAGGTCTTGATACATCTTATCGGCTCCGGGGTGTATAGAATATCGCGTTTTGTGAGCTTCATTCATAAGAGTTTCACGAAGATTGTTGTGGTTAGGAATCCAGATACGATCTAGGTAATACAGGATACCGTCTGATTTAGTTTCAAGTTTTAGCTCGGCTCCACAGGACATCTCTTTTCGTACGTCTTCTTCTGTTATTGAAACGTGTTGAGCTTCTCGAATTTGATCTTTAATGTCGGTTATTAATTGCGAACATAGAAGATGAATGGAGTTCGCATACCCCTTTCGACTAAGTGCATCAGCCACCACATTTGCTTTACCAGGGTGGTATCTAATTTCACAGTCGTAATCATTCAGAAGTTCGACCCATCTTCGTTGCCTCATATTTAACTCTTTTTGATCGAAGATATGTTGAAGACTCTTGTGGTCAGTGTATATTTCACACTTAGTACCATAGAGATAATGTCTCCATATCTTTAGAGCGAATACAACGGCTCCAAGTTCTAGGTCATGAGTGTGTAGTTCTTTTCATGTGTCTTGAGTTGTCTCGAGGCATAAGCTATGACTTTTCCTCTTTGCATGAGAACGCAGCCTAATCCTTGCCCTGACGCGTCGCAATAGACTACAAAATCATCACAACCTTCAGGAAGAGTGAGGATTGGTGCATCACAAAGTTTTTGTTTAAGAGTTTGAAAATCTTCTTCTTGCTTGGTCCCCATACGAAAAGTTTTCCCTTATGGGTTAAAGCCGTGAGTGGCACAGCAATGCGAGAGAAGTTTGAAATGAACCGACGATAATAGCCAGCTAGTCCAAGAAAAGATCTTACTTCAGTTGGTGTACGTGGAGCTTGCCATTCTTGAACTGCTTTGATCTTTGAAGGGTCAACATGTATTCCTTTGTCATTGACTACATGCCCGAGGAATTGCACCTCTTTTAACCAGAATTCACATTTATAGAACTTGGCATACAGCTTTTCCTTTTCTAAGAAGTGCAAGAACGAGTCGAAGATGACGCTCGTGATCAGCTTTAGATTTTGAATAAATAAGAATATCGTCGATAAAGACTATAACAAATCGATCAAGATAAGGTTTGCAGACTCTGTTCATTAGGTCCATGAAGACAGCTGGTGCGTTGGTTAATCCAAACGGCATAACCATGAATTCATAGTGGCCATAACGAGTTCGAAAAGCAGTCTTAGGGACGTCTTCTTCATGCACCCTAAGTTGATGATAGCCAGATCGAAGGTCGATTTTCGAAAAGCAGCTGGCACCTTGTAGTTGGTCAAGAAGATCATCAATGCGAGGTAAAGGATAACGATTTTTGATAGTTAACTTGTTGAGCTCTCTGTAGTCGATGCACATACGAAAAGATCCATCTTTCTTCTTTACAAAAAGGACAGGTGCACCCCAAGGCGATGAGCTAGGACGTATGAATCCCTTGTCAGTCAACTCTTGTAATTGACTGGCTAGCTCTTGCATTTCAGAGGGGGCTAACCTATATGGAGACTTTGCAACTGGTGTAGCACCAGGTATAAGATCAATACGGAATTCGACGTCTCTAACTGGAGGAAGTCCTGAAATGTCGTCAGGAAAAACTTGTGGAAAGTCTTTTACTACAGGAATGTCTTCAAGTTTCTTCTCTGTGGTCCCCTTCTTGATGATATGGGCTAAAAACGCGACATAATTCTTGCGAAGATATTTTTGAGCTTGAAGACAAGACATTAAGCTGAGCCCTTTCGGCGAGGTTTCTCCAATGATTCGAAGAGTCTGACCGTTTGAAAGAGGAATACGAATAAATTTTTCACGACATACAACCTCCGCCTGATGTTGACTGAGCCAATCCATACCGATTATGATGTCGAAACTTCCCAGCTTCATAGGAATAAGGTCGACTGAGAAATCGTGGTCGTTTAAGGTGAGTGTACAGTTGCGTAATATAGAGTCTAATGAAACTGGTTTCCCGTCTGCAACTTCTACCGTTATGGATTCCGTGAGCTTATCCCGATTTTTGCTTAAGATAGGTTCAAATTCCAATGACACAAAACTTCTATCCGCACTAGTATCAAATAACATAGAGGCATATCTACCATTTATAAGGAACGTACCATTGACTACATTGCCGTCAGCTCTAGCCTGGTTCGCGTTAATATTGAAAGCTCTTCCTCTTGCAGGTGGAGGAGCTTGGTTCGCTTGGTTCACTGGGTTGGCTTGGGCCTGAGCATGAATAATATTAACCAGTCTTGGACATGTGTTTCTGAAATGACTTGGGTCGCCGCAATTGAAGCAAGACCGCATAGGTTGGCCCATAGGATAATTGGGTTGGTAGTATGTTTGGGCTAAATGTTGGGTGGGTGGAAATGGTAGGGGTTGTTGTGCTTGACCCATTAACTGTTGGTGGGTTTGGGTTAAAGGTTGGTGGCGGTTTGTTCGTTGAGGCGTGCGGCAGTTTTGAACAGTATGTCCTGCGCGACCGCAGCCGGTGCAGTATTGGCAAGGATGATCAGGGGAATGGTGATACTGAAAACGGTTACATTTTGGTAATGGGCCTGTGTAGGGTCTTCTGTATGGTGCGGGTGGAGTGACTTGAGTAATGGGTGCAGCAGGAATAGGGTGTTGGTTTGGGTAACTGCAAAATTCCTGGTGTTACGCTTCCTCTTGTTAGCAAACTTAGAGGAAGGAATGGGGTGGTTTGAAGTTTGTCCCTCAACAGGGGCTTTCTTCTTCTCTTCTTTGAACTTCCCGTTGCGAATTCGGTTTTCGGTCAGTTCAGTTGCCAACTCCATGGCAGCTTCAAGTGTTACTGGTGAAACACTGAGAACTGAATCTTGGATTTTCGAGGGAAGTCCTCGAATATAATGCTCGATCAGACGATAGGTTGGAGTGAATAAATTTGGAACCATTTGGTTCAACTCCAAGAACCTCTTGTTGTAAGTAGAGTGATCACCCTCCTTTTGCTTTAGAGCATGAAATTCATCCTCCAACTTCTTAATTTCACTTCTAGGACAGAAACGCCTAGTCATGATTTCCCTTAACTCCTCCCAAGTTAAGGCCATCGCATCTTCAGTTCCCCTCTTCCCTTTCTCAGTGTTCCACCAAGTGAGGGCTACTCCAACGAGTCTCCCGGTGGCGTATCGAACCTTGCGATCCTCAGGACAATCGCAGTTTAGGAAGGTGTTTTCCATCTCCTCGAACCAATGTAGGAGAGCAGTGACACCCTCGGTCCCTTCAAATTTAGGAGGATCACAGGACTTAAAATGTTTGTAAGAGCACTTGTTGGAAGGAGGGTTGTCGATGTTCTGGTCCTGCTGTTGGGGAGGGTTTGTAGGATTTGTAGCAAGGGCTTGTTGTACTTGTACCACAATGTCAGGCAATATCGTGGCCATTTGTTTCGCGATCTGAGTGGCCAAACGTTCCTGAGACCTTCCCGATCTTTTACTCCTTCGTTGCTGTCTAGACGACATCTACAGGATCATAAAATGAGAATATTGTGAGTTTATGGTGTCTTTTTAGGTGTCATGTGTCTTTAAGAAAACGAAAATAACATAAATATCAATAATGCAACTACATCCATAGGATGTCTTGGGTTCGCTCATGTTGGGCCTCAAATGTCCCCCATAGCTTCACCTACATAGTCATGTGGGCCCCCTGGCTATTGGCTTGGTAGGATTCACATTAGTATTGGCAATTTAACACTCGCATCTCCCGAATGCAAACCACAAAATATGTTCATGAGATGTTTGGTCGGAACGTGTCCAGGTGTAGACACAATGACAACTCAAAGTGGGGTTAGCTCACACGACGTTTGGTATAGCATGCTTTGGCCTAATAGGTACTTCGTACTCTCATCGCTAGTCCCCAGGTAGGCAAACTGGTCCTTTATTTTGGATTTATACGAATGCCAGCTAGACAGGACGTTCCGACTACCGGTACTGGTACCCTTCCAGTTACTACATGCCCGTCATGAGAACTCACTTTGATGAGATTTGAAAACACGAAAATCATTGTAAAAGCAATCATGATGTGGTGTGTGCTTTCATGGATGTGATATGTTATGAGCATACGATTCATGATAGGCATTATATAATATTACATACTAATGAACATGTTTGTATAATATCAAATGTAACATTTAACATAAAACATATAGACATCATGAAATTTGGCATATAACACACAAAAATCTTATAAGTTTCTAATCGACTATAGTATAGGCTCTAAGGGTCTAATAACCTATCCTATATCCCTATAGTCATGGCTCTGATACCAATCTGTCACACCCCAACCCGCAGCGGAAATAAGAGTCGGGGCATAACTGGGTTATCACCAAAGCACATGACATTTACTATTATGTTTCATATTAAATAAAGTCAAAATGTAATTATTTTCAAATATCTAAACATGTTCATTCAATACAAAGGAAATAAACCAAACATAACAATCCCAATACTAAATTGTTTTATTCTTCTAATCCTGGTCCTATGTGTTCCTAGCTGCTGCTGGTTCACCTATATCATGTGTAAAATGGGAGTTTTTGGGTCAACATAAGTTGGCGAGTGAACCTTATTAGATAAACATTTATTAATGAATTAATGGTTAGTTTATCAATGAAAAATTGTGCATAATCATAAATGAGCAAATGTAAGTAATCAAGCAATGGCAAAAAGCAGTTACAATTATAACATACAATAACACTTGATAGCATACATGAACATACCAATATCATACGATAAATAACATAAATGAACCGTGCGATCAAGGCTCAATCAAACGGAGCCGATCGTATTGCATATACTGAAAATGTAAAATGAACTGTGCGATCAAGGCTCAATCAAACGGAGCCGATCGTATGTGGGCACGCCAGGTTCAACCGCATAATAAAATGGGGAACATGCTCAACGCTCATAAATGGGGAGCGGCGGCCTATGAAATTGCATGTACTGAATAATAAATTGCATCCAATAATAACTACTTAACAGCAACAAACAGAATACACAAGTTCATGATATGATGTATGCACAATGGTTTAGTAATAATATATATATACAAAGACACATGATACACCCCAAGACGTGATTAAAACGGGGAATTTGTAAGATTCACTCACATTGGGTGCGTTGGATTGGAGATGGTGAGATGCGCACGATTTAGATGAGCGGATCAATGATGGAATACTAACCTAAATGATAATGGAAAAATATATTAAATGGATGGATTTTATTAAGGATTTTAATGAAATTTTTAGATATATTTTTGTGAGTTTATGGCTATTTTCTATCTTTAAAAATGTTATTTTTAAGTATTTTTAATTGATTTTTAAATTAAATTAAATAAATAAAAATATAAAGAAATATTATTTTTTTAGCGTTGACCGTTGACCGTTGACCGGTTCGGTCAGCGAATTAATCTGCGCCGGTGAGATTCGAACCGGCGACCTCCCGTTCGCGTGCACGCAGCTCTACCAACTGAGCTACGTGTCTAACCCGAAATATTCTTGTTTTTATTTATATCTAAACACTTATTCGATTTAACCGAATTTCCTTTATTTGCAAAAACATTTTAATTCATTCGGACCGGTGCTCGTGACGGGTTTCGAACGCGCGACGTGTTGTTCATGTTGCACACAGTCCACCGCTGGACTGTGTGTCTAACCAGGTTAATATCTCGGTTTTTATTATACTTAACAACTAACTGGGTTATCCCGGTTTAGTTTTTAAACAAAAAGGCGCGTTATAATATAAGGTGTGCGTATAGCAGGAATCGAACTCGGGACGTGTGTGTGAAATTTGCACACAGTCCACCGCTGGACTGTGTGTCTAACCCGTTTAAAATACCGTTTTTAATTAATCTTATGTTATGTTGTGTCTTCATCTTCTTCGTCGATTTACACAGACAGCATATTCCGACTTGTTATGATTGATCTTATACAATTTTCAGACATTAACAGTAATTTAAAAGTAGAGAATGGAGAGAGTTTAAGGAAAAAAATATACCGATTGATGTTGTTCACAGAAATCCGGCGGAGGTTCGTCGGTACTGAAAGTGAACTCCGGCTGTTGAAACCAATTAACAGCGTTGATCGATTATTTATGAAGTTGAGTCACTTAAACAAGGTTTAACAGGAGTTTAGGAGATCATACCCGTTCACAGTGTGATTCCGGCAGTTTCAGAAGTTTTCCGGCGAAGATAAGATTTTCGATAAACGTTGACTAGGATCGATTCTGATGGTGGGGTTGTGTTAGAGACTGATTAATCACATGATTTAAATAGAAAGAGTCGGAGGAAATACCGTGTGGATGTGAGTCCCGGTTTTCCGGTGACTTGCAGAGTTTTTCCGACGAGCTGATTCAGATAATCTGATGGTCCGAAAATGCGACGAAATTGAAATGGAGTATTGATATGATAGCTCTGAATCGCGAGAATGGTCTGAAGCTTGAGTTATTCAGAGCTTTGATGAACTTTCGGTTTCAAAAACCGAAAATGATGAAACTTTAAGTTCAATCAATTCCAACTTGATTAGAAACCGTCATACATCGGTTATAAGCTGAACATGTGAATTAAACAACGATTTGACGATTGGTTTGCCGATTACCGTTTCTCAGATGGCGCCGTCGGTTTAACTGAATTGTGTATAAATTTCATTTGTGTTCCTAGAGTTAACAGAAAACACATTGTGGCGGAGTGGTCTTGGAAGTGAGTGTTAAGTTGTTTGAAGTATTTCTTGGCTGACCCGGGTTCGAGTCCCGGCAGCTTCAAATATTTTTTATTTATTTTATTTTAACTTTTTATCAAATATAATTTTTATAGTTTAGTTTGTTTATTAATTATGTATCGTTTTAACTCAAAATTAATCATAAATATTTAATGCAACTTTTATAACTTGGTACTTGATTACAAAACGGAGCGGGTTTTGGAGACCCGATTTTTTACAAATGTTACAGAATGTTGGTCACTTAAACTAGTAGACTAGGTAACATGGAAATTCTACCTAATTCTCTATAGTTATGGCTCTGATACCAATCTGTCACACCCCAATCGATGGCGGAAACATCAGAGTGAGATGAAATAGATTGCTCGAGACATGATAATACTATTTGCGACAATATTAAAATCAAAACTCGTTCATTTCATATATCAAATTGTCAATTACAACATAAATCAAAATACAACTTCAACAAAATTACAACATAAAAGCCTAACATTCTAGGTGCGTTTCTATGTCGTCCTTACTAGATTCGTCATAAGCATCATCATCAACCTGTAACATGTTAAAAATATGGTTCAACGCAAAAGCATTGGCGAGTACACAAGTTTAAGTATATAGCATAAGTATTAAAGAGTTTACTCCAATTCACATGGCAATTGTATACAAGGTAAGCTAGCATGCAATACTAATTGTCAAACCCCAGTATCCACATGAATTAAGTGTCCCTTGTCACACAAAGTAACGAGACTATTTAAGAATAACAATAAGAATCGGCTTAAGCTTAACAATACCCCGACGGGCGTCGTGCTACTCCAATAGCGCTATATATGTTAAGTTGGGGCTAGCTAAGTTAATAACAAGAAGAGTTGTATGAATCTAGCATGAACCTTAGCATAACAATAAGCATGTATAACGGATCGAGTGTATAAAGCATGTAGTGTGTGTATTCGTGTATTTTGTAAGTTAATATGTTACAATCCAAATTGTGTAAAAAGGGAAATGGGTCAAGTGTACTCACGGTTTTGCAAGCTTCCACTTGGTAATTTCCGTGAAGAGTTTGGAGAGTTAGAGGAACACCGAGTTATCCTACATGAGGAAACAGTAGGTTGGTAAGTATTCAGGATGATAACGGAGGATTAGGAATTTAAATACACCAAAGTATGTATACGAGAAAATAACCATCTATAGACTTAATACTCGTTTTGACACTATGATACCCATTCGGGTTGATGTGTTTTCATGGGTTAAGATACCCATTAGAATCGTAACGAGAAGTTAAGTACTTAAGTGATGTATCCTAGTACCATGACGGACAATCATTCGATTATCATCAAGGGTTCGGTAGTGATCATATTTATCATGGAAGTTCATGGAAGTCACGCATGGAGGTAGGAGGATAACTTCCTTTAACCTCTTTCGTATTGTTCACCAATGCGAAAGTTGTCACAAGGACAACAAGGATGGTCATGATAAGTTAAAATCAAAATAAAAGTTTTAAAATAATCAAAATCATCAAGTGAGGTTGTGGATTGAAGGTAAGATAGCCAAGTAATCACACACTACCAACTCAAGTCTTGTTTCAAGAACAAGCTTGGAAAGATACGACACTTGTGGGTTAAACCTATTAAAACGGAAAGTTTCTTACACTTGGGACCTCGAATATGGTGATGTTCCATGTTGGTTTTCCATGGAAAACCTATGGAAACATTCCTAGAGGTGTTCCAAGTATTAAGAAAAAGAAGAGTAAAGAAGGGAGGTAAAGGTGAGTTAGAACTCACTTGAAAGTCTTGAACTTTCTGGATTGAGAGAGATTTAAAGAGAGAGAGATGAATGTTTGAGGTGTGAAGTGAGTGTGGGAGGAGGTGGGTATTTATAATTGATGTTAGGGGTGAGTTAAGTGAGCATTAAATGCAAGAAACACAACTAACAAACACGCATTTGCCCAATCCATGAGCTGGAAACAACTATCTGCGGATCAAGCTCTCTGGCGCGCCGCGAGAAGTAAAGGGGAAAACGGTCGCGAGACGCGAGAGGTGTTAATCCAGAAACTTGTTTGATTTTTGTCACTTTTAGTCCCTAAACTTGGTTTTTCCTTCGTTTCATGCTAAAACTTGGTATTTTTGCATGTTTTAAAGTGTATAACGTATATATAAGTATATTTTGGGTATCGAGTATGTATGTATGAGTATTTGCACGTATAACAAGTATCGGTTTGTATGTGAACATGTATTAAACGATTGATTGCATGAATGACAAGTATATATCAAGTATGAATTTTATTACGATCAAAGTCTCGGATTACATGACTAGGAATTGAAATACGAATGCGATACGAATACAACTTTCCATAAATAGAAATACGATTACACTTTCTAATTAAGGAAAGTATGAAAAAGCGAGGGGTTACATCAAGTATAGTGTCTAGTGCCATGAAACAAAACTCATCATTTTTCTTTATAGTATCTGCAACTAGAGCAAAATTTTCAACAGTTAGTTCTTCAGGTAAGCTACTCCAATCAACAAAGCCTTGTGTAAAGAAGCTCTGTTGACTAGTCTTTGCAGGAACATAGGTTTTTGTAACTTGTGGTGCAGGTTGCACTTGAACCTAAGGACTAGGGGCTCTAACATACTGTATCTGAGGAACAGTGGTTTGGATATACTGAACTGGAACAGTGGTTACAGTGTGTGCAAAATGAGTAGTGTTTTGCATATGAGGAGTAGGGCTATATTGGGAATAATTGATAGTGTTTTGTGTCTTTTGAGGTCTAGGACTTGGGTGTGTGATAATTGAACCATTTGTTTGACTCCTACACTCTCTAGCAATATGACCTAGCCTGTTACACTTGTAGTATTTAATCTTTGGCTTATCCAACCCAACTTTTAACCCTCCATGCAACCCTGGAAATTTTTTACTAGTTGTTTTATAGAACTTGATGGTCCTAATACTCAGCAATGCTAGTTGGTGTAATATGTCAATTTCTTCTAAATCAGCGAGATCAAAATGTTGACAATCATTTAGTTCAAATGATAAGTTGTCAGAAACTTGTTTTTCCCCATTTGTAGCAAAACCAAAATTGGGTGAGCAAGAATCAGAGTTAAAATTTCCACCAAATGTTATGTCAATAAAATGATCATAACTCTGTTCCTTGCTACTACTAGAGGTTTCTTCTTGACCAAAAAGTATTGTACTAACAAAAGCATTGTTATCAGCCACTTTTCCTGATTCTTGTGTCTTCTTCTTCTGGTTAAGCTCTCTCTCATAAGTTAGAAGCCTACCATGACGTTGAGTCAAACTCATCTCTTTAAACCCAACAGAATTTCTGATTACAAAGGAAATAATGTCCCATTTATCTGTAGTGATCTAAGAAATTGGCTATTCAAAGTAGAATTTGCAAAATTGACATCTACCAGTTTTAACTCACTAATTAGACAACTATAAACCTTTCAACTTGTTGAGTTAATGATTCTCCTTTCACATGACAAAATGTTTCATAGTGTTGGTTCAAAACTTCTCTTAAATTTTCAATAACCTCTTTAGTGCCACCAAATTGTTCTTTTAAAACATCCCACAACTCCTTTGCATTGTTGTAATGTAACAGGCCAGCATAGATATCATTAGGCAAAGTAGTTGCCACGATGCTAAATGCCTTTACATCTAGTTCAATTATCTGAAAATCTTGCTCGGAGTAATGTTCAGAACTCTTTGGAACTTGAACTTTTGGGTCTTCGGCACTCGGTACCATCGGAACATATGGTCCGAAGATAACCGATTTCCAGTAACCCGTGTTCTTTTGTGCAAGTATGTGACCAATCCGATGTTGTCAGATATTGTATTGTGATCTGACAAGTATCGGAGGTTTATACATGGTGCCAGTGTTGTGTGGATCTTGTGGATTAGAGACATTTTGATTGTTTACAAACAGGTTTTGTTTAAAAACCTTTGAACGTAAATAAACTTTTACTCTGTTTTCATTACAAACGAACAAACGAATTAGAAGTGAGAGCTGACTAGTTTATATCAAATTGATTGTTAAATCAAATTTGACCGACCAAGCTCTGATACCAATTGTTAGGATCTGAGTTTTATATTGATGTGATTGTTTAGATGAAGTCAATGTAAGAAGATAGATAACAATGAAACAGTGCAACAGTATTTTGTAAACTTTGAAATCACAACAATAAAAAGATTGTTTTCATTAACATGTTTTTTTGTAATTATGATCACATGTGCATGCAATATACAAACTCCCCCTCAGCCTAAGACCATTCTAATTTGTTCGTACAAAATTTGTAGAAGAAAAGTGATAGATAGAACAATACATACACTGTTCTTTTTATAGTAAACTGCAAACCACTAAGCATCTTTAGTTGAATTCACTGTGAAAGTGATATTTAACAAACTAAACAAACTGTATCCACTGCTATGCTTAAACACTGTTATATTAATTACATAACAAAACTCTGTTGATCAACAACTTCTGAGGTATCCTCTGTTGATCTTAAGCAGACCTTTGCTTCAACAGCCTTTATGCTTCATCAGAGTTTTCTCTCTAGCAAATCTTTGCTTCCAACAGAGCTTTGTCTTTAATAAATCTTGTGAACAGTCTTTAAGTATAAGCAGAGTTTAGAGCAGCAGAGTTTATTAGTGATCAGATGTTACAGATTGTTTTGGTTTTCCAATCATCTGTTCTTTTATAGGGTTCAATAGATCAACACTTTAACAAGATAATCTCAAAGTGAAAACATTTAGATAACAATGCCCTAAATAGAGGTGAGAGAACCAGTGAACTATACACTAAAATAGCATGAAGGATACGCACATATGTATGTTTACAAAAGATATGGTCATATAAATAATAACTTTTGTGATCCTAAAAGAGTTTATTGAAATAGAACATCAAATTCTTAAATTATTTAACATTACAAAAGAATGGCATATCACAAGGTTCATCAAATTTTCTTTTGGCAATAAAAACTTGGCCATCAAACCAAACCCGCCGAGCTCAAGCGTGGGTCATATAAACAAAAAAAAACTACCAACTGACCACACAAAAACCAGAATCCGACTCACATCAAACACCAATGATGATCAGATAAGTAACTGCCTCCTTGATAATCCATCCATATCAAAGTTGAAAACTAAATACCAATTATTTAGTAAGTGAAGTAGCATGTAGAAGTATTTGGCATACAGCTTCAAGTAACTATATATTCATATGCGTTTAACGTTATACTGGGTTCCATTACATCTGCTTGACATATTCTGACTGAAAGCTATATATATTTAATTTAATCAACAAAATATATACACATCAGCGCATCTTATGCATGTAACTATTAAATACAAACAATCACAGCATGACAACAATCAAACCTGGGTCTTCTCTTTCGAGGCACTATTACCAGCAATCGGTTTAATCAAACCTGAATACCTTTATAACTAATAATCGCCTAAATTAAAGTAACTACTCTTCAACAATACTGTTCTTTAATCTCTTCAACAATTGGTCAACCACATGTTTATAACTTTATAAAAAAATTGCGCTTCACATTAGAAATATCAGTATCTTGCCCTAAAAATCAAATTCATCACATTAATTCACATTATTATACAATAGATACAAAGTCCCACAATACACAGAATACGAAACCCTTAACTGAGCCAAAATTCAAAGCAACAACATCAAATTTTTCTCATATATAAGACAAACAAATCATTAAATCAAATCAAATAAGACATAAATCACATATGCATATAAACTTACGGTGGGATAAGGCAAATAATCAGCGAAAGAGAGAGGGGTCTAGGGAAAAATTCAGTGGTGGTGGTGGTGCGATGGAGAAAGAGAGATACCATGGTGGAGAGAGCCGGTGATGATGGTTCATCGTTGGGAAGGGTAATCTTGGTAGGTGGCGATCGGCATTGGTGGGCAGCCGCTGTGCGTGCGCAGTGCGTGCATAAAGGGAACGATGCAAAAAAAGTAATGGTACGGAGAGTAAGTTAGGGATTTGGGGGAGGAAACTAAACCTAATGAAAATTGGGGAGAGAAATACAAAATGCTCAATCTATTTACACAACCCTGCTACCTATTTGGACATTCTTAAGCCCTAAAAAAGTCGTCTAAACCTAAACGTCCCGTCTAGGCACTGATTTTTAGGGTCAGCAGGTGCATGGCAGAGCGTACAAATTGATATGTGTAGATGGGCCGTCAAGACCTAGACGATCCGTCTACGACATTTGTTTTTTTTGTTAGAAAAGAGGTGTTTTGATGAGGTAAACTGGTTGTTGTTGGAGGTTTAAAATGGGTGTTTTAGTGGGGTAAATTGGTAGTTGTTGGAGGTTGATTTTTTTTGGTAGTATAATTTGAGATTTAAAAAAAAATTATTGTATAAAAATAAGTTAGCATTTTCGATCGTTTAAATATTTAATTATTTTTATATTGTATTTTTTTAAAAATATAATATTTAAATTTAATACTGTTTTAAACATTTTAAGAAGAATGCAACAAGTATATGTTGTTTCCGTATTACATTTCAACGTCGATTTAACATAAACAATCATTAAGTGATCGAATAACTGAAAACAAAGTTAAATATAACAGATATAAAATATATAACATAACTTTGTACATATATAACAATATGTATCTATACAGCTGAATACTAAATACAAAACGTCTATGCATACGAGTCGGCCTCGGCCTCGGAGTCGGGATCAGGATCTGGCTGCTGCTGCTGATGTGGTGCTCGAGGTGGTGGGAGCGGTATGGCAGGTAACCCCTCTCTCTCTCGTCTATCATGTGCCTCCTGAACCACCCAGCCCATGAGATCCAGAAGCCTGTCTACATCAGCTCGTAAGCGCGTGTATGCAGCACCTCCCGGGGCATGACCTGGAATAACGTGCTGGGAAACTGGGGCGCCCCGTGAGGTGGTGGTGGCGGTGGCGGTGCTGGTCCGTCTACACATAGACTGGATAGACTGGATCGAACTGATCAGACAGCGGCTCCGGAATCCATGGCTCACCTTCGCGGGTTTTAAACCGCTCGCCTAGCACGCCGAACCGCTTCACCAGCTTCATCCCCCGCAAGGTCTAAAAACCCATCCGTGTGGACGGAATGAGTGGCTGCAAGTGTGGGTCCGTCTCCGGCACAAGACCCAACGACCAGGCAATCACGGTGACGTATGCCCCGCCGTACAAAAAGTCGCGCTCCTGCCGGTGATGGGCGGAGGCGAAGTACTGGACGACACCGTGCGCAAGTGCGCATGGCCTCCTGTACAATAGGCAATAGTATAAAAATAAATCGGTTACACCACTCACGGCTGTGTCCGCGAGCGGTAATCGACGTAGAGAGCATCCGATTTAGATACCTGCACATAATATTAGCGAAATACGAAAATTAATTCATAGCAACAATAATAAAATAATTACCGTAATAAACGTATGTACCTGTACAATGGGTCGGCAAGGTGTGAAATCCTCCCCTTCGCCCTGACATGCTCCAAGTGTCATGGCCTGCGACCACCTCCAAAGTCCCAAAAGAGTGGTCTATCCACCACTACTAGCCCTTCGTACAAACATCGTAGCAATCTCCTCCTCATGTATATGTCGCTATGAACGGCAAACTCAGCAAGCGTCATCGAACGCTATAACCGGCAAGCCTAAATGAAGCCTCAGACGGAGGGGGAGGACCCTGTGGCTGGAGGCGGCTGGTCCACCCGTGGAGGGTAGATCGTGAAGGTCGACAGGAACTCGATGAGTAGCTCCTATATAACTCAGCGTGCCAGCCAAGTCAAACAGACGGTGCCACAGGGAATCAACGGGAACGAAAAAACGCAGTCTCAACGTCTCACCAATCGCCTCGATCGTCATCCAGTCGACCGCCGTGTGCGATCCGACGTGCATACGGCGTAGCTTCCCGCAAAAACGGCGCCTCAGTGTTGGGCGGGAACTCAAGATAGGGGTGGCCATGTAGCGGATCCGCCGATGCTGGCGGGGCCCGTCGCGGACCATGTGGATGTGGGTCCCCGTGTATCGGATCTCCAATCTCGTCCATAACTAATTTGCGATTGTATTAGCTATGTAACACAAATAATAACAATAAACCGAATATTAACACATAATATTAAAACAATAAATTATATAAGTTAAATAAAAGAAAAAAATTAACAGGTCGTCTATTGGGGTCGTCTAGGGGTAGACGCCCCGTCTTGTTCAACAAAAAACCCAAATACTTCAACATCACAGCCCTTAAACCTCAAAATTTGTCAAATTTACACACAACCTACTTTCTAAATGCATAATACACTAAAGATTATTGAAGTATAGGTGAAAATACATACCAGAGATGCTTGATTTTGCAAAAATACGCTCCAAATACGGTCAAATGAATAGAATACGTATGTGTGTTTGAGTGTGTGGGTGTATGGTGTCGTATGTGGCTGGTTGTCTAGGCTGGCTAGTTATATACGACCAATAGACGGGTCGTCTAGACCTAGACGCCACGTATGGAATAATTGGCCAATTATCATTTTACCCCTGAGTGGCCACCGTCTAGGCCTAATTCAGGGGTAAAATGGTAATTAACCACGCTGAGCTGTAAAAGACTCAGGTGGTTAGTTACCATTTTACCCCTAAATTAGGCCTAGATTGGTGGCCACTCAGGGGTAAAATGGTAATTTACCTTTTAAATTTTAAATTCAAAAGTTGCCAAGGGTTAAAAGATCCCTCTCAACTTGTACGTGGCGTCTAGGTCTAGACAGGTCGTCTGGACCTTGATAATATGTCCATTTTGCCCATGCATTTAGCCTAGACGACCAGCAAACCATGGGTACAGTGGTCTTCTTGCAAGACCAAGACGGGGCGTCTGGGTCTAGACGATTCGTATATTTACAATTAAATTTTTTTTGGTATAACTAATAGGATTTTATGTACTTAATATGAACTTTGGTATTAGCCATCATTCCACTAGTACACCCAAGGCACAACAATTAAATCATACAAAGTTCATCTAAAAACCAACAAACTCCGGGTATTGACAAACATCAGCAATCATACTCTCCAAACTCTCACGTCCCACTGTCGCCACCGGCAATATTGACATTTCGTCATCTGCCGGTGCCGACGGTGGGATGTGAGAATTCGGATAGTATGAATGCTGATGTTTGTCAATGCCCGGAGTTTGTTGGTTTTTAGATGGGCTTTGTATGGTTTAATTGTTGTTGCTTGGGTGTACTGAAGGAATGTCGGCTTATATCAAACTTCAAATTAAGTAAATAAAATCCTATTAGTTATACCAAAAGTTTTTTTATTGTATAAAAAATCTTTGTATTAATTATACAAATAAATCGTATTAAATATACAAAAAATCGAGCCATTGTTCTTGCTTCGTTGACTGTGGTTGACCAAAACTGATCGCCAGACGATGACTGAGACTCGTTAGTTGCTGTAGAAACCCCTGAAATAAGTTCAACAACATGTCAATATCTTAAACCACAAGACACGCTATTATGCAAACAAAAAAGGACAATATTTCTCATTTACCTAAATTTACTCCTCCAGTTTTCTCTTCAGTTACAGTCTTCAATTGAGCACAAGACACTCTTTGACGTGTAGTCGATTGAGATACAAATTTGCACGCTGGAAACCGTCCCTCCAGTAGTTTTTTCCAAAATATATAAGGCTGATCTCCATAGGGTAAATGTCTTTTTATCTCACTATGTAACGGGTTGCTTTTACCATAAATATATAATCGATAGCGTTATGTTAGATTTTATGTTTACCTAAGAGTTGAAAACCTGTAAATTCGATAGCGTTATGTTAGATTTCATGTTTACTCAACTGCACAACATAAATAAATAGGTTTTCATATCGTCTCTGTGAGGTACGGATTGCCTGTGCATGGGGGTGCCTCACCACCATATCCTTCACCATCACGAATAATGTCTTGCATTGTAACTTTCGTAACAGTTGCGTCCACATGGGATGTTTCTTCAACAGGAGGAAGCTTGTTCAAATCTAGAAACGGTCTGTTTTGATTTCCTTGTACACTTGACACAACCTCCTCTTGCTCGTTAGAATTGGGAACACCGGTCTCCCCTAACAAGATATCACCATTAGTAAATAATTAAAACAACAACTAGTTTAACCTAACAACTGTTACCGAATTGGCTTCAGGCACCCATGACTCGCCCGAATACGCCCCAAAGAAATACTTGCCATCCCAGTTTGATGACATTTCACCACCTTTGAATGATATCAGATGAAGTAATATAAGCCAAAGTTCATGACGGAGATAATTCCGACGACGAATTGAAAGTTTTCTGCGACATCAAATGCTCTGCATGGGTCTATTTAACAAAGAAATATACACCCCGTCTAGGCCTAGACGCGGCGTATCACTTTATTACTTTACTGACATGCATGCATACCACCAATTTTCTATACGGCTCGTCTAGGCCTAGACACCAGTCTTGGGTTGGTCGTCTTAAACGTCCGTTTAGGGCTAGACGCCCCGTTTGATGTGACTAATTTGACGTTGTACGGGGACAGGAATGTGGTCGGAGAAAAGGAAACCTAGACGCCCCGTCTAGGTCTAGACGACCCGTCTAAATGGTGTCTAAATAGGCAGAAGGGTGTGTGAATATGTAGACCCATACAAAATATTTGACGATTTGATGGGGGAAGTAATGAAATTCAGGAGGGAAGCTCAATTGAACTTAGAGATTTTTGGAAGTTAATCTATCTTTCGATCACTTACAATTTTGCTACCAAATATTTTAATAATGCGTTACACCCGCGCTTTGCGGTAGGACATCACAATTTTTAACTTCTAAATAGCGAGCACCGGTCGATATTGGTTCGGTTTGTTATGGTATGAACGATTGGATGTCTAGGCCTTTTTATATCAATCGTAACGAATATCAATATGGATAGTGATGTTTGATAGATATCGGTTCTGTTCGTTTTGTTTATCCATACAATTAATTAACCAATATAATATATATGAAGTATGTGATTTTTTTATATGTATAGGTTTCGTATTTAAAAAAAATGTATTTCTATCTTAGCTCCTCTAAAAAATTAAAAGAAAACATATTCCACATCAACGTCAACTCAGCAAGAGGCTCCATTGTTAACTATCTTGCAATAAGATAAAGCTCATGTCATTATTGCTCTGCTATTATTTTTTTAATTTAGATTTATATTAAAGTTAAACAACAAATAGAATAAATATATAAATTTTAAATTCAAACACGACACATTATAACCAAGCACTAAAAATATATTATTTCTACTCGTTTTCGTCGTCATCGTCGTCATTAACACGATTACTCCATAGATGTTCAACCAAATCCGCTCGAAAACTCAAGTGTGTTTTTTTGTCACGTATCTTCATTCATATATCTTCTTTTTGGACGTTGTTATCTAGTAGGTTCGTCGACAGAAAGGTATCGTCAAAGTCAGCACAAAAGGCTCTGCGTGTGTCCTCCAAAATCATGTTATACAAGATAACACACGTATACGTTACATTTTTCTCTTTTTAATTATAGGTAAGGGTTGGATAATGATAGTCCATCATTTCTTGAACACTCCGAATGCTCGTTTACCATATTTTCTTGCTGATTCATGCTTCTTCTTGTGATACACTCGTTTAACATCATTCGGACACCTAAGACTTTTCACCAACGCAGTTACTCCAGATAAATACTATCGATAAGATAATACTCATATTTGTACTCCATATCATTTGCATAAAATGATGAATTTGTGTAACCCCGCCTATGACATCATCGAACAGATTTGATGATTGTAAAGAAAACGATATCATTGTTTGCTCCGACCATACCAAATATACGTAGATCCTGAGATGCGAATGCTTGTAGTATTAGTGTTGGACCATCATGGTCACCGTTGATGGTGTTAGCCTTTCCAAGCAGTTGGACAAGTAGCCCACGACAAATGTGTATAGTCTAGGTTACCTATCATCCCTGGAAACCCGTGTATTCGTTGGTGGGCTTCATATGTAAGTGGGATGTCGGTAAACATCTAATTCCTCAAATATCTCCATCCTTGACGTATACACATATATACACATACGCACATACATACATACAGGTACATACATGCACATATGTACACACACATACAGATACACAAACACGTACAAATATACACTCATACATACACACACACGTACAAATATACACTCACACATACACATACACAACACATACAATTCAATTTTTAAGGATGTATTAGGTCCGTGAGTCATTAAGACTCAATTGATTAGGGATGTAAACGATTGAGTCAAGGTTTAGTGATCAAGCTCAATCACTAAGGACAACCCTTAGTGATTGAGTCAATCACCAATATAAACCTGATCACTTGAAATTCTCATAACCTTTTAGAACTTTAGAGAAATTACCTTTGGTTCAGAGTAATTGAACGTGTGCGTTTGAAGGGAGATCGCATATGTGATTTCCCAATAGTTAAATTTTTATGTAAACTCTTTTAGTACTAAAAAATCTATTCAGTTCTTTCACATTTATAACTAGGATTTTGACCTGTGCCGCGCGTTGTGGCGGTAACATCGCGTTTGCTATTTCGTTGTACGTGTGACGATGATGATGATGATGATATTAACGTGTGCCTGCACATGACATTACACATTTTTTACTTTGGTACTAAATTTACGTTCGTGACATTAACACCATTAAAAATAGATAATAAAAAAGTATAATGTCTTGGACGCTGCTGTGTAAAATTGTAAAAGTAACTTAGACAGTGGTGTACAATTGTAAAAGCTACTTAGACATCAACATGGTTAGGTATAATAACGTGTCAGGTGTTACAGTGTCAAATCATAAATGTCACACCCCAATTTACCACCTGCGGGGTTTTACCGCGAGGCGTGTGACGTACCAGAATCTAGCCACCAATCATGTTGAACTAATAGTAAAATATTAACACAGATGTCACGTCGAACATAATTAGTGTATTTCAAATTAAACGTTTCCAAGACAAAGTATGTGTTCAGTGGAAGCATAAGTAATTGTTCAATCAAGCAAAATGTATTATTTCGAAAACATAAGCATAATAGTAAATGTTTCATCAAGCAACACAACCCATTGCATCTCTAGCTCCTCATACTACAAGTTCCAATCCATTGATATATCTAACGACCTGCAAGCATGCAGAAAAGCGTGTTAACATAATGTTGGCGAGCTCACAGTTTTGTTCAACGTAAATCATCTAAGTGTTTAGCTTAAAAGCATGTCAAGATAATAAACTCGGTACCGATATGACCGTCATGTTTGTTGTGCCCTCATCAATTTCTATCAACATTGATCAAAAGTGTTTACGGTCCTTATTTCATGCCCGGATCCCAGCACGGTGTGAGGTTTGTCAAACCTAATAGCGTTATCAACTAATACCCCATTACCTCCTAGGTAACTAGCTCGGTAGTAAGTAGGGACTTTTGTGATAAAGATTGAGTTTTTTTTAACTAACATCGAATTTAGACTACAACAGTTTAAAGTATGCCTCCCAGGAATAATAGTTTGTCCCTTCAGGATGCATGCTTGTGAAAGAGTTGTGAACTCACCTTAGTTTGCTCGGTAAGTGTTAACGTGCTTCTACGTGTTAATAAAGTGTTAGGTCCATTACACGCAACCTATTGTACAATAACGTATAAGTATGTATGCATGGTTTTGCAATAACCTAAGTGTCCAAACAACCAAGTGTTTATGCAATTAGGCTAACACGTTTTATCATACAGTGACACACATTGGATTCTCTAGTTGGTGACATTAGTTGGTGGCATGTAAAGTGACTTTGGGAAATGTGGCAACAAATATACATAATTCGGAACAACTAACGCATATATATTCCATGGATTAATAAACCCGGACCCATATGTAAAGTCAGACACATATATACCATCATACATACATGTAAACTTGGACAATTAAACTTGGACATACATATGCACCTAGTTAAACTTGGACAAGCAGAACACACAATAGCTAGGGTTTTTGCTTCACACAGAGAGAAAACTTGCACAGAAAGATAGATCTCAAAGAAAATAGTGTCTTGCATTCTATGAACCCAAGGTTATTTTGTCTCTTATGTTGGTTCAATCAATCATATTAGATTTCCAAATTAAAAAAAAAGATAAATAAGAAAGAAAGAGTAAGAAAAAATAATGTATTAAATAATTAGTAACTTAAGTAGCATATACATAATTTCATTCATATCTTATCTTAAAGTAGTGTTTTATAACTCAGATATTCTTATCAGAGTAAACTGCAATTTGTATCCCTACAGTTTATGGGTGGTCTCTACTTGAGTCTATATTTTGCGAATTTCGTTTCTTGAGTCCGTGTTCTTTGAAATTCGCTACATTTTGAGTCCTGAGTTAAGATTCTATTAGTTTGTGTTAGGATCCGAGTTTGAAACCGTTACGAAAGTTCTAAAATGTAAAATGAAAGACGATACATCAGAAGTAAATGCAGCGAAATGATGAACTTTAATTCATAAAAACCGAGAGATTGTTTTTCGTTATCATGCTTTTAGT
The DNA here is from genome assembly GCA_947069175.1 of Scalesia atractyloides. Lineage (NCBI taxonomy): Eukaryota > Viridiplantae > Streptophyta > Magnoliopsida > Asterales > Asteraceae > Scalesia > Scalesia atractyloides. Next base: position 74,883,898 of record CAMTDV010000023.1, read on the forward strand.
GATTATAATCACAATCTCCCCCCAGCCTAAGATCACTAATATGTTCATACAAAATGTAAAGAAGAATGATAGATTGATAATTGATGAAAGTGATCAAATAGAACAGTACAAGCATTGTTCTATTTATACTACAATCCTAACCACTAAGCATCTTATGATGATGTCAGCATGAAAGCGACATTTAACAAAATTAACAAACTAACAACATTTGCTAAGCTAACCACTGCTATAACTAAACATCACAAAGATTGATAGTAAACCACTGACGAGACATCATCTGTTGGCCTTCAGCAGATCTTTGCCTTGGCAGACCTTTAGCTTTAATCTTCAGCAGAGCTTTGCCTTGGCAGACCTTTAGCTTTAGAATTCAGCAGAACTTTGTCTTCAACAGAATTTCGCTATGGCAGACCTTTGACATTTAATCTTCAGCAAAGCTTGACTTGGGCAGATGTTATATTATTATTAGGATCAGAGGTTGTAGTATATTTTGGCTTTCTATCATCTGTTCTTTTGGAGGGTTCAATTCCAACAATCTCCCCCTAGAATAGATGATGCCAAAACAAAACTTTATTACTGATCTTTATTTCTCATCAATGATTCCCTTAATTCTAGGGCAATCATATCATCTAAATCCCTTTCAAGTTCAAGATTCTGCAAGTCATGGAGATCAGCTGCATCCAGACCATATGCATCCTCCATTTTTACCTTTTGAACTCTACAATCTGACCTAAGTAGTGTCAATTCATGGGTGTCTATGGAAGACTTCCATTTTAGAATTTTTGATTCAAATGGTTTTCTTGGGAGTAGGGTTATTTGTGATGAGTTGGGTGAGATAGGCTGCTTACAAGTATAGAAATTGAGGCTCTAAGCTTATCACTTGTAGCATCTGTGTGGTACAAAATTTGTTTTTTTATCCCCAGGTACTGAATATTTAAAGGTATTTTGTTAACAGCAGTTGTATTAGCTAACAAACATAATAAAAGTGTGTGGAAAAAGGATTTCATGTCAGGGAAATTCAGATTTAAAAATGGTAATACCTGATAATTAAACTTCATATCCTCGCTCAATCAATTCAGCGTGTAACTCTTTCTTTGGGAAAGAAGCGGGATCATCGAGGTCGTTAAGACCAAGTGTGGTGGCGATAGTAGATGGAGATATCTGAACAAGTGACTGACCAATCTTTGAAATGATGGCAATAGACATTTTGTTTTAAACCTCGAGTTCAACATTTTCCTAAAATTGGCGAAGGGTGTCGAGATAAATCGGAGCTTTGGCTAGTAACACATCTTTGTATGATGATGTTTGTTGAACATCAATCATGGAGTGAAATGAAGTGTTATTATTAGTTTTTTTGAATATCAGAAGGTATTTGTAGGGAGTTTTTATGATGAGATTTATGGTAAAAGAGTGATTATTGAGGGGTTGGAAGAAAAAGAGAGTAATGGAGATTTTTATGGAGAAGTATTTGAAATCGAAACGACAAGTGGAACACTGGTTGGAGGAAACATGGTTTTATAAAAGAAAAGTGAATGCTGACATGGAAACGGTTTCCAAAAGATCTGATAGCTAACATCTGTGCACGTATGAACTCTGTTGGATAATGGATGAAAGTTGTTTGGAATGGAAACCAGCAATGGTTCTGAATAGAGTAATGATCGGTGGTGATTTTACACTATCAGAGGATAGTTTATCAGTGGATTGGGAAAATAGTGATTTCACCAACAGTGGATGTAGAACAGAGGATACACTTTCAGCAACGAATATCACACCCGAGAAAGCTGTTAAATTCGATAAAGCTACCACTAGAAAGACTACACATAGATCTCTTTGGACCAGTCAATGTTAAAAGTATTTCTGGAGATCTATACTGTCTTGTCGTTACAGATGATTATTCTCGATTTTCATGGGTATTCTTTCTGGAAAGCAAGGATGAAACATTTGAAACTCTTATGATCCTTTTCAGAAAGCTTGAGAATTTATATCATTTGCTCTAAGAGAATTCGCAATGATAATGGAACAGAGTTTAAGAACAAGAAGATGCAAGATTTCTGCAATGAAAAGGGGATTCTTCATGAATTCAGCGCACCCTATACTCCACAACAAAACGAGTAGTGCTGAACGAAAGAATCGCACGTTGATTGAAACTGCTAGAACAATGTTAGCTGAGTCGAAATTACCGATCAGTTTTTGGAGTGAAGTAGTGGCATCAGCATGCTATACCCTGAATCGTGTGTTGACAGTTAAGCCTCACAAAAATACATGTTTCGAGTTACTAAATCAACGAAAGCCTAACTTAGCTTTTTTGGAACCTTTTGGATCACCGTGTACCGTCTTGGACCCAGCTGGTAAATTCGGAGCCAAATCTTTGGAGGGTTTCTTTGTTGGTTATGCTACTCCTCAAAAACGTGTTTTCTTGCCGAGTCTAAACCAGGTAGTTCTAGCGCAGCATGTAGATTGTCACAGATATACAACGCCTACGCAGAAGCCTGGGATCCGTGGCTGTTTAACTACGATGGATTGTGGGATTCGTTTGATATTCTAGATATGCCAACTGAAGAAGAACTTGTTATGTTATTTCAACAACATCAGTTATCTAATTAAGAACAAGTTCCTCGACCGTTAGTGATTTCTACGTCTTTACCAGTTAACACGTCTGATGTTGATCAATGCACTTCTGTTCTAAATCCAGTTCCTAATTCAAATGTTAATGCTGCTGAACCTTCTGTCCAGCCAAATGAAGATGATGACTCTAATCAGGAACCAACTTTCAACGATGGAGGATCCAGTTCTGATGAAGGATCTGAACAGATTGAAGACTTTCTGAACCAACAGGCTGATCAGTCTAAAGCCAGGAATAAAACTTCTTCATCTGTACCGGTTGTCGATGAAAATATCTCAAATTTGCAATCACAAGTAGATGTTCCAATTGAAGTGATGCCTAGGACACTTTCATTTCATCTGTCAGAGAACATTATAGGCAACTTACAATCAGGAGTGCAAACTCGCAATCAGATTAATAAGGATCTAAGCTATTTTTATATTAGCATTGGTCCACTTCAAGTCCGATTTTCTCACAGTTTTTTTGTTTCTCATGTTGAACCGGGAAACTGGAAAGACGCGTTGAAAGAAGAAAGTTGGGTGGATGCAATGCAAGAAGAGTTATTGCAATTCTAGAAACTTGGTGTCTGGACGCTTGTTGACCTACCGGAATATCACAGAAAGATTAAAACAAGATCGGTTTTCAAGTGTGAAAGAGATGATAGAGGAGTTGTCATGCGCAACAACGCTTGACTTGTGGTTCAAGGTTTTCATCAGCAAGAAGGGATAGACTATACTGAAGTTTATGCCCCAGTTGCACGTCTTGAAGCAATTCGCATATTCTTGGCCTTTGCCTCATGGAAAGGGTTCAAGGTGTACCAATTGGTTGTTAAATCTGCTTTCCTTTATGGAAAAGTAAAAGAGGAAGTGTACGTCGGCCAACCACCGGGGTTCGTTGATCCACTGCACAAAGATAAAGTCTACCTCTTGAATAAAGCCTTATATGGTCTTCATCAAGCCCCGAGAGCTTGGTATGAAACATTATCGAATCATCTTTTGGATAATGGCTTTATCAGGGGAACAGTAGATTCAACTCTCTTCACAAAGGAAGTAGATGGCATCTAATTATCGTACAGATATATGTGGATGATATTATCTTTGGATCGACAAATGATAAGCTGTGTAAGGACTTTGAAGAAGTTATGAAGCGCAAATTCGAAATGAGCGCGATGGGGGAGATGAAGTTCTTTCTAGGACTTTAGGTTGATCAGTTGCCTGATGGTATCTTCATTCATCAGACGAAATATGTTCATGACATATTGGAGAAATTCAATATGACAGGAACTAAACCAACATCGACCCCATTAGCTCCAAATCACGGCATTTGTCCAGATCTTAACGGTGAAAAAGTTGATGAAACTTTATATCGCTCTATGATCGGATCCTTGATGTATCTCAGTGCTTCTCGACCAGATATCATGTATCCAACGTGCCTCTGCTCCCGTTATTAGTCTAATCAAAAGAGTCACATCTGCTTATCGTTAAACGCATAATGAGATATCTGAAGGGTTTTCAAAGCACCGGCGTGTTGGTACCATAGACATGATGATTTTAATCTTGCAGGTTACTCGGATTCTGATTTCGGATGCTGCAAACTAAATACAAAATCTATAACGGCCGAATGCCAGTTCTTCGGAACCCGTTTGGTAACATGGCAATGCAAGAAACAAACCGCGGTCGCTCTCTCTACCTGTGAGGCTGAATACGTTTCGGCTTCCATTTGTTGTGCTCAGATTCTCTGGATACAACAACAGACGAGAGATTTTGCTTTGCAATTTCTTGATACGCCTATATATGTAGATAATCAGGCCGCGATTGATATCACTAAAATCTCATGTCAACACTCACGTACTAAACATATCGAGATTCGACACCACTTTATCCGTGATTGCTATGAGAAAAAGTTGGTAAGAATTGAGAAAATCCACACTGATGACCAAAAAGCAGATTTTTATACCAAAGCTTTTGATAAAACAAAGTTCAAAAATTTGTTAAAGCTTAATGGTTTAAAAAATATGATCTCAGGGGATATTTTTTGAGGTTGAGTTTGAGGATGATGACGACTTGATGTGAATTTGTCATCGGTTAAACGTTTTCTGTATATTGTTTCTTATAAACTCTTAAAAAATCCAAAAATATGTTTTTGCTTTTAAGGGAGGAATATTTGAGGAAAATACAAAAACATTTAAAAAATCAAAAAAGAGTTTTGTGTAAAAAAAGAGTGATCATAGTAAATCAAAAATGATAAGTCACAGTATGCTAAAGAATTGTAGTGTTTTAAAGTATTTTAAGCAAGTCTTACTATGGATATGCCAATAGATTTCACTCATTCAGTAGATTGTTATCGAGATATAAACCTAAAGACACAAAAACGGATTAACTTGTGGGTTAATATCTCTTGGATATATGGACTTAGTACTCCGAAATTTCGTTTGAGAGAATGCCAGATCCTACGATACTAGGTCTTTATATTTGATTGATATCTGGGGTATTATTCGAGTTCTTCTGATTTTGCGGAAGCAATGGCCTAGAACTTATATAATACTTTCGCATTATTTCCCCAAATGCTGCATAAAATGATTATGTCTTAAGCAATTATGACATTTGCAGTACAAAAGATTCCTTAATGGAACACCATCTAAAGACGAGCCTTCATCTCTTTGTCTGTACGGTAGTACTAACCTAAGCTCTCAAGGTCTCGCATTCACCCTATATACAGATATCGATTCGATATATTCACCTGTAAAATGACATTCTGGGAATCTCGATATGGGAGTATATTCTGAGATGGGAAACACAATTATTTCATGTTTCTAATAATACCTTAACATATCTTAAAACAATTGAGAAACGAGAAGAGGTTTAAATGGACAAATATATTGGCAATCTAGGTAAATTTGTTTAAAAGCTTAAAAGTTGTGTCTAGACTAACGGTACTGATGACTTATATGAATGCTTGAAATGATTCTCTGAAAAAACAAAATTCACAAAAATGTTATTCTTTAAAAATTTTTGTCTTAAAAACCCAAAAGATTTTTAGTTTTCTTAGCTTGATAGTTTTATTTTTGTTTACTAATGATAAAAACACTGATGGTTGGATTCATTGCAATATCTTGCAGAGGAAATATTGGAATCATAGGTTGGGAGCTAATTTTGAGAAACAAAGTTTACTCAAATGTCAAGAAAGTTCATTAATTTGAAACTTTATATTTTAAAATAAATCTGTTTGGTCAAACATGGTCAACCAAGGTCATTAACTTGGACTTGGAAGGCAAATTGGATAACCAGGGTCATTAACTTGGACTTGGTTAGTCAAGTGGATTTTTGAAACAGATATTTTTTTTTTTGCGAAAATGAATGAAAAATTAAAAATATAAAAATAGAAATTGATAAAGTTTGAAAGTTTTAGATTTGATTCGTACAAAAACAAATTTTATGTGATTCAGTCGTTTTGGTACGAAACAAAGGGTAACAATTTGGTACGATTCACAAGATTTCGTACGAAACAGGGAAAGTATAAATACCTTTTGGTTCGCACAGAAATGAGATTTCTGGTTTTTGAGCACTATTGAGCGATTCAGAAAATTTTTGTGCGATTCATTTCTAGAACTTGATTTCTTGATTCTTGAGCTTGCTATTTACATTGTTGAGGTTGATTTGCACACCTCGTACAACGGGCAAGGTAATTTCATCACGATCTAAATGTTATAATGTCAAAATTTTGTAAGATTAGGAATAAAACTTAAATCTAGGGAAATTGGACCGGTAAAACTTAAAATTAACCACAAAATCGTTAATATCGGCTCTAATATCCTGAAAATCAACTATCAATTCGCTAAAAACAACAAGTTTTAGGTTCGGATTACACTTGGACAAATTTTGGGACGAAGTAAATTTGGTATGAGTGACTTGTTACGTACAAAAATAGGATTTCAAAGTTTCATTTGTTAAGTGTAAAATTTTGTACAAAACGAGTGAACCGTATGAACGTTCTGAATTTCAATTTTTGTTCAGATGAAAATTTTGTACAAAACATCAAGTTAGTACGAAACAGAGTATAATGTTAAATGTTCAAAATTTGTTTGGAAATTTCATACGAAACAAACAGATTTTGTACGAATCATGAAATTAAAACTTTGAAAATTCAACATTTTTGTTTAAAGGTGTATTTAGTATGAAATTGAAAGTTTTTGTACGAATCAATATAGAATTTTTTGAAAGTTTGTAAATTTTTCTAACGGTTGATTGTTATTTTCTTGAACAGGCAAAAATATCTGGTTTTTCTCCAGCGCATAACATATGCTGTATCACAAATTCTAAAATTCCAGAGATAGCTGCATACAGAAGCATCTTGGATTTTCTTACAGAATTAGAGTGACAAAGGCGATTACAGAAAGACATATTGTATATTTGTCGCATGTTGAGTATTTCTGGAATGCTGCGGAATACAGTCTTGACAACAATGCCATTATATCAGCAGTGAAGGTTGCGGAATACAGTCTTGGCAACAATGCCAGTGCATAACATATGCTGTATCACAAATTCTAAAATTCCAGAGATAGCTGCATACAGAAGCATCTTGGATTTTCTTACCAGAATTAGAGTGACAAAGGCGATTACAGAAAGACATACTGTATATTTGTCGCATGTTGAGTATTTCTGGATGCTGCGGAATATAGTCTAGACAACAATGCCATTATATCAGCAGTGAAGGTTAACGATGTTGATATTCAAGTAAAGATTACTGAAGATTTGATTCGGAAAGTGTTAGAGTTTAAAGATAACAAGGATGATCCAACGGACTTTACTGAATATATGTTGAATGGATATTTTTACAGGATGGGATATTAAGGTTTTGTGAATGATGCTCCTTTCAAAAAGGGAAATCTAAGCGCGCCGTTTCGATATCTAGCACATGTTATTATTCATTGTTTGGGTCACAGGAAGGGTGAATTTGATGACTTAGTAGATTATCAGATGAGCATGATTACCACGTTGGTGCTGAATCTTCCTTATAACTTTTCGAAAGTTATATTTACTCAGATGGTACAAAATATTCAGAAGGAAAGATTTTTGCAGTACCTGAGGTTTATACAGATGATGTTAGACTATTTACATCCTGAATTGAAGAAATCTGCTGATGATGTGCTTAAACTTGAGCATGTGGATGTTCAGTCTCTGCGAAAGATGAACGTACACTTGAAGTCTGCTCCCGCCGCTAAACCGATGTTCGGTGCTATTCTAAATAACGATTACATCTCACCCGCACCTGGAAAATGGAGGAAAGATGATAGTGGTGACGATGAAGAGGAAGTGAATTCGTTATCTTTGTTTGTGGCAAAGCGAAGTATGTGGTTTGTGAAAGACGGAGAGAAAGGAGGTAAGGCTACATACAAAGGAAGAAAGAGAAAAGCTGCATCTACTGCTAAAAGATCAGGATTGAGGGATGAACCTGAGATTGAAGAAACAATTGAAATAATGGCAGAGGATATAGAACGTCAGGCTTTTGGAGCTGACACGACAACAGCTGAAGAAGTACTATCTTCTAGTACCGATTCAGAGGACAGGCGTGCAGGAGAAAAGAGAAGAGCGGAGAAATTGGAAAAGAAACGTCAAGAGGAGCTGAAAAGAAAAGCCGAAGAACGAAAAAGAAAGGCAACAGATGAAGACGATACTACTTATGTTCCGTCTGAATCCAAGCTTGAATATGGCTTTAGAACTCCAATTAAGAAAAGACCGAGAAGGATTAAAAGATCTGCTGCTCGTATATCTCCGATTGTTAATCCAACAGAAGCTGATGCTAAGCAAACTACTGAAGCAAATGTGGAGGAACAAACACAGAGTATTCCGTCTCCACTACATTATATGCATTCCGAGCCAGATCAGTCACACGTTGAACCAGAGATATTTTCGCAACAACCACCAGTTCCTGAACAAGAACCTGAACAACGACAATCAACACCGCAACAATTTGTACCAGAACCTGTTCAACAACCTATGTCTGAGCCAGAGCCTGTCGAACAACCAGCACCACAACCGTCGATCAACAACAGTCTCAACCATCTCACGCTCAGCAATCTCGTCCTACATCACAACCGTTTAGCTCACAAGCGTTCTTTGACGAGATTAATTTAGACGATCTACCTGGAGGAGATGAGTTTTGGTTTGATGATCCTAGAATTGATGATTTGCAGAAACAAGTGAATATGAATGTTGTGCGCATCGCTGAATTAAAAGAACAGATAAACTTGCTAACAGCAGAGAAGTTTGAGATGCTTGAAAGAATTGGAGGTTTAATCGTTGATAAGCAGCAACTTGAAGCGATGATGGCAAGTATTATTTCTGAGAATGAAAGGCTGCGCTTGTGAATGACAGAGTACGAAGAAGAAAGGTTGAGAAATAATCGAAGGATGGATATGTTTGAAAAGATTCTTGAAAAGAAGTTTGGTTTGAGTATATATGCAGCGATTGATGAGATTGAACGTACTGAAGCTAGAGAAAGGGCTGCAGAACAAGAACGATTGGCTAAGCAACAATCTGATGCATTAGGAAAAGGAAAGGGTAAGATTGATGAGGATTCTGTGACTGAAGAAGCTATGCTAGAAGCTGAATCTGGGCTAGTACAGTGTTGGGATATCGTAGTGTACGAGGACCGAAGAATTTTATTCTGATAGGAAAGCCTGTTGATGTTGATATAGCTTGTCTAGATATTTCCAACGACATCTAGAGTGGTTGATGAAAAAGATGGGAAAAGATAGTAAAGAATCGGTCGAAGAAAAAGAAAAGGAGGAAGAGATAGAAGATACTGAAGAAGTTGACATTGATGATAAAGATTCTAGTGATTCGAATGACGGTAATGATGATGATAATGTGGGTGGATTAGGTGTTCGTGTAACAGATTCAAATATTAATGAATTAGTTGATCTTTCCGAGTATTTTGATGATTCTGAAAATCAAGTTGCTGAATAGGAAGGGATAAACAAAGTTGATGAATCGATAGATGCTCAGCAAATAGGAATCTTCACAGAGAATGTTACATTTTCTGTTCCTGTTGTGCGAAAACCATTTGTTTTATACCTTGAGCATGATGTGGAAGAGGGAGAGTTTGTACATAGTTACTCGAAAGAAGAGATAGCTGAAACGCTTGGAATTAGTGGAGAAAAGTTCGAGTTTGACTTTGAAGAGGAGCTATACAAGATAGATGTGTTCGAACTGAATGATTATGTTTTTGAGGAAATTGAAGACCAAATGTTTATGATAACGTTGTCGTTGAAAGTGACTCTGATGAAGATACTAATGATTCCATTAAGGGTACAGAGGATTTACCAACGTTTATCGATTTATTCACAGCAGATAATTCTGAAGTATTAGAAAGGAAAGTTTCAGAAGCTGTTAAAGAAGGAACGATTCAGAAAAGATGTCTACAGCTGAGATTATCAAACAAAAGAAGAAATGGATTAGAGAGAGTCCAGCTGAACGGAAGTTTAAAAGACCCTTGGCATTTTTTACTAGAGATGCTGATATTTCTTTGGGAGATATTTTGAGTTGGGGTTGGATTGAAGAGCTGGATGTTTATGTTACTAAGAGAGAATTTGGGAGTCAATACTTTCGATGCTTAAGCGACATCAAAACTCTTCCATATTGGGACAGTAAGGAACTTGTGCAAACGAAGATGATTAACCTAAAGATGAAGTTCCATGATCAAAAATTGTGGAAATTGATTAAATTTGAAGCGAAGCATGGTTTTGTTCAAACCGCATTATCCGCGTCGTATTGCTAAGGAAGATCCAGTGACAAAAGGGAAATATATTACGTTGATAGTAAAGAAACCACAGGTGTTGAAAAACATGCCGATGATTAAAATGGAGCAAGATTTCTATACGATCTTCAAGTGGTGGCATTACGATTCTAATACAGGTGAGGCTGTTATTTGTGTACAACCTGATGAAGATGCGTGGAAGATAACTGATGAATTAACCGAAGCCGTCATAGCACACAACAGAATATTTGGGTTGTGGCGAGGCATTCGAGTACTAGACCCTATGTGGCTAGTAAATTGTTCGAAGAAAGACATTGAATGTTTATTCTATAGCAAGATTAGTTTTGAAGAAAAGGATCAGGAGCAAGCACTTCAATTTCAAAAGGTTGTAAATGTGTGCTTTGCAAATGATATTCATTCAGGATCGAGTTGGAAGACAACCTAGAGGAAGATTGAGAAGAAGGAGTTGAAGAACACTGAAGAAAAGAAAGCTCGGATCGCTGAACGTTCAAGAGTAGCATCGTTAAGGAGTTTTCAGTTTTTGAAGCGACGTCCTTTTACCGATCAAACGCCTATTGCTTCTGAGGAGTCGGAAACCGTTAAAGAGATTTTTTGGGCGTTAAAGTCAAATCAAATTTGAAGTTTTGAAGATTATCCAGACTTCGGCAACATCCAAGGGGAGTTTGTTGGTGCATAATGTCTATTGCCTACGTCTAGGATTTATCCGTAATGTTTATAAAGTTTACACATTAATGTTTAAGTGAGGAAATGTAAAATTTATATATTTTTCACTGTGATTCGCACGAAATAGATAAGTGTTTCGTACGAAATCAGTGACTCGTACGAAATACAATTTCGTATGAATCATAGTCGTTTGCTTGTTAGTGCACGCACTTCAGTATGAGTCATGTCGACCTATAAATAGGGAAGTGTTGTGTTAGAGCTAGAGACAGATTTATCATTTCATACGGCGAAGCTCTGTCAGTTTGTTGACTTGCGTCTGTAACTTGAACGTCTTTAATAGATCAGAAGCACTTAAACAGTAATCTCTTTCTTGTTTGTCATATCTACCTCTCTAGCAATGAATTCCGCCTCTGCTAGTTGAGCGAGATCAGGTCGATTGCTCATTTCGGGAGCTCGATCCCCGTCCCGTATTCTGAAAAATGGCACGGAATATAGTAACTTTACATTGCCAAGATTTATTGAAATATTAGAAGGTCATGAGCTAGAAATGTAGAAAATGGCAAAGAACAAAGGCGCCCACATGCAACAAGATGTGAACCTATACTACAAAAGTAGTTCTGCTGGTACATACAAAGTCCCAAGGTTCAAACCGCCTTCAGCGCCAACAATACTACAAGTCCACCATCAAACCATTCCAGTGGGTTTCAGTCATTTTCATCATGCAACCCTATTTCTCCTCAAGCTCCTCAATCTTCACAAAGCCCAAGTAATCCCCAGAACAGTCAAAACAATCCACCTAATTCAAACCAGCGAATTCTTCAATGCAGCATTGCTGTGAATCTTGAAAACGCGTAGCATTTCAATGAACACACGGCCAAACAACACAAGGACCTGCTTGCATCTGTTCTCGAATCATATAAAAGTCTGGTAGCCAGAAGGATTGGGAATCCTAAAATGACCAAAGAAGATTATGATCAGATTGATCCAGTTTAGTTGGAATTAATTGATATTAAATGGTGCATGGCGTCAATAGTCCGTAGAGCTCAACGCTTTATGGAAATCACAGGAAGAGACAGTCTGGGAGGTCTTGATGGCAAACTCGGTTTTGATAGGGCTAAAGTTACATGCTTCAAGTGCAGAGAAAAGGGACATTTCAGGAGAGAATGCCCAAACAGGGAAGTCAAAGGAAATCAGAATCCATTTGCAGATGATTACTACAAAAGGGCCATATATCATCGAACCCAACCTCAGACAAGGTTAGTGCAGATCGAAGATGGTCCATCAAACTCAAAAGATAAGGCTTTGGTTGTTACCCAAGAAGATGAAGGGTTATGGAACAAATACATTACAAAGAATGAAAGCCTCGCACTGGTAGCTGAGATATTTGAAGAACCAGAACAGGCAGAAGAAGAATTTGCTAAGGCATCCTTTGACGAAGCACCAAAAGAATATTACAACACGTCGTCAGAGGAAGAAAAACTCTTAAATAGTGCATTTAAATATCTTTTGCCTACTGATATTCTTAAAACTTTTGCACGTTACTTCGACTCAAGCTATTAACCACCATGTGAAGAAGAGAAAAGGCCTGAAATAGTGGAGGTGATTGATGTGACCAAGGAGTTGACTTTGGAGAATCTAACTGACATAGCCGACAAAGCTCTAATGGCTAACGTGAAATGAGTCAGTAAAAGAAACACCTTGCATGAAGTGCAAAGAGCCATGCATTGACTGTGTCGAAAAAGAAATAAGATACAAAGAGCTGAAAATTCATGCAAATAATTTGTCATGTGATTATAATACAACAAAAGAAGCATACGAAAAATTAAGTAAAACGATTAAACAATTTGAACAAGTGATCAGAGAAAATAAAAAGACACTTTCGATGCTCAAGGCAACTATAATGGACAAACAAATGGTGATCAATATTCATTTAAATACAATTGAAGAGCTAAAAAGTGAACTGGAGAAAATGAAAATCAAAACTAAACGGGTTAACAAGTTGTTAATCAGTTATTCTACCAGTTCATACGTCATACACCAAGCAAGGAAGACAATAAAATTGATGAACACGAAGGTGTAGGCTACGATCGTGTTCCACCGCCTTGTGGAATAGCTATGCAAGAAAGAAACCATCGGCGGTGGACAAGACACTCAATTTAAAATTGAAAACTAAGAAAAAAACGAGTTGCCTTCAAACATTGACGTAACATACACCAATACAGAAAATGACCGTGAATCTGAAATGGTAAAAACTGTGGTCGAAAATGTTTTGAATATGAGTCTGACGAATCTGAAAGTTCTATTTTTAAAAATGCAGAGTCGAATCTCGAAAAATCTGAACTAGATGTTGTATGATCAGAAAATAGTTTAAAAATGATCCAAATGTAGTTGTGTACAAATTTGAATGGATCTGATAAACAATATTCCGATGAGGATTTCCCAATTCAGAATGTAAATTTTGACCGAGTTGATAAGTTGTTTAAGCTAGTTGAAGTCAGTCTTGCTGATATAGAAAAACAAGACGCGTTATTTTATTCTAAATCAAAATATGTTCACAAAAAAGACCATCAGAAGGACAGGGACTGTCCTAAAAACAAGAGAGCAAGTTTGGGTTATCAAAAGCAAAGAAGGAACAACAAGCTTCAAAAATTGAACTTTACAAAGAAAATTGATTTTTTCTATGGAACAAACACTGAAAAAGAAAAAGAGAGCATTGGTAAACAATCCAATATTGAATTTAAAAAGGAAAAGGAGAGTAGAAAATAGGATTTGGATTCCTGTGTTAGAAATAACAGTAGGACGTGTTACAAATGTAACAAAGTTGGGCATATTACATGACAATGTTCTCAAAGAAATCCAAAACTTATTTATAGCTCGAGCGATCTACAGAATATGTGAAGCAAAAAGCACCCAAGTTTGTACCAAACAAATTCTAAAAAGAAATAATGAATCCAACAAAAATGTGACATCAACAATTCAACATAATTCAAAATTTGAGTTTAGTGAAACTTCTACCAAGAATCGTCAAAAGGATTCAAACTTCTATTCCAAAAAGGCAGTTCTGAAAACACAAACTTGGGTAGCAAAAATCAAACCATCTTCTGTAGAAATGAAAACACCTATTCCAGCTAAACCAGAAATCAAACAAGATGTCAAGATCAAAGTTCCAAAGTTTGATATTCTAAACCCACCCAAGATCAAGCAGGCTTGGGTTTCTCTATTTAAGTAATTTCTTATTCATGTGTGCAGGGGCTTCCGAGGTCAATCATTTCCAAGTGGATCTTCCCGACACATGATAGGGATGCTTGCGTTGTTATACGACGTAAAAGCTATCCGGGGAGGATATGTTGGGTTTGCTGGAACACAGGAAGGAAGAAATCGTGGGTGAAGGTATTCTCACAAACAGAGTGGTGTCTTTCGACAAAGTGAACTATAATACTGCTTGAGAACAACTTACTTAGCATCTCGCAAATATGTGACAAGAAATTCACTACCCACTTCAATGACAAGGAATGCTTAATTCTCAAACCAGGATTCAAAATTCCCGAGGAGTGGATCCTCATGCGCGCTCCATGAGAAAATGATCTTTATGTCTTAGACCTGAGCGTCGCATCCTCTACGTCCAAGAATGTTCAATGCTTTGTATCTAAAGCTACCGAGAAAGAGTCAATCCTATGGCATCGTAAGATGGGGCACATTCACCTTCAAAAGATGAATTATTTGGTGCATAACGACCTAGTGGAGGATGTTAATCTCAAGAATTTTCACTTATTAGATGATTGTCTTAGCTGCAAAAGGGGAAGCAACACAAGAAAGCATACCCTAGAAAGATGCTTAACCCTATCAAGCTTTCACTAGAAAGACTTCATATGGATCTATTTGGGCTAGTAAACGTGAAAAGTATCTCTGAAGATCTATATTGCCTAGTCGTGACAGATGATTACTCAAGATTCTCATGGGTTTTCTTCCTGGAGAGTAAAGATGAAATGTTTGAAAGTCTTATGATTCTCTTTAGGAAGCTGGAAAACCTATATGACTTGCTGATGTGCTAAAAAGGGTCTATAAAAACTAACTAATTTCAACCTTAAACTAGACACTCAAAGTTTTAAATTTATAAACTAAGACTCTCTAAAACCTAGACCACACAACCGGCAAGTGTACCGATCAATGTAGTATAGCCTAAGTAATTCCGAGTATCGAACCCACGAGACTCTCTAACTACGTTAACTAGACTCGACTCACTTATCTAAGACTGACACGACTTAATTTGTTTTGTTGTTTGAGGGGGGCTCTAAATATCCTAAAATTGCAATTAATTAAAACTAATTAACTAAATTAACTGGACACTAACTAACTTGGGTTTACTCAGATGATGGAAAAGACTACCTAGACTGGAATCCTGGATTGTAGTATTAATGACTTTATTATGTTTATTAATTATTATGGAACCGGGATCTGAATGTCCTAAACCTACCGAGATACCGAACAAGACCCTCGACCCTTCTCAAGGTGAAACTTATGGAACTCTAAATAGGCTGTTATAACTACCGGCTACTAGACTCATTCTAAGGTTATCTAGGTTTCTAAAAGTACCCTTTTTCGATTCACTCCCTCACAGGCTATAAACCTAGGATAAGTTTGGAATTTCAGTTTAGATTGTTAGACAACTATCACTAAGGAAACTAGTTCAGACACTTATCAGATATCGGTACCTAGCAATTTAATGACGAAGATCTAACAATAATTTCGCACCTCACAGCTATTGAAATTAGTAGAACACTTTAATTTATTAAATTACCGATTATTACTTCTAAGGTGTATCGGCCGATTAACCCTAAAGATTATAAATTTATTCCGTGATATAGACACTCACCAAAACTTATAACCTAGTACGAATCTATTCCGTGATGTAGACAGTCACCAAGAATCATACGAAGCAACAAAAGACAATAAAACAATTTAAAGCATCTAAACACATTAAACCGAAATAACAAACCGACTACTTTTATAAACAATCCATAAATAACTGATTAAACATAATAAAAATCAAAACTTATAAATCCATCATCACAGTCTAGGCAGTAAAAGGTTTTAGCCAAGAACCATAGTCAAGGAAAAGAAACAAGTCTCATACGAATAATAAACCATGTTTATAATTTTGTAAAACACAAAATCTAACGAAACCAAAAGTAATAAATTACAAACCAAACTCAACTCTTGAATGGAGGCTTTAAAGCTCGAACCAATCCTTTTCCCCCTTCTTAATCGTCCCTTCTGTCAACTTTAGCCGTATGTATTGCGATCCCCCAATATATTATCGTGAAACAGTGGGGTACTCCTTAAACATTGCGGCCTCCCTTTGCCTTATCTAAATCTGTATATATATATGGATTTCTTTTCGTACGTATCCTAATTGAGTCGTATACTAATTTCCACACACGGACTCTTTTAACGGGTGTTTGGGCCAGCCTTTAACTGTACAGCATAAGCCCACTTCAAATTTGAAAACATAACCGATCAAATATCTCAAACACAGTCAACCAAGAATTAGTTCAGTCTTGTGGTCAATCGTAGACCCCATAGCACATTGTGAGAATCCATATTTGAGTGCTTTGTCGTGACATGCTATGAATTAATTAACTTTCAATCTCTTGTCAAATATAGTCCCTCATCATTCAACATTTATCATGACTAATTTTCCATTTTCCATATATGGCAGCTTTAATCCCTCCACGTTTAGTAAATAACTCTAGTTTCTATACATTTCACTTTGGTCCTTCCACTTCATTAATGCTCCTGGTTCCTCGTTTATTAACCATGTTAGCTCAATTCAGTACTCGATCAAGTGTCTTCAATATTTCTCTACTTTAGCTTCAAACTTCACGAGCACCTATAAAATATAAATTCAGTAAAACCAAACAAAACTGACTCGATTACTAATAAAAATATATTAAATTAAAATATTATAAAAAATACATAAGATAAATAGTATGGTTTACGTCATATCAAATATCCTCACACTAACTCTTTTTCGTCCCTGAAAAAGACTTATGCAAACGAAATCATAGACGGATAAATATTCGGTTCAAAAGCAAGATTACTTAAAGTATATGTGTCCACTTAAACCCAAACCCGGTCCAAGCTCTTATCATGTAATTTAGTTCAAGTTCGGCCAATCTACCTTGGATCTCACACTAAAAGTCGTAGTTTTACCTAATCCCGCTTCAAGCTCATAGAACACAAGGAACAAATCATTCGACTCATTTCCTAACCGTTTTATACCAAAATCAAAAGAATTTAAAATCATTTTTTTCTTTCTTTTTTTTTATTTTGAGCACTAGACTTTTTGCACACCTAACGCAGAGGCTGTCTCAACCAGAGTCACCATCCCCGAGAGCGACAACGTGAGCGTCGGTATTTTTGCAATTTTTCTTAATTTAACCTATAGGGATTCTCGATCAGAGTCACCATCTCCAAGGGAGATTCCATAGGCCTCATTTTTTTTATTTCAATCTAGCTCAGTTTTCCATATTTTTTTCTTATGATAAAAAAATTCTAACAATTTTAGCTTATAACGGCATTCCTTATACTATTATTAGCGGTTTCGGCTTCCCACTTTTCCTAGATGAGCACCCATTAGTAAACCGACAACTAAGGTATTTTCATATCAAAGGAACCTAGAATCGAATCGGGCCTACTCACACATCCCAAGTTTGACACAAGCTCAACTTTACTCATATTATTATTATTTGAAACCCGAACAAAAACCCGAATTTTCTATCATTTTCCGTTTTTTTTTTGCAAACTTCTAAAACAGGAACAATTTCAATTTTTTTTTATTTTTTTAATTTTTATGACTCAAACGACTCTCAAACAACTCAACTTAACCCTATGACTCTATGTCTCATCCCCACACTTAAACTCTACATTGCCCTTAATGTAGGATGGAAACCGACTCAAAAGACTAAAATAACTAAGAATAAAAATCTAAGGGCAAAAATGTAGAGGACTTAGCTGGTTAATATAATGCGTAAGCTCCAAACTCTCTCGTCCAAACCAGCTCCGACCGTATAGCATTTCGTTCGCGATCGGCCACTGACTCTGACTGACATACTCGATAAATGCCTGATATTCGAAATGCAGCTCTAAAATCACCCGGTGGTAAAATACCAAACCTGCATAAACAAAAAAAAGCAAATACCAAAGCAGTACCGACTCGACACAAAAACTAACTTATAAATAATACTAACATAGACTCATGGTACAATATAAACGACTCAGTATACACATAAACAGGTACCGTGAACTGACCGGAAATACACCAAATATATAGATTTAACAAACTCTACATAACCTCCCCACAATTGAACTTAATCAGGAGGTTTTTTCTTGATCTGAACCCTATCTAACCCGTTTAATTCCACCTGGTCCTCAAAAATAGTTAAAATTAAACCGCGGAATAATAAAATATTTTAAAAATATTAAACGGGTCAGAACACCAGAATTTATACTTACCTGGAAGAAACCAAATGCGCGGCATGTAGCGAGAGGATTGAACGTCCTTGAATGGCTCCTTCCCCTCCAACGTATATAAACCTTCGATCCTCTTCCAGATCTGATCCTGTCTTTTCTCGTTCCTCGCCTTCTCCCGTGGCTTTGTTGAATTTACAGTTTCACCTATCACTAACACCACGGGCCAGCTGTGGTGTTCTTCCTCTTCCACCACTTCCACAAGATGATCCCCATACTTAGTCTCTTCATCTAGGGCAGGTTCGATCACCTCTGTTAGTTCACCTACTAGTAGGGTATCAAAATATGCTATATCCCCATCAGGATCCAACTCTCCTACATCTTCATAGACGGTAAACCATCTAATTCTAACTCTAAAAACTCATCCTACATAGACGACTTAATTTCAACCTCTTCATTTTCTTCCTCTACACGAAATAATAACCCTATTGAATCTCCTAACTCCACTTCCTCTTCAGTCACTTCTAAATTCAGTAATGACTTTGATAAGCAGCCCAATCTTCTTCATCTATTCCATCATCACAGTCACTCCTAAAATCATATATAGTAACCAGTGGTGTCGGAGGTGGGACTTCATTTCACTTTCGTCCCCGTGACTGGAGTGATCTCTGTATCTGACTCATCTTCATACGGTAACTCTTTCCCCAGTTCTGGAAATGTTGGGATTAATTCCCCACTAGAAAGCATGCAACCGAGGTAGTTGCCTTCTGCATCATACGTATAGCTAGTCGTCGGCTGTTCTGGTTGAACTTCTACATCTTCTTTCTCATCATTCAATCTCCTAGCAATGTCTTCTACGGTACATTGAAGATCTAAAAGAGTTGTTTGACGATTTTTCATGATGATATCGTGCTTCGCTAGGGTTTTCTGGGTATCGGCATCCTTAGCAACTAATTGAGCAAACAACTCTTCTATCCTGCCCAAGCAATATCATTATCCCCAACAGAGTTGCTATTGGAGTATTGATCATAATACTTCTCCTTGTTATGTTGCGGCTGCTGATACGGATCATCATAATAGCACGAATGATACCCTGTGAATAGTACGGTTGCGGCTGCACAAAAGGGTTAGCGTAACAACGTGCTAAAGACCCCAAATATTGTGAACATATAAGAGTAAAATGGGGTCCTCCACAAATCTCACACATATTTAAAAGACTCAAAAGAAATAAAAGACACGAACTTTTAGACTCCTATGACTCAATATACAAAAGCAAGTAGACTCACAAGACTCACCACAAAACAAAAAGACAAGTAGCACAAATTTAATAGTTAAGTGTAGTCGAAGCTAATAAACGAAATCACCAAGAGTCCCCGGCAACGGCGCCAAAAACATGATGTGCTAAAAAGGGTCTATAAAAACTAACTAATTTCAACCTTAAACTAGACACTCTAAGTTTTAAATTTATAAACTAAGACTCTCTAAAACCTAGACCCCACAACCGGCAAGTGTACCGATCAATGTAGTATAGCCTAAGTAATTCCGAGTATCGAACCCACGAGACTCTCTAACTACGTTAACTAGACTCGACTCACTTATCTAAGACTGACACGACTTAATTTGTTTTGTTGTTTGAGGGGGGCTCTAAATATCCTAAAATTGCAATTAATTAAAACTAAATAACTAAATTAACTGGACACTAACTAACTTGGGTTTACTCAGATGATGGAAAAGACTACCTAGACTGGAATCCTGGATTGTAGTATTAATGACTTTATTATGTTTATTAATTATTATGGAACCGAGATCTGAATGTCCTAAACCTACCGAGATACCGAACAAGACCCTCGACCATTCTCAAGGTGAAACTTATGGAACTCTAAATAGGCTGTTATGACTACCGGCTAGTAGACTCATTCTAAGGTTATCTAGGTTTCTAAAAGTACCCTTCTTCAATTCACTCCCTCACAGGCTATAAACCTAGGATAAGTTTGGAATTTCAGTTTAAATTGTTAGACAACTATCACTAAGGAAATTAGTTCAGACTCTTCTCAGATATCGGTACCTAGCAATTTAATGACGAAGATCTAACAATAATTTCGCACCTCACAGCTATTGAAATTAGTAGAACACTTTAATTTATTAAATTACCGATTATTACTTCTAAGGTGTATCGGCCGATTAACCCTAAAGATTATAAATTTATTCCGTGATATAGACACTCACCAAAACTTATAACCAAGTACGAATCTATTCCGTGATGTAGACAGTCACCAAGAATCATACGAAGCAACAAAAGACAATAAAACAATTTAAAGCATCTAAACACATTAAACCGAAATAACAAACCGACTACTTTTATAAACAATCCATAAATAACTAATTAAACATAATAAAAATCAAAACTTATAAATCCATCATCACAGTCTAGGCAGTAAAAGATTTTAGCCAAGAATCATAGTCAATAAGAAGAAACAAGTCTCGTACGAGTAATAAACCATGTTTATAATTTTGTAAAACACAAAGTCTAACGAAACCAAAAGTAATAAATTACAAACCAAACTCAATTCATGAATGGCGGCTCTAAAGCTCGAACCAATCCTTTTCCCCCTTCTTAATCGTCCCTTCTCTTTCAACTTCTAGCCGTATGTATTGCGATCCCCCAATATATTATCGTGAAACTGTGGGGTACTCCTTAAACATTGCGGCCTCCCTTTGCCTTATCTAAATATGTATATATATGGATTTCTTTTAATACGTATCCTAGTTGAGTCGTATACTAATTTCCACACATGGACTCTTTTGACGGGTGTTTGGGCCAGCCTTTAACTGTACAGCATAAGCTCACTTCAAATTTGAAAACATAACCGATCAAATATCTCAAACACGGTTAACCAAGAATTAGTTCAGTCTTGTGGTCAATCGTAGACCCCATAGCACATTGTGAGAATCCATATTTGAGTGCTTTGTCATGACATGCTATGAATTAATTAACTTTCAATCTCTTGTCAAATATAGTCCCTCGTCATTCAATATTTATCATGACTAATTTTCCATTTTCCATATATGGCAGCTTTAATCCCTCCACGTTTAGTAAATAACTCTAGTTTATATGAATTACACTTTGGTCCTTCGACCTCATTAATGTTCCTGGTTTCTCGTTTATTAATCATGTTAGCTCAATTCAGTACTCGATCAAGTATCTTCAATATTTCTCTACTTTAGCTTCAAACTTCACGAGCACCTATAAAATATAAATTCAGTAAAACCGAACAAAACTGACTCGAATACTAATAAAAATACATTAAAATATTATACAAAATTCATAAGATAAATAGTATGGTTTACGTCATATCAAATATTCTCACACTTACTCTTTTCGTCCGTGAAAAAGACTTATGCAAACGAAATCATAGACGGATAAATATTCGGTTCAAAAGCATGATTACTTAATAAGATTGAAACTCGTGCTAACAGCGATTGCAAGTATATGTGTCCACTTAAACCCAAACCCGGTCCAAGCCCTTATCATGTAATTTAGTTCAAGTTCGGCCAACCGACCTAGGATCTCACACTAAAAGCCGTAGTTTTTCCTAATCCCGCTTCAAGCTCATAGAACACAAGGAACGAATCATTCGACTCATTTCCTAACCGTTTTATACCAAAATCAAAAGAATTTAAAATCATTTTTTTCTTTCTTTATTTTTATTTTGAGCACTAGACTTTTTGCATACCTAACGCAGAGGCTGTCTCAACCAGAGTCACCATCCCCGAGAGCGACAACGTGAGCGTCGGTATTTTTGCAATTTTTCTTAACTTAACCTATAGGGATTCTCGATCAGAGTCACCATCTCCAAGGGAGATTCCATAGGCCTCATTTTTTTTATTTCAATCTAGCTCAGTTTTCCATATTTTTTTCTTATGATAAAAAAATTCTAACAATTTTAGCTTATAACGGCATTCCTTATACTATTATTAGCGGTTTCGGCTTCCCACTTTTCCTAGATGAGCACCCATTAGTAAACCGACAACTAAGGTATTTTCATATCAAAGGAACCTAGAATCGAATCGGGCCTACTCACACATCCCAAGTTTGACACAAGCTCAACTTTACTCATATTATTATTATTTGAAACCCGAACAAAAACCCGAATTTTCTATCATTTTCCGTTTTTTTTTGCAAACTTCTAAAACAGGAACATTTTCAATTTTTTTTTATTTTTTTTAATTTTTATGACTCAAACGACTCTCAAACAACTCAACTTAACCCTACGACTCTATGTCTCATCCCCACACTTAAACTCTACATTGCCCTTAATGTAGGATGGAAACAGACTTAAAAGACTAAAATAACTAAGAATAAAAATCTAAGGGCAAAAATGTAAAGGACTTAGCTGGTTAATATAATGCGTAAGCTCCAAACTCTCTCGTCCAAACCAGCTCCGACCGTATAGCATTTCGTTCGTGATCGGCCACTGACTCTGACTAACATACTCGATAAATGCCTGATATTCGAAATGCAGCTCCAAAATCACCTGCATAGAGATTGCGTACGGGTGGTAGATATCCAAACCTGCATAAACAAAAAAAGCAAATACCAAAGCAGTACCGACTCGACACAAAAACTAACTTATAAATAATACTAACTTAGACTCATGGTACAAAATAAACGACTCAGTATACACATAAACAGGTACCGTGAACTGACCGGAAATACACCAAATATATAGATTTAACAAACTCTACATAACCTCCCCACAATTGAACTTAATCAGGAGGTTTTTCTTTGATCTGAACCCTATCTAACCCGTTTAATTCCACCCGGTCCTCAAAAATAGTTAAAAATTAAACCGCGGAATAATAAAATATTTTAAAAATTATTAAACGGGTCAGACCACCAGAATTTATACTTACCTGGAAGAAACCAAATGCGCGGCATGTAGCGAGAGGATTGACCGTGCTTGAACGGCTCCTTCCCCTCAAACGTATATAAACCTTCGATCCTCTTCCAGACCCGATCCTGTCTTTTCTCGTTCCTCGCCTTCTCCCGTGGCTTTGCTGAATTTACAGTTTCACCTATCACTAACACCACGGGCCAGCTGTGGTGTTCTTCCTCTTCCATCACTTCCACAAGATGATCCCCATACTTAGTCTCTTCATCTAGGGCAGGTTCGATCACCTCTGTCAGTTCACCTACTAGTAGGGCATCAAAATATGCTATATCCCCATCAGGATCCAACTCTCCTACATCTTCATAGACCGGGAAACCATTTAATTCTAACTCTAAAAACTCATCCTACTAGACGACTTAATTTCAACCTCTTCATTTTCTTCCTCTACACGAAACAATAACCCTATTGAATCTCTTAACTCCACTTCCTCTTCAGTCACTTCTAAATTCAATAATGACTTTGATAAGCAGCCCAATCTTCTTCATCTATTCCATCATCAGAGTCACTCCCAAAATCATATATAGTAACCTGTGGTGCCGGAAGTGGGACTTCATTTCACTTTCGTCCCCGTGACTGGAGTGATCTCTGTATCTGACTAATCTTCATACGGTAACTCTTTCCCCAGTTCTGGAAATGTTGGGATTAATTCCCCACTAGAAAGCATGCAACCGAGGTAGTTGCCTTCTGCATCATACGCATAGCCAGTCGTCGGCTGTTCTGGTTGAACTTCTACATCTTCTTTCTCATCATTCAATCACCTAGCAATGTCTTCTACGATACATTGAAGATCTAAAAGAGAGTTTGGCGATTTTTCATGATGATATCGTGCTTCGCTAGGGTTTTCTGGGCATCGGCATCCTTAGCAACTAATTGAGCAAACAACTCTTCTATCCTGCCCAAGCAATATCATTATCCCCAACAGAGTTGCTATTGGAGTATTGATCATAATACTTCTCCTTGTTATGTTGTGGCTGCTGATACGAATCATCATAATAGCACGAATGATACCCCTGTGAATAGTATGGTTGCGGCTGCACAAAAGGGTTAGCGTAACAACGTGCTAAGGACCCCAAATATTATGGACATATAAGAGTAAAATGGGGTCCTCCACAAATCTCACACATATTTAAAAGACTCAAAAGAAATAAAAGACACGAACTTTTAGACTCCTATGACTCAATATACAAAAGCAAGTAGACTCACAAGACTCACCACAAAACAAAAAGACAAGTAGCACAAATTTAATAGTTAAGTGTAGTCGAAGCTAATAAACGAAATCACAAGAGTCCCCGGCAACGGCGCCAAAAACTTGATGTGCGAAAAAGGGTCTATAAAAGCTAACTAATTTCAACCTTAAACTTGACACTCTAAGTTTTAAATTTATAAACTAAGACTCTCTAAAACCTAAACCACACAACCGGCAAGTGTACCTATAAATGCAGTATAGCTTAAGTAAGTCCGAGTATCGAACCCACGAGACTCTCTAACTACGTTAACTAGACTCGACTCACTTATCTAAGACTGACACGACTTAATTTGTTTTGTTGTTTGAGGGGGGCTCTAAATATCCTAAAATTGCAATTAATTAAAACTAATTAACTAAATTAACTGGACACTAACTAACTTGGGTTTTCTCAGATGATGGAAAAGACTACCTAGACTAGAATCCTGGATTGTAGTATTAATGACTTTATTATGTTTATTAATTATTATGGAACCGGGATCTGAATGTCCTAAACCAACCGAGATACCGAACAAGACCCTCGACCATTCTCAAGGTGAAACTTATGGAACTCTAAAGCTGTTATGACTACCGGCTACTAGACTCATTCTAAGGTTATCTAGGTTTCTAAAAGTACCCTTCTTCGATTCACTCTCTCACAGGCTATAAACCTAGGATAAGTTTGGAATTTCAGTTTAAATTGTTAGACAACTATCACTAAGGAAATTAGTTCAGACTCTTCTCAGATATCGGTACCTAGCAATTTAATGATGAAGATCTAACAATAATTTCGCACCTCACAGCTATTGAAATTAGTAGAACACTATAATTTATTAAATTACCGATTATTACTTCTAAGGTGTATCGGCCGATTAACCATAAAGATTATAAATTTATTCCGTGATATAGACACTCACCAAAACTTATAACCTAGTACGAATCTATTCCGTGATGTAGACAGTCACCAAGAATCATACGAAGCAACAAAAGACAATAAAACAATTTAAAGCATCTAAACACATTAAACTGAAATAACAAACCGACTACTTTTATAAACAATCCATAAATAACTAATTAAACATAAAAAAATCAAAACTTATAAATCCATCATCACAGTCTAGGTAGTAAAAGGTTTTAGCCAAGAACCATAGTCAAGGAAAAGAAACAAGTCTCATACGAGTAATAAACCATGTTTATAATTTTGTAAAATACAAAGTCTAACGAAACCAAAAGTAATAAATTACAAACCAAACTCAATTCTTGAATGGCGGCTTTAAAGCTCGAACCAATCCTTTTCCCCCTTCTTAATCGTCCCTTCTCTTTCAACTTCTAGCAGTATGTATTGCGATCCCCCAATATATTATCGTGAAACTGTGAGGTACTCCTTAAACATTGCGGCCTCCCTTTGCCTTATCTAAATATGTATATTTATATGGATTTCTTTTCATACGTATCCTAGTTGAGTCGTATACTAATTTCCACACATGGACTCTTTTGACGGGTGTTTGGGCCAGCCTTTAACTGTACAGCATAAGCCCACTTCAAATTTGAAAACATAACCGATCAAATATCTCAAACACGGTCAACCAAGAATTAGTTCAGTCTTGTGGTCAATCGTAGACCCCATAGCACATTGTGAGAATCCATATTTGAGTGCTTTGTCATGACATGCTATGAATTAATTAACTTTCAATCTCTTGTCAAATATAGTCCCTCGTCATTCAATATTTATCATGACTAATTTTCCATTTTCCATATATGGCAGCTTTAATCCCTCCACATTTAGTAAATAACTCTAGTTTATATACATTACACTTTGGTCCTTCGACTTCATTAATGCTCCTGGTTCCTCGTTTATTAACCATGTTAGCTCAATTCAGTACTCGATCAAGTATCTTCAATATTTCTCTACTTTAGCTTCAAACTTCACGAGCACCTATAAAATATAAATTCAGTAAAACCGAACAAAACTGACTCGAATACTAATAAAAATACATTAAAATATTATACAAAATACATAAGATAAATAGTATGGTTTACGTCATATCACTTGCCAATCAAGAGCATCCGCAGTGATAATGGTACTATGTTCAAGAACAAGAGAATGCTCGAATTCTGCAACGCTAAGGGTATTCTTCACGAATTCAGCGCCCCCTTATACTCCTCAACAAAATGGAGTAGTTGAACGTAAGAATCGCACCCTGATTGAGACTGCAAGAACAATGCTTACTGATTCAAAACTTCCTATTAGTTCTGGAGCAAAGCAGTCTCGTCTGCGTGTTACACCCTTAACCGTGTTTTGACACTTAAGCGTCACAACAAGGCATGTTTTGAGCTACTGAACCATCGAAAGCTGAACCTAGCATTTTTGAAACCATTTGGATCGCCATCTACTATTCTAGACCCGGACGGTAAATTTGGAGGCAAATCCTTAGATGGTTTTTCGTCGGTTATGCTAGTCCACAAAAGCGAGTCTTCTAGCCGAGTTCTAACCAGGTTATTCTAGCACAACATGTTGATTGCCAGAGATATGCAATGCCTACGCAGAAACCTAGTGATCTGTGGCTGATCAATTACGACGGGTTGTGGAATTCATTCGACCTACCAGAAGTACCTTCAGAAGAAGAACTTGTTATGTTATTTCAACAGCATCAAAACTCCAATCAAGAGCAAGTTTCAAGACCGTTGGTGATTCCCCATCACTACCTGTCTCTAACTCTTCTAAAGTAGGTCCGAGCAATACTCAGCAAGAATCAGTAAATGTAATAGACTTGAATGTTGTCGTACCATCTGCCTATCAACCAATTGATGCCGACTCTGATCGAGAACCTACTTTTGATGATGGAGGAACCAGTTCCGATGAAGAATCAGAACAGATTAAAAGCTTTCTAAACACTCAAGCTGATGAATCCAATAACATAAATGAAGTTATTTCCTTTGAACAGGTTGCTGATGAAGTTGTCACAAATCTGCAAAGTCAAGTAGACGTTCCAAGCGAAGTGATGCCAACGACACTATCTTACCATCCGTCAGTGAATATTATTGGTAACTTACAAACTGGAGTGAAAACTCGAAATTAGATCAATAAGGATCTAAGTTGCTTTTATACAAAAGTTGCTCCACTACAAACCAGACTTTCTTACAGTTGTTTTGTTTCACAGGTAGAACTAGGAAACTGGAAAGACGCTATGAAGGAAGAAAGCTAGGTGGATGCAATGCAAGAAGAGTTGCTGCAATTCCAAACTTGGTGTGTGGAAGCTTGTTGACCTACCTGATCATCATAAAAAGATTAATACTCATTGGGTCTTCAAGTGCAAGAGAGACGATAGAGGTATTGTGGTTCGAAACAAAGCTTGGCTCGTAGTCCAAGGCTTCCATTAGCAAGAAGGGATAGACTACAATGAAGTCTATGCCCCTATCGCACGTCTTGAAGCTATCTGTATTTTCTTGGCATTTGCTTGGTGGAAAGGTTTCAAGTTGTACCAATTGGATGCGAAATCTGCATTCCTTTACGGAAAGGTAAACGAGGAGGTGTATGTTGGTCAGCCACTAAGGTTTGTTGATCATATACACAACGATAAGGTCTATCTGTTGAACAAAGCGTTAAACGGACTACACAAGGCCCCGAGAGCCTGGTACGAGAGACTCTCCAAACATCTTCTGGAAAACGGTTTCTCTAGAGGCACATTAGACAGTATCCT
The DNA here is from genome assembly GCA_947069175.1 of Scalesia atractyloides. Lineage (NCBI taxonomy): Eukaryota > Viridiplantae > Streptophyta > Magnoliopsida > Asterales > Asteraceae > Scalesia > Scalesia atractyloides. The sequence continues at coordinate 74,912,284 of CAMTDV010000023.1, forward strand.
CTTTACCAAGGAAGTAGATGGACATCTGATTATCGTACAAATTTATGTGGACGATATTATCTTTGGATCGACAAATGATAAGCTGTGTAAGGACTTTGAAGAAGTTATGAAAAAGAAGTTCGAAATGAGTGCTATGGGGGAGATGAAGTTTTTCTTAGACTTCAGGTTGAATAATTACCTGATGGCATCTTCATTCACCAAACCAAGTATGTTCATTATGTGTTAGAGAAATTTGACATGACAGGAACTAAGCCAGCATCAACTCCATTAGTCACAAACCACATCATTTGTCCAGACGTTCATGGAATCAAAGTCGATGAAACATTATATCTCTCTACAATCAGATCCTTTATGTATCTTACAGCTTCAAGACCTGATATCATGTAGCCTACATGCCTGTGCGCCCGTTATCAGTTAAATCCAAGAGATTCACACTTTTTAGCCATCGTATCCTTGACATGACGACTTCAATCTTGTGCGTTATTCAGATTCTGATTTCGGTCGCTGCAAGCTCAATGCTAAATCTACAACGGCTGGTTGCCAGTTCTTCAGAACCCGTTTGGTAACTTGGCAGTGCAAGAAACAGACCGCGGTCGCTCTCTCTACGTGTGAAGCTGAATACGTTTCAGCATCCAGCTTATGTTCCCAGATACTTTGCATACAACAGCAAATGAGAGACTTTGGACTGTAATTTCTTGACACGCCCATATATGTAGATACGCTGGATACTTTTCTTGCTTTCTTCAAAACAAAAACCTAAAAATATGTTTTGATTTTAGGGGGACAAAAGTTGTGAAAAATATAAAAACATTAAAAAAAGGACAAAAAAGAGTTTTTGTGAAAAAAAAGGAATCATATTTCATTAGTGGACTATCACAGTATGCTAAGGAAATGGAATGATTTAAACAGGTAATTAAACATGTCTTACTAATAATGTGCCAATTGACTTCACACGTTCAGTAAATTGTTCTTCAAGATATAAACTTAAAAGAAAAATTGAGTAATTTTTGGGTCGACATCTCTTGGATATATGGACTTAGTACTCCGAAAATTCGTTTGAGAGAATGCCAGATTTCGTGATAATAGGTCTTTATATTTAGTTGATAACTGGGGTATTATTCGAGTTCTTCTGATTTTGCGTCCGAAATGACCTAGAACTTGTATAATACTTTGCGCATTATTCACCTCCAAAAGGTGCATAAAAATGAGTACATGTCATAAAAAGATACGGCATCTGCAGTACAAAAAGATTCCTAAACGGAACACCACCTAAAGTCGAGCCTTCATCTATTTCTCTGTATGGAAATACTAACCTGAGCTCTCAAGGTCTCACAATTCACCCCATTTATAGATATAAGTTAGATATAATCACCTATGAGATGAAATTCTGAGAATCTTGATATGAGAGTATATTCTGAGATGGTAAACACAATTACTTCATGTTCCGTAAAAGTAGCTAACATATGTTGAAACAATTGAGAAATGTGTAGACGTTTAAATGGATTAGTATATTGGCAATCTATGTATATCTGTTTAGGACCTTAAAGTTTTTACCAAGATCAACGGTACTGGTGATTTATCTAAATAACTGATGTGATCCTCCAACACAAACTCACAAAAATATGTCTGTAAATACGTCTTTATTTACCTTATTTCTCTTTTAAGAAAAAACCTAAAAAGATTTTAAGTTTTTCTTTTAGCAAAACTTTGAAAAAACAAAAAGATTTATATCTATCTTAGTTTTTCGTCTACCGATGATGTAAATACCGTTAGTCTAAGTAAAAACGACAGTTGCTAAAGGATAGCTGAAGATCACTGGCTGGGAGCTAATCTAAAAATGAAGAGAGTTCTGAAACATCACAAAGTTCACTAAATTGAAACTTTAAATTTTTGAAAAAAATTGTTTTGGTCAAACAGCGGTCAACCAAGGTCATTAACTTGGACTTGGTAGGTAAATCGGTTAATCGGGGTCATTAACTGGGACTCGGTCAACTAAGTGGATCGCAAAAACAGATAATTTCACAAAAGATTAAAAAATAACAAAGTGAAGAAAACTAGCTTGTACAAGTGACTATCTGACTCGTACGAGTGATAAACGACCTCATTCGTACGAATGATGACTCGTACGAGTGATGTGGCGCATATAAAAGGGACATTCACTCGCACGAGTCACATTTGTGACTCTGTGCAACTGTCGATACTCTCTGTGCAATCTAGTTCATTCTTCACACTTCTAGACCATATTTCGTACCTTTGATTCTTGGGGAGGTTAATTTGCACACCTTTTTCGATGGGAAAGGTACTAGTTCAAGATTTGAGCTGTTATAATGCCGAAATTGGACCATAAGGACATAAAACGTTGATTTAGGCTAATTGAACCGGTAAAATGTAAAATTGAACACAAAATCGTACAAATCGGCCCTTTTAACCTCTAAATCATCATTTAATTTGTTAAAATTTATACATTTTAAGTTCGGTTTGAAAAGGTGTTATTTTGTGCGATTCCTGACTCGTACGAATGATCGCTCATACGAGTAAGCTTTTTAATCATATTATTCTCATCACTCGTACGAGTGATCGTTTGTGTGAGTAAGACCTTAATGTTATGAAATTCTTTGACCCGTACGAGGATTCCCTCGTACGAGCGAGTCTGTTCAAACCCAAAACTGTTATGTGTTAATCTGACTCGTACGATTAGTGACTCGTACGATTGGTGACTCGTACGAGTGACAAAATTTGAAAAGTTTGGAAAATTTGCTAAGTGTTGGAATTTTTTGTGTGAGCAGGTCAAGAAGTCTTCGTTTTCTCCATTCCACAATATATGCTGCTTATTGGACGAAGATATTCCAGAGATCGGTGCTTATAGAGAAGTACTTGATTTTTTAAGTCGACTGCCAATTACCAAGGCCTTAACTGATCAATACACGGCCTATAAATTGCACGTTGAATACTTTTGGGATGCCGCCGAATATGATGAAGAAGATAATAATATTGTTTCTGCAGTGAGGATCAACAACGAAGATATTCAAGTGAAAATCACTAAAGATTTGATCCGAAAAGTGTTAGAGTTCAAGGACCGAGCAGAAGACCCAACTAGATACACCGAATATATGGTCAAAGGGTGCTTCTATAGGATGGGATATGCATGATACGTCAACGCAGCACCATTCAAGAAGGGCAATCTGAGCGCACCCTTCAGATATATTGCTCACTGTGTTATTCATGCTCTGTTTCACCGAAAAGGAGGTTTTGACGATTTGGTGGACTATCAAATGTGCATGATTACCGCTCTAATCCTCAATCTATCGTACACGTTCTCGAGGCTTATATTTATGCGGATGGTACAGAATATTCAGAGAGAAAAATTTCTTCAGTACCCGAGGTTTGTACAGATGTTGCTAGATCATCTCCACAAAAACTTGAAGAAAAAGAAAGAAGATATTCTGAGGCTAGAGCACATGGATGTATCCACACTGAAAAAATATGAATCTTCATTTGAAATCTTCCCTAATGCCAACCCAGTTTTTGGGGCAACCATTGACAAAGATTATGTGACACCGCGAAAGGGAAAATGGAGAAAAGATGATAGTGGAGATGAAAATGAACAGATTGATGCGTTAGATGGGTTTGTATCTAAAAGAAGCGCTTGGTTCACGAAAGAAGATAAAAGGGGAGCAAAGTTACAAAGAGAAAACAAGCAGCCACATCCTCCCCTCTGCACCTCCGCAAAAGAAACAGGCATCTGTTGGTACAAGTTTGATCGATGAGCCAAAAACTGAAGAGAACATTGATACAGTTGCTGCTAACATAGAGCAACAAGCATTTGGCGGTGAAGTTGGTCAAGATGAAGAGGCATCCTCCTCGAGTACTAATTCCGAGGATTGGATTGCCGGGGAAAGAAAAAGAGAAAAAGAGAAAGAGTTGGAATGAATGGCTGAAGAACGTCAAAAGGTTGAGGAGAGAAAAAGAAAAAAGACAGGAGAGGATGATACTACTTATGTACAAATAGTGATACTCTGTTTGTCAAGTCAGCAAATAGGCCAACGACAAAGCGTTTAAAGAAGCCAGCATCCAAAAAGACAGACTCTCCAACAACTCGCTCAAAACGTAAACTGAAGAAGAAAGCTGCTCAAGCATCTACTTTGGAGCCAACGCCACAAACACGTCCATCACCACCTCCAAAACCATCACCAAAACCATCTCCACAACCTTCACCACAACCATCCCCTCAACCTCATACGACTCAATCTCCTCCTCAATTTTCAAAGGGTTCACGATTGGAAGATCAATTCGATTTTGATTTCGGAGATATTCCCGAGGGCGAAGAGTTTACGGCAGATATGTTTAATGAATCACGGCTGAAAGAGTTAGAAAATCAAGTCATCCTGAACAATGTAAAGATCGCCGAACTGCAAGATCGCATAAAGAATTTGGAAGAAGAGAAGAGTTTGGAAGCTATACTAGCAAGTTTTGTGTCAGAAAACGAAAGGCTCCAAAGCAAATGATGAAGAGCGCTTAAGGAATTAGAGGCAGATGAGCTTATTTCAGAAAATTCTTATCAAAAACCTTAGAATTAATCTTGCAGCAGAGATAGATGAGATTGAGAAAGAGGAAGCAAGAGAAAGGGTGGCTAAGCGTGAACGAATTGCTAAAGAGTTATCTGACGCTCAAGGCTAGGGGAAGGAAAATGTTGGAGAGGATCCTTTGAAGAAAAAGTTGCGCCAGAAGCTGAATCTAAGCCAGTATCTTCTGATTTGGTTATGTATGCGCAAACGATAAATTTTGTGTTGATAAGAAAACCGAAGGATGTGGATATCGACATGACAAATCTTTCTGAGAAACATCTGGAGTTGTTGAAGAAAAGAAAGATGATAAAGGAGATTGATGCAGAGACTGATTTTTTTGATGAAGATCTTAAGGAAGATGATGAGGACTTAGACGAAGTAGGTGATGCATTGAGAAGAAATCTGATAGTGATAGAAAGAATGATGATAGTGATCAGGGAGGTTCGGGTATTCTTGTAACAGATTTTGGAATGATAGCGATTACTCTATGTACTTGAATGATTCGGCCAACCAACTTGACGATGACCAAGGCCAGGGGGAGTCGTATGATGGTTCGAAGGATTTCTCAGCAGGCGTGGATGAAGAATCATTTGAATTTGACTTTGAAGACGAACTCAATGACATCAGTGCTATCCAGCCTGAAGACTATCTGTTCAAACATATTTCTGAAGCACATGACTATGATAAGGTTGTCGTGGAGGATGATTCCGATGACGATGATACTACAAAATATGCCGGTGAGGGTACAAATGACTTCCCAACCTTTAATGAAATGTCCTCAGCCGAAACGATGATCTGTTGAAATGCAAAGTGGAAGAGGTGGTGAAGCAAGGAACGGTGCCTAAACGTTTATTGAAAGAGGAGATTGTTGAGATGTGCAAAATGTGGTTTAAAGAGTTACCCGAAGAGCGTAAATTCAAACGCCCCCTAGCATTTTTCACTCGCGATGCTGATGTTTCTCTAGGGGATATTATTAGCTAGGGTTGGATCAAGGAATTAGACGTTTATGCTATAAAGAGGGAATATAGGCTCCAGTACCTTCGATACTTAAGCGACTTAAAGACCCTGCCGTTCTGGGATATCAAAGAGGTTGTGCAGACTAAGATGATTAATCTGAAGATGAAATTTCATGACTAGCGGCTATGGAAATTGATAAAGCTTGAAGCTACACATGGTTTTAAACGCTGGAAGCCGCATATACTTTAAAGAATTACCAAGATTGATCCAGTAACGAAGGAGAAGAAGTAGTTACGTTTATTGTAAAAAGGCCATAAGTGATGAAGAATACGCCTTTGATTAGAATAGAACAAGATTTTTATAAGATATTCAAATGGTGGCACTATGACTCGAGCACAGGCGAAGCTGTAATTTGTGTCGAACCAGATGAAGATTCTTGGAAAATCACAGAAGAATTATCCGAATCCGCCATTACGCACAAGCGAATCTATGGTTTATGGCGTGGTATTCGAGTACTAGACCCGATGTGGCTAGTCAACTGCTCTCAGAAAGATATTTAATGTTTATTCTATGTGAAGATCAGTTATGAAGAAAAAGACAAAGAGAAGGATTTACAATTCCAGAAGATTGTTAATGTTTGTTATGCTAATGATATACATTCAGGTAAAACATGGAACACTTCATGGAGAAAGCTTGAAGAAAAGGAACAACGGAAAAGGGTGAAGAATGTTGAAAGAATTGCTGAGAGAGCAAGGATTGCATCGTTGAGAAGTTTTCATTTTGGCAACACGTACAATCGGCCTCCTCCTATAGACCAAACGCTGCTATCATCTGAGGAGCGTCCCAGGCCACCGAAACGTTTCTTTGGACGATAAATGTCAAATGTTTTTGAAGAATTTTGAAGAAATTTTTGAAGACTACCCAAGACTGCGGCAACATCCAAGGGGGAGTTTGTTGGTGCATAATGTCTATTGCCTACGTCTAGGATATGTCAGTCGTGTATATAGGGCTTATATTTGTCATATTTGTATGTATTTTAGATAGATCGTATGAGTGAGCTGTTGTGGCTCGTACGAGTGACAGGCTCCACTCGCACGAGCCAACAACCTCGCTCCTGTGCGAGCCATGTTGGCCTATATATAGTGGAGCTTGAGTGTTGTGTTAGAGTTGTTGGTGTGTGACTAAGGCGAAGTCCTGTCCATTTGTTTACTCGTCTATAACTTTTCACGTTTATCAAAATACGAAGTAAAGGCATTTAAGCAGCATACTTGATTGTTTGTTTGTCTGACTCGCTAGCAATGAATTCCGCTTCTGTTAGCTGAGTCAAATCGGTCCGATGCTCACAGAGGAGAGCCGATCCCCTCTCACAAATGTCCATCTCTTCCAAATCTGAAGGATCAAAATATTGAAGGTCACTCAATTCAAAGCATAAGTTATTAGAAGTTTGGTTTTCCTCATTAGCAGCAAATACATAATTAGGTGTGTAAGGGTCAGAGTTGAAATTACCACTAAAAGATATATCAAGGAAATGATCATAACTCTGATCCTTACTACTGCCAGTGACTTCTTCTTGGCCAAACGGTGTTGTATTGTCGAATGCATAGTCATCAGCCACTTTGCCAAACTCTTTTAGCTTCTTTTTCTGGTTCAGCTCTCTCTTATAAGTGAGGAGCCTACCATGAAACTGAGTAAGACTCATTTATTTAGACCCAACGGAATTTCTAGTTACAAAAGCTATAGTGTCCCACCTGTCTAGTAATGATCTAAGAAAATGACTATTTAGAGTCGAATTTGCAAGTGTAACATTTACCAGTTTAAGCTCACTAATGAGACAGCTAAATCTTTCAAAATGTTGGGTTAGTGACTCTCCTTTTACATGACAAAACGTTTCATATTGTTGATTAAGAACCTCTCTATTGTTTTCTATCACTTCCTCAGTCCCACCGAATTGCTCTTTCAAAGCATCCCATAATTCATTTGCATTGTTGCAATGCAACAGGCCAGCATAGATATCGTTTGGCAATGCAGAGGCCACGATGCTAAATGCCTTTGCATCTTGGAAATCTTTTGGTAATGCAGAGGCCATAGGTATCGTTTGATTTTTTGGAAATTTTGCTCAGAATAATTTTAAGGATTCTTTGGTACTTGGACTTTAGGGTCCCCTGTACTCGGTATCATCGGAACATGAGGTCCAAAGATGACCGACTTCCAGCAACCGGTGTTTTGCTGAGAAAGGACATGACCCATCCGTCTTTGCTATACTTTCATACTCAGATCTAACAAGGTTCAATGGTTAAACATGTTGCCAGTGTTATGAGGATCTTGTGAAGTGTTTGACATTCTGGTTGTTTACAAACACCTTTGAAACTGTAATTAAAATCTGTTTTTCAATAAAAACAAAACAAACCGAATTAGCAGTGAGAGCTGATCTATTCAAATAAAATTGATTGTTAAATCAAATTCGATTGACCAACCTCTGATACCAATTGTTAGGATCTAAGTTTGAAACTGTTATGAAAGTTCTAAAATGAAAAATGAAAGATGATAAATCAGATGTAAATGCAGTGGAATGATGAACTTTAATTCATAACAGCCAAGAGATTGTTTTTCATTATCATGCTTTTAGTGATTATAATCACATGCAAATAAATCACAATCTCCCCCTCAGCCTAAGATCACTGATTTGTTCGTACATAGTGTAAAGAAGAATGATAGATTGATAATTGATGAAAGTGATCAAATAGAAGCACTGTTCTATTTATACTACAATCCTAACCACTAAGCATCTTATGATGATGTCAGCATGAAAGCGACGTTTAACAAAATTAACAAACTAACAACATTTGCTAAGCTAACCACTGCTATAACTAAATATTACAAAGACTGATAATAAAACACTGATGAGACATCCTCTGTTGGCCTTCAGCAGAGCTTTGCCTTGGCATACCTTTAGCTTTAATCTTCACCAGAGTTTTGCCTTGGCAGACCTTTAGCTTTAGACTTCAGTAGAGCTTTGTCTTCAACAGAGTTTTGTTGTGGTAGACCTTTAACATTTAGTCTTCAGCAGAGCTTGACTTGGGCAGAAGTTATATTATTATTAGGATCAGAGGTTGTAGTTTATTTTGGCTTTCTATCATCTGTTCTTTTGTAGGGTCCAATTCCAACAGTTTGACCATTAGGTCAGGGTATTTTGGTAATCTCACAATATTTAAAAAACAAAAACAAGAACACACCAATTCTTTTACACTCTTCTTCAAGATCTGCGCCCTAAAAATTCTAATTTCATCATCTTCAAGATCTGCGGCCTAAAAATTATGATGTTTCAACAAGAACACACCAATTCTTTTACACTCTTCTTCATATCTTCACACTCATAATCATCAATATGCCTAAAATTAAGATCTAAACACATCATTCTCTTCACAATTTCATCAGCTTCATAACCTACAACAAACCCTAAATTCTAATTTCATCATCTTTGTAATTTGCTTAAAATTAAGATCTAAGCACATCATCATCTTCATAATTTCAACATCATCTTTATAATCTACCATTAGCAAACACATACAAGATATAAACATCAAAAACACCTTCAATCAAGATCTAAACATCAATCAAGATGTATACGTACTTGATTTAAGGTATTGTCTTCTTTGAAGATTTGGTCATCATCTTCATAATCGCTTCCTCCAACTTGTAGATTTGAGCTCCATTAGCATCTTCAAACCGTCACATCTTTACACCTACAAAAAATAACTAGCCAGGCTATTTAAAATTCCCCCGCTGCCATCTATGGTGGCTCCGGTCACTATGATCAGTTGGCATATTTTTAAATATATACAAGTTCGTTTTTATGCAAAAATGTTGTGTCTTGTAATTTGTCAAAAAGAAAGACAGATGATGTAATGTAAATTACATATGTTTCCATGTATAGTTTGTAAAATTATTTGAGTCATATTGTGTGGTTTTACCATTGGTTTTGTATATTATTCTATCTTGTGTGCTTTGTACGCATCCAGAAGTGAAAACGAGCTGAAACGTTGAAGAAACGAGCACAAAGGAGGAGGTTTGGGCTTAGTGAAGGATTCTCATGGAATGGAAATGGATATGTAACAAGATGAGAAGAGAAATAACTGAATTACAAATCAGTAGGCAAAAACAGTGAAGAAAACGGAGCTGAAACAAAGAAGTTAAGGACGAAAAGGTTTTCTAAGTTCGCATGTTGGACACGTCACATGACCAGGTGACCCAGCAACCCGTGCGACGCGGCGTGGCCTCTGATCAATGCGTAAAAATTTAGTTTTAAGCCCTATTTAAGCCCATGTTTAACCCTAATCATAATCAGACAACCCTAGAGGAATTCGGAACCCCAAAATACGAATTTAGAAGTTGAAAACGAAGATTTTGAAGATCCAGAGAGCTCGAGAGTAAAAAAATTGAAGCATGGGATCAAATCTTTCAGGTGTTAATCATCTTATTACTCGGTTCTTTCATTTATATTTTTTTTATCATGTTTGCTAAACTTTTGAAGATGATTGTTCTTGATTTCATGACAATGTTAGGCTAGTTTTATTATCACTATCTAGGTCCTATGATGAATACACTTGTTTGAATTGTTTCTTTTTGGTTTTTGGATAATTATATAGATTTGATTGGTAAAGTATATATGTTTCACTTGTGTTCTTGTGCATGTCTTTCATGTATGAATGCTAGTTAGGTCGTGGACTGTGTGTTAGCGGCTAGTTTACGTGTTGACCTACAAAAGAAAAGATGATATCCAAAAGCCAAAGCATGATCCACTGATCAAGAAATAAGCAAAAGATTGAACCAAACTCTCCCCAAAGATAGTGAATCTTGAACACCTATTCACAACATTTTTTCAAGAGCATGGCAAACATCTGATCAAGACTTGGAACCGTTGTTCAAGAGTACCAACATCTGTTGAAGGCTAGCATCTGTTGAAGACCAAAGCCCTGATCAATCCAAATGTTTAATGAAGAAGACCAAACATCTGTATGACCAAACATATGTTTAGATAACTGCAACAGAGGAAAGCTTAGACAGTGATTTCTCAATGTAACAGTACTTATCTTATAAGTGTTTCGATTAGCCTCGATCAGATGTTAGGATTTGCAAAGATGTTTGTAACATCTATGGAATGTTTTCTGTTAGGAATGTTAGATGTCACTATCAGGGTGATGTTAGCCAATCACTAAATAGAGTTTTCATACTTAGTATAAATAGATCACATCTGTTAGTGATCTATTTGTCACACACTTCACCTTTTCTCTTGTATGAACTGATTTGTTTGTGTGATCAACTGAGGGGAGTCTGTAGAGTCAATCGAATTGTAAAACATTTAAATCTTTTGAGATTAGTGAAAACAATCATTGATGATGATTTCCAGTTTGTGAATTCTGTTGTGTTTGATCAATATTTGTTTACAAACAAGAAACTCAGTTTTTAACAATTGGTATCAGAGACTGGCCATGTTTAAATTTGATTTCAAAATTAATTTAACATAAAAAGATCAGCTCATCTAAAGATCCAACTTCAGTTCGTAGCTCAGAGTTGTATAGTGAAAAACTTATAAAGTGTCCTTCACATACTCTGTTTTTCTTTAAAAGAACTTGAGATAATGGCATAAAATGATCCCCATAACGTAGGCTTCAGCAATAAACCACCTATGTTTGTAAGATTTGAGTATAATATCTAGCGACATAGGATGGAACATATGATAATTTAATAAAATACAAGGTGTTGGAGATTTGTGGTTTCGTACCACATGTCCCAATGGTACCAAATATCGAGAACCCAAATGTATATGAGCCAAAGAAGTCTGAAAACCACTCGGAGCAAGATTATCAAAAATTTGAGCTAGATGCGAAAGCCTTCAACATCGTGGCTATGGCACTGCCGAATGATATCTATGCCGGCCTATTACATTGTAATAGTGCTAAAGAGCTATGGGATGCACTGAAAGAGCAGTTTGGTGGTACCAAGAAGGTTCTCCAAAACACTCGAGAGATCCTTAACCAATAATACGAGACTTTCACACACGTTAAGGGAGAAACCCTTACACAACAATTTGAAACGTTTTCATGTTTAATCAGTGAACTGAAGTTGGTGAACAAAGAGTTCACAAAATCAACTTTAAGTAACTGATTTCTAAGGTCTTTACCTGAGAAATGGGATACAATTGCCATAGTGATGAGAACAAATCCAGATTTCAAAGATATGACACTAACCCAGCTTCATGGAAAGCTGTTAACATTCGAAAGAGAGCTTGTCCAGAAAAAGAAGCTCTAGGAAACTGGAAAAGTGTTCGACGAATATGTATTCGGGAACACGACACTTCTGGGTCAGGAAGGATAATCAATAGAGATGATAAATGACTAGAGTTATGATCACTTTATTAATATATCTACAATCTACTCTGATCAACATTCCTCAAACTATGCTTTCACTGCTAGTGATGATAGTCACAATCTTGACAATTTGTCATTTGTTTTTGATGATCTTAAACACGTTGATCCCATTAATGATGAGGAAATGGATATTCTGCACCAGGTGCCTATACTAAGTGTGAGAGCAAACAATTTTACAAGAAAACTCATAGGAGTTATCGAGGACTTAATGTAATGGGAGATCTAGGGTTGGGTTGGACAAATCTAAGATAAAGTGTTTTAAATGTAATCAGCTAGGTCATTTTACTAGGGAATGTAGGAGTCAAAGCTCTACACTTATCATTACCTATACAAATCAAAGACCACATGCTAACAATCCAACAAACTTTTATCAAAATATCCAAAATACCCCTACATCAAGTGTTCAAAACATAACCCATTTTGCAAGTCCTACGTCTGTGCAATATATGAAAGCACCACTTCCTCAAGTTCAATATGTTCAAATGCCCATATCACATGTTCAGCTGTTAGGTCCTAAAAGTGTGAGACTGGCGCATCAAATCAACGTAACGGGTTATGGTAGCGAACTGGGATTGAATTAGGTTAGTTTGTATTAGGTTTAGACCTTGAATAGATCACTTGGGCATGCCATAGGCCATGTGGGCCAGGTAAGCCCAAGGGAAGCCCATGAGGGGCATGGGCAAACCCTAGGTATAAGTAGAATATTATGTCATTCCTAGGGTTAAGCTTTAAGAGAGAGAGAGAGAGAGAGAGAGAGAGAGAGAGAAACCGAGAGGTGTGAAAAAATTGTATCAGACGGTTTTGCTATTCGTAGTAGTAGAATCATATGCAAGTTTGAAAGTGATTCGCGTGTTCTTCTCGTTCATCTGGTTGCTCTTATTTTCGGTTTTCTTGAATATCATCAAGTTTGGATTCCGCCCATCCTTGATGATTGTTTGATATCGTTGTTAGAACCGAATTATTCAGGACTTACAATTGGTATCAGAGCCTGTTGAACCTGTTTTTAGGCTCATATTTGATATCAACAATCAAGAAAATTGTTGTTTCGGTGTTGCTTCAAGTTTCTGCTTGTATTTACTTGCATTTCAGACTGAATTTTGGATAATCCTTTGCATCTCTGATAGATTTCGGATAAGAACTATTGAATTTTGGATGATATTTATGCATCCCGGATAGAATTCGAACCATTTCGGATCATATCATCTTGCATTTCGGATTGACTTCTTTCATCTCGAACTCAACTCGAATCATCTCGGATACCATCTCGGATCATCTGTTCAAGACTCGAATTATCTCGCCATCTCGGATCATCTGTTGAAGACTCGAATCATCTCGAATACCATCTCGGATCATAGTTGAAGACTCGAATCATCTCGGATACTATCTCGGATCATCTGTTGAAGACTCGAATCATCTCGGATACCATCTCGGATAAAGTACTGTTTCGGGTTCGTGATACTATTCGAATTCGAGTTACTGTTCCAAATTGTTCGAGATACTATTCATATTCAAGATACTATTCAAAAAAAATTCTGAGACGAGTCTAACGGTCTATTTGGTAAAAAATAGTTTTCGAACATTTTTAACGTTTTTACTGGTACAGTTTCGATAATCCAAAGATGTTTACAGCCCAAGCTCAGTACTCGAGCATAGTTTTCAGCCCAGTAGGTAATCCAAAACCGAATGTAAGTCCGAACATTGTCTTTAGCCCACTGATCAAAGCATCCGTTAACAGCACTGTACCCCAGGCATAAATCACGACCTGAACTTGCGGGATCAAGTGAAAGAAAAGTTGAATGAGTTTATTGGACACTATAATGTTGATCCTGTTGTGGAATATGTGATGCGCTTTCTTGAATGTGGGAAGCGAAAGAGGAAGTAAGGAATGAGATGAATTCCTTTTTGGGTGATGACAAAGATTCCATTGTATCTTGGTTGTGGGGACATTTACACTCAAACGAAGAGCTATACGCACAATCAAAGGAATTTCATCTTGAAGAAGTGGCCGAACAGAAACCTCAAGCCCAGTAAGCAGCAATCAGCAGCCCAACACCCCAAACTCTACCTCCATCCCAAACTCAAGCTGACAAACCAAGATCGCTCATTGACACACTCAACTACCTTTTAAGCACTGAACTTTGTAGGAATAGGGTTGCTCAACAGGACACTTAATTCCAAAATGGCTAATGATTACAACAATGCAATGGATCAGTGCATCGACCTTCAAGAAAGTAACAAGTTACTCACAGAAAGGTTGAAGCACAAAAGAAAGACATAGCTCAGCTCCACCTGGACGTAAATCAACAGAAATGTTGGATCCATGATTACAAAACCAGATTACATTCAAAAACCATGTAATGCAATTTGGTAAGAGTTGAGATGGGACTTCTTGCTAGAAAATATCTACAAACAAAGTCAATATAAAGAAGTTTGATACATCTAGCAAGCTCGTTCAAGACGCGTGCAATGTGCAACTGGCATATAAGGAGAACAAGGGGAAGGGTTTTCGATTCAATCAGGTTACCCCATCGTATAATCACAACCACACGAAAATGCCTGAAACCGATAAAGAAATTGTGAGAGCACAGCATATGGTGTACGACAAACCCAGTGATTATACGTCAGACACACGGGAACCATCTGGTGTTGTTGACTCTTCTAATGATTTGGCTGGAGTGTCTAGTCTTTCATCTGATAAACCAGGACTCTCCAATTTTAACAAAGCTGATGAAGAGATAGTTGACGTGAACAAGGCTCTAAGTGCGCAAACTAAATAATCTGAACCTTCAGCTTGTGAATAAAAGGTTCAGAGCAACCTAAAAGAGTAGAAACGAGCAAATCAGAGACGAAGAAGCAGAAATATCCACAACAGAAGAATCAACAAAAGGTTCAGAGCAAGCTAAAGCTTTTGGAAAGGTTGGTGAGATTTATGAATAAGAATTGCAGTCTAAACAAAACAAGAAGAATCAAAAGAAATCTCCACAACAGAAGAAGGCCCTTGCAAACGACAAGTATAGACATCCAAATTCATCTTCGTCTATAAGAAATGTGTAAGGAAATTAGGCACAGAAAGGATCAATTCATCCTTCAGGGCTTGCAAGAGCAAATCAAGCTGATCAGAATGTTTTATATGTGAAGAGACAAACGTGCTTCAATTTTGGCATTCCTTGTCACATTGCTCGGAACTGTACACATAGTCCCCATGTTCTGTATCATGCTCAAAATCCGAAGGTTACACCAAAGGATAACAATCATTCCAAGCCAATGAAGGTGTCATCACCTAAGGCAATGAAGAATGTAAATCCAAAGGTTAAACCATCTGATGGGATTTGAATGCTGCTAAAGCTAAAAAGGTACAAGCTTTGAAACCTACAAGAGTCTTAAAAAATAAAAGGTTAAAAAGCAAACTGCTTTTCCAAAGGCATCTAAGAAATTAGAAACGCCCACACAGATTTGGAAAGCAAAACAAAAAAAAGCATCACCAATCCTCAAAACAAAAGGGGACTTGTGTTTAAAAGAAGAGTCTTATTTTGATGCTTCAGGGAAACCCAAGACCACGATGGCCTTGGCCCCACTGTCTTACTAATCTCCCTATTTTTTAGGAACAACCAAGGAGGAGCTATTGGCAATCTCTGGAATGTTGATAGCGATCGTTTCAGGGACATATCGGAACATCTCACTGTTGCAAAAAGTTCAAATTTTTTTACGAGTGCGATGTTTCCTTTAGAGGAGATGAGGTAAGAAAAGATCAGTGCAAAGGTACAAATTTAAACTTTGTGCTTTAATTTTGGATTTGAGTAGTCTTTAATCTAATGACGGAACAGTTAAGCAAAAACAACAAAAATATTTTCCTTTTCTTTCATTTAAAACTTTGTACATACGTTTTCTTTATTAGGTAAATCTGTGCATAAAGTGTGATAACAAATTTAGGGTGGAAGAGGGAGATATATGTATATATGCATTGTTTGAGGGGGAGAAAATGAAAAAAATACAAAAACATTTGAAAAACAGAATACAAAAACATGTGAAAAACAGAAAAATCCAAAAAGACTTTTTGCATCAAATGGAAAATGAAATGAATATTCATGATAAAGGACGTGCTGACACATGTAAGGTGTCGTAGCTGAAAAGACTAGGATCTAATGTGATATGTCGGCAGGCTTAACACTCAATGTGATTAAAAGATACTAAGTGATATAAACATAACGAACTATGTATCTTGTGGGTAACATACCATCAGCATTGATTTAAATCCTGCGTTGCTAGATAGCCAACGTCCGACGTTTCGGGTCTTTATGCTGAAGAGTCATCCGGGATATCAGGGCTGCCCTTCTGTTGCATCTGGATATATGCAGACCTAGGCATAGTCAGGATATCCTTAAAAGCTCCAAATTAGAAGGGCGAAAACCTTAGAAGAAAGGAAATCTCATCACGAGAAAATTCCATGTGCTTGAAAAGTCAAAAGTACCATATAAGATATTTGCCTAACCCTCATAAGATATTATTGGTCACTCTGCTATAAGAATGGACTGACCTGTTCACCAATAGTCTGATGTTGTAAAAGATAAAGGATAATCTCAGTATACTCACCTGCTACGATGAAGCGTTGTGCTTACCTTGATCGCGAGGGTATATCATGGTATGGGACGCACGGGTATTATAGTATAATTCTACCTTAAGCATATCACGAAGTTGAAAAATGAAAGTTGAGCATTAAAGTTTAAGTGGACAAACATATTGGCAATCATTTAGACCAATCTAAATAAGGTCGCACTGAAAAGTGTTCTTTGGCCCGCCTGAAAACGATTTTGACCCCTTTCAATTGTATAGTTGCAACTACTGAGTTAGTTTCTTCGTTTATTTGTGTTTATGTTTATATTCTTATATTTAAAAATAAAAAAAAACAGAAAATTCAAAATCCAAAAATAGTGTCGTGTTTTTACTAAATCAAAAATTCAAAAAATATATAAATAAATAGAGTGCTTTCTTTGCTTTATTAAAAATTATTAAGCGTTTTGAAGATTTGACTAATCATCAAAAGATGAAAGAAATTTGAATTTTGATCCGAGTACAAGTACTTGGATATACCAAGTGTTCATGCGGTACTCTCCCCTTTGTATAAGAATGTCTGCTTATAAATTTCTAAGAATTGTGTAGATCTTGATTTAGATCAAGAAACAGGGGTTGCTGAAAATTGTGATGCTGTTAGTTGCCGACAAAGCATGAGCATCACAACAGCAAAGTGTACATGAGTTAGAAGAACTAGATACCAGTCATCATCTGACAATGATAGTACATTTGAAGAAGTACCTGTGAACCTGCTTGCTTTAAAGAGAAAGATTGAAGAAGAAAAGAGTTGCTGAGATTCCTCCTATCGCATTCTTTTCGACAAAGATGTTTCAAGCAAAGCTGATCAAGATCCTGATATGAAGCTAACCACAAGAGCTAAAGAAAGAGACCCAGTGTTGAGAGTTCGTTGAAGTGTGAGGTCCTAGAAGTGTGAGACTGACTTCCATAACACTTACATCATAGCTACAACCATAGACTCCGTTGAAGACGTTGCTGAATTCATGCTATGAAGACAATTTGATCATCAGTCTAGGGAAAGATTTCTAGGTCCTAAAAGTGTGAGACTGACGCATCAAATCAATGCAATGGGCTATGTAGCAAACTGGTATTGAATTCGGTTAGTTTGTATTAGGTTTGGACCTTGAATAGGTCACTTGGGCATGCCATAGGCCATGTGGGCTAGGCAAGCCCAAGGGAAGCCCATGAGGGGCATGGGCAAACCCTAGGTATAAATAGAATATTGTGTTATTCCTAGGGTTAAGCTTTCAGAGAGAGAGAGAGAGACTGAGAGGTGTGAAGAACTTGTATCAGACGGTTTTGCTATTCATAGTAATAGAACCATATGCAGGTTTAAAGTGATTCGTGTGTTATTCTTGTTCATCTCGTTTCTCTTATTTTCAGTTTTCTTGAATATCATCAAGTTTGGATTCCGCCCATTCTTGGTGATTATTTGATATCGTTGTTGGATTCGGATTATTCGGGACTTACAACAACACCATAAATTGTTTCTTCTCCTTCTCCTACCGTAGTTTAGACAAATCAACAAAGTTTTTTTACACAAGGCTATGTTGATTGGAGCAGTCTGTCTGAAAACTTAACTGATGAAAATCTTGCATTAATAGCAAGTGACAGTGATGAACATGTAAACTTCTGTTTTATGGATTCTGATCATACATCACGTGAAGAATCTCAAGAAAATGAAACCTATGCTAATAAAAGTTTGGTTGGTGAAATTGTTGAGAACCCAAGACAAACATCAGTGAAACACCCATTTCGTCGAAAGGTTAAAACGTCATATAACTTAAGATTTCGTATCGTAACATAAAACTTTGACCAAAATGCCCCTTGTATTTAAACAAAGTGGATACAAAAATAAATTTCAAAGGGGCATTATCCTAGTCAACCGTAAGAAATAGAAACATTAGACATAAGTGTTAAAACGACATTTACAATCCAAAAGAGTTTATTTGACCATTGACACTAAACTTGAGCCGGAAGCGCGTAAAGGGCGATGTAGTGTGCTGTTCCAAGCAAGCCATTATCAAGATGTCGATTTCCCTATCACACATAACACAATACATTTGTTAGTATAACACGTTGGGCATAGTTATTTCATTGTGCCCTTATTCCTTCATTGACCCCTTAACGAGGTCATATCTTCGTAATACCCTTCATTCATAGATTCCTTACTTATAACAATTTCGCCTACAACGAAATTGTAGTTATCATTCTTTTAGCATCAATCAAACATATTTTACCTGACCCGATCGTGCGGATCCATACGATGAACATTCCTTTCTTAATGACACGTTTATAACGAGTCATGATATTTATACAACTTCATTATCATGCTTATCCATTCACCTTGACCCATTATAATGGGTCAATATACATACTTTACAACCCATTATCTAACAATTTCTTCAATGCTCATTTTATCGTCTTACTACACATAAACTAACTAAGGACTAAGAGTAATATAATGAAACTAATTTCATGGATTACGTTAAGATAAAAAAAATGAAGTTCATATGAACTTACCTTTACCTTGCGTTGATTGCGACGGGATTTGCTCGTATTTTCTTCCTTCACTCCTACAATTTTCACATTCAACATTCTTTCAATCTCATGCTTTTATCACAAATTTACAGTAACATATTGAGCTAACCACTCATCATTTCAACAATCCCAATCATTTATCACCTTATCACTTAAGGAAACAATACTCGAGCATTTCATCAAACACATGGTGTGCGTACCATTAACAGAGCATAATGTACAAGTATCTTATGCATAAATTTACTAGTTCATATTAAGTTAATCAAATTTAACAAATTCCATATATCCCTTATCCCAAACCAATTCCATCTATCAATTCTCTTTATAAGTAACTCCATACATAATTATCACACTAATTTTGCATATAATCCCACCTTACTCTTCACTAAACTTCATTATTCTACAAGTACAAGTGGGTTTACCCCAAATCATCAACATAGTCAAGATTAAGCAAATTACAACTTCTACATGTTGGTATTCAAAATCACTCAAATTCAATTTCATAAGACATTCACTGATTTCACATAACCCATCATATCAAAATCACCAAAACATAAAATTCGACTTACTCGATGTTATAATCACTTAGCTGATCATGAATCTTAGTTCATGCATCAATTCAGGCTTCAATTTCCTTGTTAATTTTGCTGAATTGTGACATTTGGGTTTTCCTTTTCTTCTCCTGGTTCTACTCGACACACATACAACACTGATGTGTGTGATTGAGTTTTATTTGTGTTTTATGCATTTAAGTTTTCATCTTGTATTTTATATCTTTCTTGACCCAAACATTTTCTTTTTAAGTTATTATCTTATTTACATTATTATATTAACCTAATCACGTACGTATGGATTTTGGGGTGTTACAAATTCACCCCCTTATAGAAGGTTTCGTCCTCGAAACCTGAATACTTACCAAATAAAAACAGGTAGTATTTTCGCATTTCATCCTCCAATTCCCATGAAAGATTGGATCCCTTTCTGTGTTGCCATTGTACTAAAACTTGTCTAATAGCTTTGTTGCGTAGATACTTCGCCTTGGAGTCTTTAATAGCTACCGGTCGTTCGATATAATTCATGTGTTCATCTACCTCAATATCATCTAGGGATACATGAGGCGTTTCATTTGCAAGATATTTTCTTAATTGCGACATATGAAATGTGTTGTGTAGTCTATCTAACGTTGGGGGTAACTCTAACCGGTACGCCACCTTCCCAATTCATGCTAGGACCTTGAAAAGTTCTATATAACGTGGTCCCAACCTTCCCCGTTTGCGAAAACGAATTATGCCCTT
The DNA here is from genome assembly GCA_947069175.1 of Scalesia atractyloides. Classification (NCBI taxonomy): domain Eukaryota; kingdom Viridiplantae; phylum Streptophyta; class Magnoliopsida; order Asterales; family Asteraceae; genus Scalesia; species Scalesia atractyloides. The sequence goes on from CAMTDV010000023.1 coordinate 74,932,657, forward strand.
CTAAGGGGAGACTTCCAGAAACACACGGTCTCCCACTTGAAATTCAATAGGACGCCTCCTGTTGTCCGCGTACGATTTCTGCCGGTCTTGTGCCGCCGTCAAACGTGCCTGTACAAGGTCAATCTTTTCATTTGTTTTAGTTACCACATCCTTTGATGCAAGCTCTCTTTGCCCAACTTCTCCCCAACACACAGGAGTTCTACATTTTCGTCCATACAACATCTCATACGGTGCCATTTGGATGCTCTGGTGATAGCTGTTGTTGTACGAGAACTCCACTAAAGGTAGATATTCATCCCAATTTCCCCCAAAATCTATGACGCATGCCCTTAACATATCCACCAGCGTTTGGATGGTTCTTTCTGACTGACCGTCCGTTTGGGGATGATAAGCGGTACTTAAGTGGAATTTAGTACCGATAATTTTATGAAACTTTTGCCAATAACGGGAAGTAAATCGCGTATCCTGGTCTGACACAATGGATACGGGTACGCCGTGACGGGATATGATTTCATTCACAAATATTTCCGCCATCTTTTCTGAGGGATATGTTTCTCGAATAGGTAGGAAATGGGCACTTTTAGTGAGACGATCGACAATGACCCATATTGCATTATCCCCTTTCCTCGTTTTCGGAAGCTTAGTTACGAGGTCCATGGTTACATCTTCCCATTTCCACACTGGGATTTCCAAGGGTTCAACTTGCCGTACGGTTTTTGATGTTCCGCCTTTACTTGAGAGCAGGTCATACATTCCGCAACATATTTGACAATATCACACTTCATTCCTAGCCACCAATAATTTTTTCTTAAATCCCGATACATTTTCGTGGTTCCCGGATGAACCGAGTATCGTGACTTCTGAGGTTTCTCAAGGAGTGATTCCTTTACATCACAACTCCAAGGTACCCAGATTCAGCCATACCTTGTTTTAATCCCTTTCACATTCTCTTCTAACTTGTGTGCAAAGCCTTTAGTTCTTTCCTTTTTTGGATCATCAGCATTTAATGACTTGATTTGAGCTTCACGTATACTTTTGAGGAGATTTGCTGTAACTATCATTTTCATTGATTTTACCCGAATTGGGGGCGGGTATTCCTTTCGACTTAGAGCGTCTGCCATGACATTAGCCTTACCGGGATGATATAGGATGTGACAATCATAATCTTTGATAAGTTCTAGCCATCTCTGTTGTCTCATGTTAAGATCTTTCTGTTCGAGGCTTTTGTGATCTGAGTAGATCGTGCACTACGTTCCATACAAGTAGTGGCTCCATATTTTCAGCGCGAAGACTACCGCCACCAACTCTAAATCGTGGCTTGGATAGTTAACCTCATGTTGTTTTAGTTGTCTAGAGGCATAGGAATGACCTTGCCCCTTTGCATCAAGACGCATCCCAACCATTGATGCGAAGCATTTGTATACACAACCAAATCTTTCGTACCATCAGGTAACACTAGCACCGGCGAACTTGAAAGTTTTTCCTTCAAGGTCTGAAAGGCCTTCTCCTGATCCATACTCCAAATAAACCTCTCATTCTTCTTTGTTAGCTTAGTCATGGGCAAAGCTATCTTAGAAAAATCCTGAACGAACCTTCTATAATGACCGGCTAAGCCTAAGAAGCTTCTTACTTCACTTGGGTTCTTTGGAGGAACCCATTTCATTCTAGCCTCTACCTTAGATGGGTCTACTTGAATACCTTCTTCATTTATCACATGGCCAAGAAATTGCACTTCTCTTAGCCAAAATGCGCACTTGGAGAATTTAGCATACAACTTTTCTTTACGAAGTGTTTCTAACACCTCACGCAAATGACAGGCATGATTGGATTCACTTTGGGAGTAAACCAATATATCATCTATGAAAACTATCACAGACTTATCTAACATATTTCGACAGAGTCGATTCATTAAATCCATGAATGCAGCTGGTGCGTTAGTCAACCCAAAGGACATTACCAAGAACTCGTAATGACCATAGCGGGTTCTAAACGCAGTCTTGGCTATGTCATCCTCACGTACCCGGAGTTGATGATATCCCGATCGTAAATTGATTTTTGAGAACCAACTCGCTCCTTGCAACTGGTCAAATAAGTCATCAATTCTAGGTAGAGGATATTGGTTCTTAACTGTCAGTTTGTTCAATTCACGGTAATCGATGCACATTCGCAATGTGCCATCTTTCTTTTTCACGAAAAGCACGGGTGCACCCCATGGTGATACACTTGGGCGTATGAAACCCTTGTCTAGTACCTCCTGTAATTGAGTCACTAATTCCTGCATTTCGGTAGGAGCTAATCGGTAGGGTGGTTTAGCCACCGACTTTGCACCAGGATTTAACTCAATCCAAAATTCTACTTCTCGTTCGGGTGGAAGCCCCGGTAAGTCATCCGGGAATACAACAGGATATTCATTTACAATTGTCACCTCTTCAAATCTTGGGGCCCCATGGTGGCTATCCACCACATAGGCTAAGTATGCTTTACTCCCGTTTCGGACGTATTTGACCGCTTGGATGAGGGTGCAAAATATAGGTTTGATTTTTCTTTCTCCATGCATAATTATTTGTTTGCCCCTAGGCGTCATCACGTGAATGGTCTTACTTTCACATTGGATTTTGGCATGATGCCGAGATAACCAATCCATACCCACCACTACCTTGAATTCTTCCAAGACCATGGGGACGAGGTCAATATCAAATTCTTCATCTTCAATTGTGATCTTGCAACCCTTACATATTTCATGTAATAGATAGCTTTTGCTATCAGCTGTTTCTACTTCTAAAGGTATCGGCATGCTTTCTATTTTAAATGATGGGTGTCATATAATATCATTTGACACAAATGACTTGCTAGCCACGGTATCAAATAACATATAGGTGGGCATATAATTTAATGAAAATATACCTGACACAACATTCGGAAGTGTCTTCGCTTCTTCAGATGATATCTGAAACATTCTGCCTCGAGCCTTTGGAGTTTCTTCTTTCTTTCCTTCCTTGCCTGTTCTTTGTTGAAGCTTTGGACATTCAGCCTTAATGTGTCCCAGTTGGAAATAGTTAAAGCATGTTCTCGAGGGATTAGGACACTTATAGTACGGGTGTCCTTCTTGACCACAGTTGTAACATCCTTTCTTACCCAATAGACACTCCTCTGTATGGAGCTTCCCACAAGTCTTGCATTTGGGAATACATCCCTTCGCTTTATCCTTCTTACTGTGATCTTGAAACTTTTGCTTCTTTGACGGACTCGGACTGGCGAACTTCTCAGATGATCTTTTCTCGCCCCTTTCCACTTGTCGTTTCAGTTCGATCTCCCTATCCCTAGCCCAATTGATGAGTTCGTTCAGGGTTTCACATTTTGATGGGGTGATGAATTCTCTAAACTCAGCTTTCAACATGTCATGGTATCGATTTATCTTCATTCTTTCTGACTTTACAAAATCATGATAAAACTTCAGGTTGTCAAGAAATATGTTTGTAATCTCATCGATCGATTCCTCCTTTTGTCGAAGACGTAAGAAGTCTTCTTGAATTCTATCAATTGCTGGGGGCAATGGTATTTTAAGAATGACTCTTTACACTCTTGCCATGTCAAGGTTTGAAGCTTATCTTCACTTAGCTCCTTACAGTGGGCATCCCACCAATCCTTGGCCTAAAGTTGAAGTTGGCCCGTAGCAAACATCACTTGATCTTCCTTTTCGCATAGACTATGAACAAAGACGGCCTCCATGCTTGCGATCCATCTTTAGCATTTTATTGGATCGATTTCGCCATTATATGACGCGGGGTTACACACCATAAAATCCCGATACGTACACCTACGAGTTCCTTCTTACTTTGTGATTCACATATCATATCTTTCAATTCCTCTATCTTACTTTCCAACATAGCTTCAACTTCTTCTAGAACACGACTTTCTACTTCTTGAGCCATTTGAGGTAGGTTGGCTTGGATAGCCTTCCGTACTTCATTCAAGATTTTCTCGTTCATTGCTTCTTGTATCATTCACATTTATTTCATCTGCCATCTACAATAATATTTATCATACTCGTCAATTTACATACTTATTTCATCACATGTCAATACAAGTTATCATTATTACATTCTTTTTGCATTCTGTCTCTTATTCCTTGTCAACATCATTGGTCAATAAGGATCATACAATACATGACTACTAGTCCCAAGGATTTGAAATCCTTACCCTTCCTTACTTGTATTTACGCACAATACCTTCTGAAACGAACTCATTTAGTATAGTCATATTGTTCCAATATTCTTTTAGGTTGTAGTAATTTCTCAGAACTTTATTAGGGTCTATATACAAGTCGTAAGGAATACAATGTTTCCAAACATAACATTTTATCAAAATTAAGGATCTTTATTTGTCATATCAATCACACCGTAAGCTACGGTTTGTCCACTGTAGCTTACGGTGGACATCAGTTATTTATTTCAGGGATTGCTGACCGTAGGTTACGTCTCTCACCGTAGCCTAGGTACTCCTTAAACTAATAATTCTCCCTTTCCATAAGCTACGGTATGCATACCGTAGCTTACAGTATTGACATATTGGAACAGAACCCTTTCACTGTAACCTACGGCAAGTAACTGTAGATTACGGACAGCTACTGCTGTCATATCTTGATAGTTTGAACTCCACCGTAAGTTACGGTCAACCTGCCGTAGCTTACGGTCATTCTCTGCAGTCCTATTCTTATTTTTCATTTAACCGGTTTTGAAGTTGGCTTGTTGTGTTCGGCCCAAGGTTTCCGATCACACTTCTTTCTAGCATTAATTTGTTTTTCTCTTCTTTCTAGTCTTTCTATAACATCACCCAATCACGTCTAGATTTATGAAGGAGTAATTAAATGTTTACCTCCTTTTTTGCGTCTTGGAACGAACACACATCTCTTCAAGAGCTTTCGGTTTGAGTTCAAGCACTCCAACTCATGCTCGGATCTCTCAAACCTAGGCTCTGATACCAACTTGAAACACCCATTTCGTCGATAGGTCAAAACGTCATATAACTTAAGCTTCCGTACCATAACATAAAACTTTGACCAAAATGCCCTTTGTATTTAAACAAAGTGGATACAAAAATAAATTTCAAAGGAGCATTATCCTAGTCAACCGTAAGAAAATAGAAACATTAAGTTTATACAAAAGACATATGTGTTAAAACGATAATTACAATCCAGAAAGTTTGTTTTGACCATTGACACTAAACTTGAGCCGGAAGCATGTAAAGGGCGATGTAGTGTGCTCATTCCAAGCAAGCCATTATCAAGATGTCGGTTTCCCTATCACACATAACACAATACATTTGTTAGTATAACACGTTGGCCATAGTTATTTCATTGTGCCCTTTTTCCATTCATTGACCCGTTAACGAGGTCATATCTTCGTAATACCCTTCATTCATAGATTCCTTACTTATAACAATTTCGCCTACAACGAAAAAGTAGTTATCATTCTTTTAGCATCAATCAAACATATTTTACCTGACCCGATCGTGCGGATCCATACGATGAACATTCATTTTTTAATGACACGTTTATAACGATTCATGATATTTATACAACTTCATTATCATGCTTATCCATTCACCTTGACCCGTTATAATGGGTCAATATACATACTTTACAACCCATTATCTAACAATTTCTTCAATGCTCATTTATCGTCTTACTACACATTAAACTAACTAATGGACTAAGAGTAATATAATGAAACTAATTTCATGGATTACGTTAAGATAAAAAAAATGAAGTTCATATAAACTTACCTTTACCTTGCGTTGATTGCTACGCGGATTGGCTCGTATTCTCTTCCTTCACTCCTACAATTTGCACATTCAACATTCTTTCAATCTCATGCTTTTATCACACATTTACATTAACATATTGAGCTAACCACTCATCATTTCAACAATCCCAATCATTATTCATTTTATCACTTAAGAAAACAATACTCGAGCATTTCATTAAACACATGGTGTGCGTACCATTAACAGAGCATAGTGTACAAGTATGTTATGCATATATTTACTAGTTCATATTAAGATCATCAAATTTAAAAATTTCATATATCCATTATCCCAAACCAATTCCATCTATCAATGCTCTTTATAAGTAACTCCATACATAATTATTACACTAATTTTGCATATAATCCCACCTTACTTTTCACTAAACTTCATTATTCTATAAGTACAAGTGGGTTTTACCCCAAATCATCAACATAGTCAAGATTAAGCACATTACAACTTCTACATGTTGATATTAAAAAGCATTCAAATTCAATTTCATAAAACATTCACTGATTTCACATAACCCATCATATCAAAATCACCAAGACATAAAATTCGACTTACTCGATGTTATAATCACTTAGCTGATCATGAATCTTAGTTCATGCATCAATTCAGGCTTCAATTTCCTTGTTAATTTTGCTAATTTGAGACATTAGGGTTTTCCTTTTCTTCTCCTGGTTCTACTCGACACACACACCACTGATGTGTGTGATTGAGTTTTATTTGTGTTTTATGCATTTAACTTTTCAGCTTGTACATATTTGCTCCCGTAATTATAGGGTTTATATCTTTCTTGACCCAAACATTTTCTTTTTAAGTTATTATCTTATTTACATTATTATATTAACCTAATCATGTATGTATGGATTTTGGGGTGTTACAATCTGTTTGTGAAGAAGGTGATGCAGAAGGAACCAAAAACTATCCCAAAGATACCACTAACCTCATCAATGTTGATTATCTGAAGGTTGTTGTTTCCAAGGCATCAACTCAAGTTCTAAAAGAATTCCGTTTAGAAAAGTGCGTCATAGCATTTGCCAATATCAAGGAAGTAAATGAAATCCTTCGGGGAAAGGTCCAGGTTAGTGAAATTATTTTAGAAAAACTAAAAGGTAATTTCAAAAATATACTAACTGAAAAAGATCAAGAGATCAGCATCTAGAAACATGAAGGATCCATAATCAAAGACCAACTCTAGTCAATGATAGAAAAATATCAAAACTGCTAAAAGAGTTGGAGTCCACCCAAATCACTTGTGAAAATGGGTAGACTCTTGTTCTGATTATGAAGGGTTGAAAATCTGCCCTATACTTATTCCCTCTCATCCAAAAGGTGGGTGCACTAATGATTCTGATGTATTTATGGTAACTAAGCAAAAGAAACTTAGCATACACATAACCAAGTCTAGTATGTCATTATCTGATGACGTCACCAGAAAACAAAAGGAATTTTGCATTTCAAAAAGGGGGAAGAAAGTTATACCTGCTCAGAAGGTTTCAGGTTTCTAGATGGAATATCATTGGACTACTCTTTCAAAAAGGGTCCCACAAGAGAAAAATGTACAACTTCACTGTTAGTATTCACCAATTAAAGGCATACTTTTTTAAAAAGATATACTAAAAAATTCAATTGGTTTGGATAAAGTTAATTCTCAATTAACTTATAGTAAACCAACTTAAATACTAACCACCCACGATATCCACGTTCCCACACCATAAAATACCCTTCCAAATTTGGAAAAAACAGTCATTCACCTGAAAAGCTAAAACCTACATACAAGCCCTAAAACCCTGGTTTTTGAAAAGCAAAATTTCATCACAAAATCACTATGCCTGCATCAACATCAGTCAATTTCAACATTCATGTTGTTGAACACGAGGTACCACTTATCAAAGAAGACGATTTCTTGGCTTTGGAAGACAACAACTTGAAGATGAACACAGAGCATCGGTTATATGACCAAAGATGTCAAATCTTGGTTGAATTTATGATGAACTGTCCTCTAAAACAAGCTATGATCAAAATGGCAAGGTACCTTAAATTATTTTACAACAGCTTGTTCAAACCCTTCAAGAGACATATAACAAAGAAGAGATGTAAGCTCCTTTTGGGGAAACATCTCAGTAACCATAATACCAAAGAAGACCAGGGAATGGCTAGAGCTTCCAATCAGAAGTCAATACATATATGCACCGGAAAAGGGGCAACTGCTTGAATCCTTAAAAAATAGAGGTTACAAAGAAAGGATCGGCAAGATGGAGATTTCAAAAGGATGCAATTGCCTGCCTTCTGCAAGTGCTAATAGAGACCTTAAACAAATGCCTGATTTCAAAGATAGGAGCAACTAATCAGATAAACACCTCTATTCTTACTATCATGTATGGACTCATAACAGGGTAAGACATTGATTATGGAACAGAGATATTTAATCTGATGACAAAATTTGTTTTCACTAAAACTGGAAGAATTGTCACACATCTCTACATCCAAGATTTTGGGCAATCATTATTGTAGAGACATTTGAAGAAAGAAACCCAAAGATACCATTAGCTGAAGAAACTTGGAAATCACCAGTTATGGATCTATGGTGTGCTGACTAAGCCTGGATATCTGCTAGTGATGTACAAGCTTTACCAAAAAGCATTCTATGTCTGATAGCTCAAAACTCTCCTTACAAAAGAAAGCATGAGCAGATATTCAATAAAGCAAAAATACTTGATAGCAGCTCCTCACTAGATGATGAAGATCAAACATCAAGAGCACCAAAAATGGAAGACATAACTCAACCACCAACAACAAAATTACATCACTCAAGTAGCAGAACTTCACAAGAGAACATGGAAACAGACGTGTAGCATACAACAGAAGAAGAACAGAACCAAGGAGATACAGAGCATGTCACGGAATTAGGTGCAAACACCAATCCCTCTCTTAACTTTTTAAAGAATTAAACAGAATTAAATTCGGATGATTTTGTTGAAGTTAACTGTGAATTTGCTGCTAGAAAAACACATGAGAACATAGAAGAGAGACTATGTAGTTCCATAGATCTCAACTTTGAATCTGGTAAAGAGAAGGAGGATGAGATGACAACAGGTGGAGATCAGAGTTTCTGATCAAGGAAACCTGGTTAAGGAAAATTTGTTTTTCCCTAGAACTCATGGAGAATCATTCACTAGTTGATTCAAGGAAAGGAGGAAAATCCAGCATAAATCTATTTTATGAATCTGGTAAAGGTTTTTCCGATTGTTCTAATGACCAATCTGAGCCTTTCAAAACAGCAACAAGTGTGTCTTCTACTATTATGGTAGTAGGAACATCTGTGTTCCACCTCACCCCACAAAAACACCTACTATGAAAAGAGAACAACTTGATGCAGAGCTGAATAAAGTAATTCCCAAAGTAACAGAAAAATACCAGCCTGCATAGGAAACTAAATCTTCTGTTGAAACAAAGCTGTACTAGTTATTGGAATAACTCAATAGTAAAAAATCCGACATCAAAAATCTGTCAGAATTGGTAGAAGTCATCAGAAGTCAAACAGAGAAGAACACTGAAAAACTGCAGAGTATGCAATACACACCAGACAGCTCACAAGATATCAACAATTTCACAGGTGAATTCAAGAAAAAATATAAGAAGATCTTGAAAAAATAAAGAACCAAATGAAGAATTTCATGAAAGCAAAGGGAGCAGCAATTTCTAGTGAATTAAGGGAAGAAATCTACAAATTGAAAGCAAGCAACAACACAATGGCAGATGTACTTGTAAGGTTTATAAACGAATGGAATGAGCATAAGGAAGATATTCAAGCAGAGCTCAAGGGAGTGCAAGCTAAAGAAAAAGAACAATTCAGTAGTGATCAGTGATATAAAGTCTCTAGTTAGAAGACTGCACTACAACATTGCTCAATTATCAAAGGTAAATGCTCATGATCTAACGAGGCCTATACCTGAAGATGCATCAAAGTAAGAAGCTCCTGCAACCAAAACTGCTACACCTGCAGCAGAGCAAAGAAGAACACCTCAGACAATACATCCAAAAACAGTACCAATGGGCCCTCCACCACCAATATCAAGACTTGATGTCACTAAATTCATAGTCTAAAGCAAAGAAGAAGCACCTGAAAATTTCATCATAAGAGAATAAAGTAAAGTTACAACATTCTCTCAGCCAAATGGTAAATAACAACTTTTAGCATCACCAAACATAACAACATCTGGTTATACAACCTCCGGTCAATCAGTGTTCAAGAAAGCAAAAACAAAATGGGAAGAGCCAGCCACTTCCACAAAAAGGCCCAAAATGGTTCCTGAAAAAGACCTTGTAGGAAATGTAACCAGGTTTGTTCTTAAAATAGAAAAAGAAGACATGATGTTTCCAGAGCATCACCTCAAACACTTCTACTAGAAGCAGAAGATAAAATGGAAAGACCTCTAAGTACCATGGGTAGAGGATTGGTGACGGAAAGAAGTCTAAGAGGAGAAAGTAGTATCTACAACCCTTAGCAAATCCATTAAAGAGGGTACTAAAAGTTGATACTCATTGAACTTCAAATGGTGTGTTTGGATTCCATGATCAAAACAAATATACTTTAATAAGAGAAAATGGTGAAGAACAAGTCATAAATAATGCTGACTTAGCTGATGAAATTTCATCTAGTGGATCTGATAAAGCTAAGAAAAACAATTGAAGAAGACAAGTCACATAGCAAAGTTGTTAGAAGAGTTATGGAGAGCATAACCAAGAGTGGGATCAAAGTATTCACCAAGATAGCCATCATTCACTTTGAACTCTGCATAAAATTTGATCATGCTATTGGAAGGAAACTAAACTCCTCCAAATACAACAACATGTGTAATCTTTGAAAAACCTGAACTTTATGTTGTTTTCAGGAATATTAGTGAGGAGAAAGTAGTATTTAGAATAAATGAAATCTGTAAATACTCCAATAAGACGCTCAGCTACATTAAGGAATGCATGAACAGGATATGAGCAACTAAAGAACAAAGGATGAGACAAACCAGAGCTCAGGAAGCATGTTGAAGTGATCATAGATGATTGGATTTCAACTAGTAATGTCTACAAAGCCCTTTAAAAAGAATGCCGCAAATTCATCCTTCACAAGAAACAACTGAAGTCTATAGATCTTCATCAATAGAATTGGGAAACATTTGCTTTATTTTGCTTAAATTAAACTTTGATTCTGTTGAACTTTTACTTGTTTAAACATCATGTTTTTAATTCATATGCCATAAGTAGTTATTTTTCTTACAACACTTAAGGGGAAATTGTTAGGAAACTTTTTATAAGTGTTACAGAAAAATCTAATCATTTTTGATCAATTTTGAAGATGACAAAGTCAACAGGTCTCCAGAAAGAAGATACACGACATCAGACCAATAGAAAAAAAACTTCATCCTCAACAAAGATCAGAAAATATAGAAGGATGATCAGAAAAGGCCAATATAGTATTTATCATCGGAACTGGTAAAATCTGATCATTAGAACTATGATGACCAAGAAACATCATTTCTGATGAGGAGTTTCATCAACAGTCTGTTGGTGCATATTTTGTGACAACAGCTTAATAGTTTAATAGTTTAGTCTTTAGACATTTTGTATTGTGCTTAGCATTTATGTTTAGTGTATTTAGAGTTATAATGGGCTTGGAGAATGGCCTAGCCCAGTCCAAAGCCTAGTATGCAGACATGTAGTATATAAACATGTTTTGCATTAAGGTTTTGATTAATCCTAAGAGAGGGCTAGATGCTTAGTGATTCATTTACATAGAGAGAGGTTGTGAGATTAAGGGTGAGAATCTACAGAGATAGGCTGAGAGATTTCTTGTCTCTTGAATTGATTGTAAACATTCTTGTTGGATAATCAATAGAAGACAATTTAAAGTGATTGTTCGTGTTAGTTCATCTTATTACTTGTTTTTGTGTTCGTTGATCTATCCAGGGGATTCTACACCCTTGATTGATTATAAATATCGTATCGATCCACATGTGATAGGGACATACAGTTGGTATTAGAGCTTTTACTCTTATTGTATGCTTCGAGATTGATATTACAAAGATTCAATTTTTGTTTGAAGGATTTTTCTACCATCTGAAGAATTGTTTTTAGGGTTTCCTAAATTTTGTGAGTGAATTCGCATTACCATGAAGTCAAAGTTTTACGATTTACCAAAAACACACAAATTTTAGGAAGTACGGAGGACTGTTCCGAATTTATTACAAGTTCCAAATTTATCTCAGAGTTCTGGATTTTCAAACCAATTCCTGATTTGTAATAATATTCTATATTTGAAGATTTCTGGATGTGAGACTGAATTTATTGTATTCCGAATTTGCGATATCAGTTTCAAATTTAAACCTGTCCGAATATAGTCTTCCAAATTTGACCAACTGTCCAAATTTATGGTGTTCAGGATTTAGGTTCCAAATTTATCCTCTTCCATATTTAAGTCATTTGTCGGGACTTAATAAATTCCGAATATAGAGTGCTCCAAATTTAATAGGATCGGTTTGTGTATTCCGAATTTGGGGATTGAGCTAAATATTCCGAATTTAGGGATTGGTTTATAGAGTCTGAATTTGACAAGTTGAAGTCTTCCTGATTTGTTCAAGTTTAGGTGATCCGGGTTTATACTATATTCAGAATTTGCAAAGTTCATTTAGAATTTAAAGTGTTTAGGGTTTACAACTTCATCCAAAGTTTAATAGTTTTTGTGGCGTGTTGACCGAATAAAAAAGAATTTTTTGTTTGTAGTAACGTGACGAGTTTGTCCGTAAAATTTGGTGATTACATTTTTCAGACATTTTTGATCGTTTTAACGTACCGGGTTTTGATATAAAATTCTGAAAAGGGCCTGTTGAGAGGTGTGACCTGGATTTTGAATCAGGTTTGCCAAAATCCATTTGATACCTTCAGCTGCGTGTTTAGAATGGGTAAAACGGAACATAAAGATACAACTGTTAATGTTCCGCCACAACTGATGCATGTTTCGGAATACGCTGATTCGAAAGAGAAATTTGAGGTGTTTGTTAAAAGTGAAGATACTAGAATATGGAGTTGTGTCATGGATGGTTATATCCCTCCCACACATGAAATTGATGGGAGAACTAGTGTGACTTCATATAGAGAAATGCAAGAATCTGATTAACGGATGTATAATGCTGAGAAGAAAGCTTTAGCAGCGACAAAGACGTCTCTGCCATTTGAAATAAAATACATTGTTAATAGGTATGGATCTTTTAGATAGCTGTGGGAAACTTTAGAAAAACGTTACCAGATCGTGCCTCAGATGCAGAAGCAGATGCTGTGGTAGAAGACAAGAAGCAAGCTGATGAGGAGACAATGGAAGTCAAGGACGCAAGAGTTAAAGTGTGCACAGATGATGCGGATAAAATTACAGCAGAGATACATGTACAATTAGGATATGTAAGTCATGGTTGTCATAAATGCAATAAACTAAAAGGTAAAGTGGACAGCCTATCGGAACAAAACAAAATTATGTTAGCTGATTTAGAGAAGATATAAGATCAAATGTTCTTTTGATAAAAGCGGATTCAATTTGTTTGAATAAAATCAAATCAAATTATCAAGAAATCAGCAGTTTAACAAGCAAATTCAATGAACTGTTATAGATCATTGATTTGGCTCATGAAACTGTGAAGGATAAGACTAATGAGTTTTCATAAAAGTGCACAGAATTGGCTGATGCACAAGTCAAAATTGTTGAACTTCATGAAAAGTTAGACATGCTTGGAAAATCTTCGTTAGTCAGGACTCACATTCAAGAAAATTTGAAAAAGAGTAATGATAACATGGGAGTGGGATTTGTTAAAGCTTCATGTTCAAAGTATCAAGACTACTCCTCTTTACCAAATGAAAATGAGCTAACAGAGTTTGTGCCTACTACACCAGCTGTAGTGGATCCAATAAAAGTTGACATACCTGATAGTCTAGTATCTTTGACAGAATATGTTGGGTCTAACAGTGTACCACATAAATTGGCTAAGGATACTGAAGACGAAAAGGTCAAAACATTTAAAAAATGATCTAACAAAAAGAAAGTTTTTAAGAAAAGATCATGTTTTAAATGTCACAATAAGAGACATGTAGCGAGTGGTTGTCCTCTGAAGAAAGGTAAGCAAAAAGTTGATGAGGTTGGGAATCAGGTTGGTTCAAATAATAATGTAAAATCAAGTTGCTAGACAAATCAACCTAGATTTCAACCTAAATCGTCAACATCAGGAAGATATGATAGACAAGAAGCAATTCTCGAAAAACAAATCATTTTAATGGCCAATAAATTAGTCTTAGAATAAATGTTTTGGATATCAAAATTGATAACAGACTTCTTATAATCTAAATTTACAAAGAAAAATGAATATAGGGGTTTTAGTTACTCAAATGTTCAAACAATCCAAAATTTTTCCATAGTTCAAGATATGATAATGAGAGAAGAAGGTTTTATAAGAGTAATTTTCAAAGGTCGAAAATTTTAGAGTTTATTAGAGCTTTTGTGATCAAAGACCTTGTGTAAATTATAAATCTCATTCAATAAAAGGTAATACATCCAAGACACCAGTCAGGTGTAATGGATATTGGAAAGAAGTTCAAATTTGTGATATATCTAGACAACCCAAGACTATATGGGCTTGGGTTCTTCATTCTAACTGAGTTGTTGAGTGTGTGAAGGATGACCAAGAAAGACTGTTGATGTGTTCAACAATTTTTATTCATGTAGAGTGTGTGAAGGATGACCAAGAAAGACTGTTGATGTGTTCAACAATTTTTATTCATGTAGAGTATCTAAGGTGAATAGTAGGTTAAAATTGGTAACGAATTATTTACTTTAGTGAATGTTATGATTATTCTAAATTTCAAAATTGAAAAACTTATTGTCAAGTTGAAGTGGGAGTCTGTTCGTGTTAAATTTCTATTTTTTTATATACTTACTCCATAGAAACAAAAATTTAGGGGGAGAAATTCCTTTAAGAAAAAAAGAATTTAGATAGTGCGTGTATTCAGGGGGAGTAAGTTAAGAATTTTTAAAATACAAAAACAGTAAATAAATGAAAATGAAAAACCTAATGAACTGTGTACCAAGTGGGTAACACATCAGTGGTGTATGGTTTTATAACCTTATATCTTGCATTGAGAGATTGCCAAAATCCAAGGTTTTTGGTCTTTATACTAATATTTCATCCTAGGATATCAGGGTTGTCCTTTTGCTGCATCCAGATATCTTAAAAGAGATAAAATGCAAAAAACCCAGAAATTGAAGGAGCTCTCCTATAGTCATTCAAATGTGCAAAATGTATGCATCGTACCAAAATTTGGTATTTATCTTAACCCTCGTTGCATATTGCTCTCTTTGTTGTACGAAAGTAGTGCCCTGATTACAAATGATCTAACGTTTTAAAACAAAAAGGAGGAAATCGGTATACTCACCTACTAAGAGGAATCTTTGTGAATACCTTGATCGCGGGGGTATGTCCTTAAGTGGGACACACTAGTAGATCAGTAAAATATTACCTTAATCGTATCACAAGGTGATGAAACTTGAAATGTTCATGCGTTTTGTTTAAGTGGACAAATATACTAGTAATCGTCTTGGACTACTTTTCATGAATATTAAATAAAGAATTAACTGATGGTGTGAAAACAGTTTAACCAAGCTGATATGATCTTCTTGCACATGATTCTAACAAAAAGATGTATTATATATTGTTAAAAGTGTTTAGTTTGTTTTTAAAAATGTCAAAAATACCAAATGAGTAAACTACTAAAGAGGTCTAGGATGTTTGGTCACTTTTGCCACTTTAGTCCAAAACTCAAACCTATTGAATCTAGGTGCCTATGGTTTTAATTTTGTTGTCATTTTCATCCAAAATCAAAATCTGGTCAGATTTTTCAGTTAACATTCAACTTTTTTTTGTCTTTTTTCTCCCTTTTGATGAAGGGCAGTAAGATTTTTTTAATTTGTTATAATAAAACGTTAAAAGACCATTTTGCCCTTCATTAAAATGGAGGAAAATGACATAAAGTTGGATGTTAACTGAAACATCTGACTAGATATTTCTTTTGGATGAAAATGGCAACAAAATTAAAACCGTAGGGAACCAGATTTAAAAGGTTTGAGTTTTGGGCTAAAGTGGCAAAAGTGACCAAGCCTCACGGACCATTTTGGCAGTTTACTCATTCCAAAAAGATTTTCTTTTAAAACGTCTCCTATTTTGAACTTATAGGTTGTTTTTGCATGATAACATAAAATATTGATTTATAATGAATGTGAACAAGACTAGTGGTTTTTTGAGATACTTGCTTGTGTTTCTAAACAAATTGAGGCAGTTATCAAAATGATGAGCAGAACTCAAGTTAAGTGCAGATTGACAGTGGAGAGCAGAATGTGTGAAGATGTATGGTAGGATCCTTCTACTACATTGCAAAGAGATATAGAAGAGTGGAGCTCACTTGCTTAACCAAATACTGCTAGTTCATTGATCTACAACGACTGAATTTTTGAAGATTGGAAGCATCAGCTAAAGGGGAGTCTATTAATGTCAGAATCTGTGTGTAGCTGAAGCTATCCAAAGTCCAAAAGATTGCAAGATGTTTGAAGACAAAGTTACACTATGAAGCTATTGTCAAGGAGGAGTCTGTTGGTATATATTCTGTGACAACAGCTTAATAGTTTAACAGTTTAGTATTTGGATATTTTGTATTAGGCTTAGCATTTGTGTTTAGCTTGTTTAGAGTTGTAATGGGCATGGAGAATGGCCTAGCCTAATCGAAAGTCTAGTATGCGGACATGTAGTATATAAACATGTTTTGCATTAGGGGTTTGGTTAATCCTAAGAGAGGGCTAGACGGTTAGTGATTCAATTACACAGAGAGAGGTTGTGAGATTGGGAAAGAGAAATCTACCATTCTTGTTGGAGAGAGGCTGTGAGATTGAGGGTGAGAAATCTACCATTCTGTGAGATTCATTTACACAGAGAGATGTTGTGTCTAGAATTGATCGTAAACATTCTTGTTGTATAATCAATTGAAGATGGTTTTCAGCGATTGTTTGTGTTTGTTCATCTTATTATTTGTTTTTGTCTTCGTTGATCCATCAAGGGGATTTCGCACCCTTGATTGATTGCCAATCATGTATCAATCCACGTGTGATAGGGACCGACAAAGTCTGATGAAGCAACTTGACAAAGCGATAAGGTCATGCACGAACTTCTAAGTGTCTAGTGGTCATGAATGGATTCAATGAATTTGCCAAAAAGCCACTTTTCACAACGACATGTATGAACAAACAAATGTTTATTCATACCTTACATTTACTATAAATAGAGAAAATGAGTCAATCTTCGCATTTATCACGTACTAAAAAATTCCACTGCCCTTCATCACATAATTCTTTGAGTATTCATTTGTACTAGTCAATAATCTCACAATCACCTTGTAAGCTTTCCAAAGTGACATAAACTTGAAAATTTTGTATTCGTGTTTCTTGAAAGTTTGATTTCTAGTCCCGCACGTTATTTGAAATCACTTGCTAACTTTAGTTAAAACACTGTTATCTGGGATCAACAGATGCAATATACCTTCAGTTGTTACCATTCACCTTAGTTAAACGAGCTGCCAATTGGCTCGACTCTCAGCCAGCCTGCTGGTATGTTTACCACATGGGAAGCTCTGCGCAAAAGATACCAAATCCATTCGTACCGGATGGAACCGGACGAGCCGTATTACCTTGCGTGGGAAAGATTCCAAAACCTACTTGTCCGATGCTCCCAATACGGCTTATATGGATGGGCACTTGTAGAGAAATTCTACAACGGCCTTACCTACAAGACTAGAGCTCGGTTTGATTCTTCTGTAGGAGGCCACCTTATGGGAAAGAAATCTATGGTTGAATTTAATGACATGTTTGACAGTTTTGCTCATTCTAAATACGAATAACGGTCTACAAGCGGGAATTCAATTCCTATCACTAGTACTACCTCGCATATATGAGGTATACACCAAGTCACCATGGACACTAGTGTGGCCACTGCTTTGGAAAACCTAACCCGAGAGATAATAGAAATCATGTCTAAGGTAGATAAGTGTGAATTCTGTCGGGGAGGGCATCGTACTTTAGAGTGTCTATTGATGAAGCAAGAACAGGTAGGTTTTGTAGGAGCTCAAGGTCAGTTTGGAAATTCATATAACTCTGGTTGGAGAAATCAAAATTCCAACTTCCGATCTTTTGGTCATCCCCGTAGTTTCCAACAGAACAAAAATTATAACCAGGGGCAGGGTCGCTTTATTTGCTAGAAAGCGGATAATGATCAGCTGGTTATAGTTAGGGTAGTGGGTTGGAAAATTTTGAGAGTTTGTTGTCTCAGTTAGTGGTTAAGGATTAGAAAACCCAACAAACCTTAGCTAAACATGACATACTTTTGAAAAACCATCAGTCGACATTTTTAGACCTTCAAAGAACCGTAGGGGAGATACCGAAAAAGTTAGAGAGTCCCGGGTCACTTTTCTAGTAGCACCCAAACGAACCCGAATGCCCATGTCAAAGCTATAACTACTAGATTGGGTCGAGAGTTAGGAGAGGTTGAGAGACCACCAGTTCAAGTAGAGGAAGAT
This sequence comes from Scalesia atractyloides, assembly GCA_947069175.1. NCBI lineage: Eukaryota > Viridiplantae > Streptophyta > Magnoliopsida > Asterales > Asteraceae > Scalesia > Scalesia atractyloides. The sequence goes on from CAMTDV010000023.1 coordinate 74,951,119, forward strand.
TAATAGGTGGATAAAGAGTTGGAGTTAGAGGCCCATCTGTTAGGTAAAGTTGTTAGGAAGTAGGTTGAGTTTGTTAGACCGAGTCCGGAGATAGATCGTGCTCGTGTCCCATATCCCAAATGCCTCAAGCATGAAAATAAGCTAAGAAGTATGGGCACTTCCTCGATATGTTTAGACAGCTAAAGATTAATATCCCATTTATTGAAGCCCTTAAGCATATGCCTAAGTATGCTAAATTACTCAATGACATCTTGAAAGGGAAAGTAATCTTGGGGAGCTTTCAAATGTTCCTTTGACAACCAACTGTTCCATGGTGGTGATGAGCAAGCTACCGGAGAAGCTCACAAAATCCAGGCATCTTCACGATCCCGTGTTTGTTTGGTAGTGAAGTCCAAAAGCATGCATTAGTAGAGCTCGAGGCTAGTATTAATTCAATGCCATATTCACTTTATGAAAAACTGGGCCAAGGTGAACTCGCCCTGACCTGTATGACTCTTTCATTAGCCGATAAACCTGTTAAGTATCCACGGCGGATAGTAGAAAACTTATTTATCAAGGTTGATATATTGTGTTCCCCGTGGACTTTTTAGTTTTAAAGATGGAGGCTAATGAGAATGTTCTGTTGATTTTAGGTAGACCATTCCTTTGCACAGCCAAAGCATTAGTTGATGTATTCGCGGACACCATTACACTTCGGGCATGTGAGAAACCATCACATTTTAGGTCTCTAAGTCTAGGAAAGTTATGAGTGATAGGGGAGAGTCAGTTTTTGCGGTTGATGTTATCGAAGAGGAAGGTACAGAGCTTGAATTGAGTTTAGAGGAAGAGTTTAGGGAGGAGTTAGTAGGATTTCCTGAGTATAAAGAAACTAGAGTGCTTGATCTGGCATTAGAACCAATAATTCAAGAAGGTTTCTATCAAAAAGGGCCATCTATGTTGCGCGAGGGGCATATAGTCACTAGTCCATGCAACGCTGTCAATGAAGCCACAATCCGGAGAAATTATAGCGCCGCGTCGTGCGATCCTGATTCATGACCTCGCCACATGACGTAACGATGTGGTTTCCCTGCCCAGTTCAATTTGTTGCCCGGTCTGATCAGTTTTTCATGTTTAGTTCTCTTACGGTACGTATTTTCCTATATTTTGAGTCATTTATTTTGTACCTTGAGTATAATATTAGTAGTTTTGAGTCAGTCTTTTCTGTCAAGTCGGTACTGCTTTGGTTTTTCTTTGTGAATGTTTGAATCATACCACCCATACTCAACCTCCATTTGGGTGATTTCAGAGTTAATCATATTCAACGCATTTAGAGCATGTCAGTCTGTTAAAATAGCCGATCGTGAATTAAATGATATACGATCAAGCTGGATTGGACGAAGTTTTAGAGTTTACGCAATTATATAATAGCTAAGTCCTTTCCAATTTTGCCCTTTGTCTTTTTATTTTTATTTATTTTTAGTCTTTCGATTCGGTTTCTATTCCTACATTGAGGGCAATGTAGAGTTCTCATTTGAGTCATAAAATTTTGAAAATTAGAAAATATGAAAAGTAGAAAATGTTTTCGGGAATTGTATGCAAATAGTGGAAGATGATAGCAAAATTGGGATTGGTTGGTTTAATATGAGTTAGAATAGGCAAAGAAACCAAAACCACCGATAATAGTAAAAGGAACACCGTTATAAGTTAAAACCGCTAGAATTGTTAATCGTGTGAGAAAATAGAATAAATGAGCTAGATAGAAAATAACGAAACCTATGGAATCTCCCTTGGGGATGGTGAATCTGATCGAGAATCCCTCTAGGTTAAGTTAGGAAAAAATATGGAAAATGTTGAATCTTATGATATCGTTATTAGGGATGGTGACATTGGTTCTGACAACCTCTGAGTTAGGTATAAAAAGTCTAGTACTCAATAAAAGAAAAAATATGATTCTAATTCTCTTGAGTTTTTTCATAAGACGGTTAAGAAATAGTTAATTAACTTTTTTTAGTTTCATAAGCTTGAGGTGGGAGTACGCGGATCTGTGGATTCTGAAGTGTGAGACCCCTAACTTGAATTTAATAATTATATGAAATGGGCCTGATGAGTTGGTGGTTGGGTTTAAATGGATAGTATACCGGTAGTCATGGTTAACCATTTCTGAGTCTTTTAAATTAATAAATCTAAAGTTTGTGAAACCGGTGATCCTGGTTCTGATTCCATTACTGAGTTTTTAACGGACGAAAAAAGAGTAGGTGTGGGATATTTGATGTAATGTAAATTACATATATTTCCATGTATATTTTGTATAATAATTGGAGTCATATTGTGTGGTTTTACCATTGGTTTTGTAAATTATTGTGTCTTGTGTGCTTTGAAGGGTTCCGGAAGTGAAAACGAGTTGAAACGTTGAAGAAACGAGCACACGGGAGGAGGTTTGGACTTAGTGAAGGATCCTCATGGAATGGAAATTGATATTTAAGAAGATGAGAAGACATAGAATTGAATTATGAATCTTTAGACGAAAACGGCAAACAAAATGGAGTTGAAACGAATAAGTTATGAACGAAACAATTTTCTCAGTTAGCATGCCGGACACGTCACGCGACCAGGTGACCCAGCAGCCCGTGCGACGCGGTGTGGCCCTGATCAGCGCTAAAACTTCATTTTAAGCCTTATTTAAGCCCATGTTTAACCCTAATCATAACCGGACAACCCTAGATGAATTTGGAACCCCTAAATATGATTTAGGAGCTGAAAACGAAGATTTTGAAGATCCAGAAAGCTCGAGAGTGAAGAATTGAAGTGTGGGATCAAATCTTCTGGGTGTTAATCATCTTATTACTCAGTTCTTTCGTTTATATTCTTTTTATCATTGTTGGTGCATATTAGTGACAACGGCTTAATAGTTTGCTAGTTTAGTCTTTGGATATTTTGTATTGGGCTTAGTATTTGTGTTTAGCTTGTTTAGAGTTGTAATGGCTTGGAGAATGGCCTAGCCCAAGATAAAGCCTAGTATGTAAACATGTAGTATAAATACATGTTATGCATTAGGGTTTTAGGTTACACACAAGTGAGAGACAAGTTGGACAGTTGGTTGGAAGAAATCTACATAGAATGGCTGAGAGATTTCTGGAGAGTCTTGAATTGATTGTAAACAGTGATGTTGGATAATCAATAGAAGACTGTTTAAAGGAATTCGTGTTCGTGTTTTTGTGTTTTCTATGAAATCTGATCTAGGGGATTCCGCACTCTAGATTGGATAGATGATTCTGTCAAGATCCATAAGGACTAGGGGACCTACAATTGGTATCAGAGCTTTCGGTTCTTTATTTTGCTCGGTTCAAAATCGTAACAGCAAAAAAAGTCAGATTTTTGGACGTTTTGGAGGTTGGTTGAAGGTTGTGACGGATTAGGGTTTCTGACACTGTTTCGGATAAACAGCAGGCATTTCGGATAGAAGTCTTGCATTTCGGATCAGAGAATTAGCATTTCGGATTGAAGACTTGAATTTCGGACCAGAATCTGCATTTCAGTTCTGGAAAACAGTGCAATTCGGATCAGAAAAGGCCATTTCGAATTCCATTTCGGATCATCAGACTTGCAATTCGAATCAGAAAAGACCATTTCGGATTCCATTTCGGACTGAAATTCGGATCAGAAGCTATTTCGGATTGAATTTCATATCAGAAGTGCATTTCGGATTCTATATCGGATAAGGACTATTCCGGATTCCATCTCATATCAGTGTAGTCTATTCCGGATTTCCATTTCGGATCAGAACAGTGCATTCTAGATATCATCTTGGATCACTATTCCGGATCACCATTTTGGATTAGTAATTCGGATTACTGTTCCGGATTGTCATTTCGGATTGTAAATCCGAGTTACTGTTCTGGATTTGGTACTGTTCCGAGTTATACACAAAAAGGTGGAAAGTTAACCAGCTGACGTAACCAAAGTTAAACGTATTCGAACATAGAAGTTGATCCGTAAACTATCTTAACAAACCGACTGCACGGTTAGACTCGTGAGATTTTTAGGGCAAAAAAAATTTCAAAGTAAAGGTCAATCAAATTTTTTTAAGAAGATTTGTTGGTTCTAGAAACTCTTCTCCTAAATCATATCACAATAAGGGTCAATCAAATTCTTTTCAAAGTAAAAATTTTGGATATCAAAATCGATACCCAACTTCTGGTAATCGAAACTTTCAAAGAAGAAACGAATATAGGGGTTTTAGTAACTCGAATGTTCAACATAATCCAAAACTTTTTCAAAGACCAGATTATAATAATAGGAGAAGAAGGTTTCGAGATAATAATTATCAAAGATTAGAAAATCCAAGGTTTATTGGAATTCTTGTGATCAAAGGTCTCGTAGAAATTATAAATCAGCTAGGAAGACTTCCAAGACACCAGTACGGTGTGATGGATATTGGATGGATGTTCCAGTGATTGATGAATCTGGACGACCCAAGACTTTTAAGGCTTAGGTCCCCTAGTCTAACTAAGTTGTTGAGTGTGTGCAGGATGACCAAGAAGGACTGTTGATATGTTCAACATTGGTTATTCCTATAAATCATCTGAGGTGAATAGTAGGTTACACATGGTAACGAATTATTTACTTCTGTGATAGAAAATGGTTTACTAAAAGTGAAAAACCTACTTGTCAGGTTAAAGTGGGAGTCTGTTTGTGTTTAGATTTCTGTTTTTAAAACTTTACTCCTTAAAAACAAAAATTCAGGGGGAGAAATTTCCCTAAACCAAAAAGAGTTTAGTTAGTGCGTGAGTTTAGGGGGAGTAAGTTGAAAAGTTTAAATTTGTTCATAAACATTTATGTAAATAAATTTACTGCTTTTCAAAAATCAAAAACATAAAAAATAGAAAATAAAAAATGAGTTTCATTGTGTGAAAAAGAAGAAATGATAGTGCATCAGCAAGTTAGACTGTCACACTGAAATTAAAAGAAAATTTCTTAAGTGTGATAGCAGCTTCATCATATCATGTACCAGTAGATAAAAGGCATGAAATAATCAACTTACCTTTGTGATACAAATATACTAAACTGTGTATGAGTGGGTAACATATCAGTGGCGTTTGGTTTTATAACCTTAAATCTTGCGTTGATAGATTGCCAAAATCTGAGGTTTTAGGTCTTTATATCGTTATTTCATCCGGGGTATCAAGGTTGTCCTTCCGCTGCATCCAGATATATGCTGACCTAGGCACCACCTAGATATCTTAAAGAGCTAAAATGCCAAATCACAAAAATTGAAGAAGCTCTCCTAAAGAGTCATTCATAAGTGCAAATTGCATTAATCGTACCAAAATTTGGTATTTGTCCTAACCCTCGTTGGATATTGGTCTCTTTGTTGTACGAAAGTACTGACCTGATCACCAATTATCTACCGTTGTAAATCAAAAAGGATGAATTTCGGTATACTCACCTACTACGATGAATTTTTTGTGCATACCTTGATCGCGGGGGTATGTCCTGAAATGGGACACACTAGTATAACAAGTATAAAATATCTAAACAGATCACGAGGTTATGGTACTTGAAATGTTCATGTATTTTGTTTAAGTGGATAAACAATACTGGTAATCGTCTTGAACTGCTATTCATGAATATTGCATATAGAATAAACAGTGTGAAAACAGTTTGAAGTTGCTGACATGATCTTCTTACCGGTGATACTCACAAAAATAGAGTGTTTATTATTTCATTATTTATTTGCTTTAAGAAAATAAAAAAAAAATCCAAAAAGATTTGTTTTTAAAGTCTCCCAGTTTGAACTGATAAGTTGTTTGTTTCCGCATGATAAGATAAAATATTGGTTTATCTTTAATGTAGAAAAGGACTAATGGTTTTTCAAGTTACTTGCTTGTGTTTCTAAACAGATTAATGCAGTTATCAAAATGAAGTGCAGAATTCAAGGAAAGTACATTTTAAGAATATAGTGTAGAATGTGTGAAGATGCATGGTAGGATCCTTCTACTACATTGCAAAGGGAGATATAAAGAAATTTGGTGATATGAGCTTAAACAGAGAATGCTAGTTCGCTAATCTACAACGAATGAAAGTTTTGGTGATTGGAAGCATCAACTTAGGGGGAGTCTGTAAATGTCAGAATCTTTGTGGAGCTGAACTTATCCAAAGACCAAAATAATCACAAGATGTTTGAAGATAAAGTTACACTATGAAGCTATTGTCAAGGGGGAGTCTATTGGTGCATATTAGTGACAACAGCTTAATAGTTTGCTAGTTTAGTCTTTGGATATTTTGTATTAGGTTTAGTATTTGTGTTTAGCTTGTTTAGAGTTGTAATGGGCTTGGAGAATGGCCTAGCCCAAGATAAAGCCTAGTATGTAAACATGTAGTATAAATACATGTTATGCATTAGGGTTTTAGGTGAAACACAAGTGAGAGACAAGTTGGACAATTAGTTGGAAGAAATCTACCGAGAGTGGCTGAGAGATTTCTGGAGAGTCTTGAATTGATTGTAAACAGTCATGTTGGATAATCAATAGAAGACTGTTTAAAGGAATTCGTGTTCGTGTTTTTGTGTTTTCTGTGAAATCTGATATAGGGGATTCCGCACTCTAGATTGGATAGACGATTCTGTCAAGATCCATAAAAACTAGGGGACCTACAATCATGTTTGCTAAACTTTTGAAGATGATTGTTCTTGATTTCAACAGACCTTGTATCCTCTTCATTGATGATATTGTTATTGTCAATGTTCCACAGGTGGGACAGGAAATTTCGATGACCAATTGGGTGGGCTGCTAAAACAACGTTTAACGATGACTATTTAGAACATCTTTAATGGATATTGATAGGTTTGATAAAAGAAATAAGTAGCTTAGAAACAAAGCAATAAGCTTTACGTTGGAAGGAATAATAAAACCAAGAAATAAAATTAGGGATCTAAAGATGGGTTACGGTTAGTATGATTTTGAGAAGAATATGGAATTATAAATCTTTTTTGTAATAATAATATTAAATAATAATGATAAGGGTGAAGTAGACTTTTCACATATAGTCAAGTGGTCAAACTAACATAATGACTCAAATTGCAGCGAAATGCAAACAACAAGGAGGAAACGAAATTCGCAAAATAAGGAATCGAGTGCACACCACCCCCAAACCTCAAATTGCAGTTTACTTTTCTTATTACTAACTACTAATTTTTTTTCAACTTGTGTAACACACAAGTTTCTAACTTAGTTATTAATAATGTAATAAGTCAAGTAAAACAAAATAATTTGTAAGGTAACTGATCTTTAGGTATTCATTTATTTAAAGGAATATGTAAAAATTTTCTTTAATCTTAATATCAATCTTTAAGGTCAGATTCACTCCCCTTGTGATGCGTTACACTATAAATTTTTACCACTTCTTTCTGCGATCAAAACCAAATTAATGCATTTGAGGCCACATTTGTGACATGAATGATGAGTTGCAGGTGTAAGGGTAGAAAAATCATTACCTAAGTACAAGCTTTTGTTGGAGCTATGACGAGGCATAAGAGAGAAAAGGAAGAAATAGAATAAGTGGGAGGAAAGATAATGGGTTGGATGGTGATGTGGCATGCATTTAGCATTGAAGATGTAATTTTAACTACAAACTAACATATTCTTAGCTACTTCAATTTGCTGATAAGAATACTTGAACTCTCATCATTTGAAAAAAACCGCACCTTAACAAACACGTTGATACCACTAGACTATAGCCATTTGGCATTTAGCATTGTAGATGTTGTAAATTGAGGGTGTGTCTAAATACCCTCCCCCTCACCCCCACCACACACTCTTTACTTGTCATACCGCCTTATGAGAAGAATAGTTATAGGCCCCACAGCCATGTTTATGAGATTGGTGGGATACGTTAGTAGCACCAGTTAAGGGTGTATCTAAGTTAATTACCCGAGTTGCTTTCAAACACTAACCATTTATCCCTAAATGCTTTTTACATTATATCCTCACATAATTTTGGTTTAATGAATGGTCATAGCTTATAAGATTATTCCATGTTTTAAGATGTGAGTGGTTGAATAAGTTACCTTATTTTTTATAATAACTAAAAGTCCCTGAGATCCCCTGGATCGATGATGAACACACAAACATTGTTCTTGATTGAGACATAAATAAAAAACACAAGGGAGATGTAGAAGAAGTAATACTCTTTCGTTATATTCATTACATATTCATATCCTGAACGAGTACACATCTTGTCACCTAGACTGTCACACCCCAACCGATGACGGAAAAATCAGGGCGGGACTAAAACAAGATTACAAAAGACTTCATAACACTAATTGTGAAAATATTTAATAAGTCAAAATTTCATTGAAACTAGAATGATGATGCATTGTCTTGAAAGGAAAATAAAACAAGTGACAAATAACGAAACAACAAGAAACAAAGTATATAAATTTAAATCTATGTGTGTTTCTAATCCACCCTAAATATATTTCTTTATCGGCATCAACTAGTTTCTTGCAACATGTATTAAAATAATGATCAACAAAGAGTTGGCGAGTATACAAGTTTTATTACATAGCATAATAGTGAAAAAGTTATCTTATATCTAACATGGTAATTTGCATATACTGTTACTACCATACTAACATGTGCTAACTACATGTCAAACCAAAATCTAACGCAATTGTGCATACCATTGACACCGAAGTGAAAAGGTTGTAAATAGTTTACTTAACAATACAAAAAGAATACGGGCGGTGCGTTAATACTATAACAGTATAATTGTTAAGGGAGGCTAGCAAAGTTAATGAGCATATAGACACAACTATACATAACATGTGTTAACAAGAATAATATAAGTATCATGTTTTAAATGGATAGAGTGTTATTATAAAAAGTTTAACGTGATTCATGATTTTTGTATAAGTGTACATGTTGCATCCAAAGTGAATAAAACGGAAAATGGGATCGAGTATACTGACGGTTTTGCAAAGTGTTCCTAGCAATTCGCGATTCGTTAAGTTTGGAGGATGAAACACCAAAGTTACCCTGCATGGGGAAACGAAGGTGTGTGAGTATTCGGATTCAGTAAAGAGTTCGGATTCGGGATTTTAAAGTATGTAAAAGTAAGTATACGCAAAATAATTATCTAGTCCTATTTCATGGGTCAAACTTGCCCATTAGAATCATAACGAGAAGTTTAAAACTTAGTTAATATAACTTATTTTCATGACATGTAACCATGATTCGGTTAACATCATGATATTTTATACATGTCCATCCTAGATTGTCATATAACTCATGGAAGTCAAGCATGTAGGTACGAATACCTCTTTATATGATTCACCGAACCACAAAGTTTACCAACTTAGTTGGTAAACCCGACTGGTCATAAATAACAAGAATGAAAAGCAAAGCTAAGCATAAAAATATCAAGTGAGATAGTGGAAATATGTTAGGAGAGCCAAGGCTTCCAAGATTCACACTTTTACCAAAACACAAGTCTTGCCATAAGTGCTATGGTGAACTTAGATGGTTTTATTATTTGTGGATTATCTAAACCCTAACAAAATAGAAAGTTTTGAGGGTTTTTTCACCTCTAAACTCATAAGAATCAACTCCTAAACAAGTCTCATAACGTTAGATAGGTTCAAGAATAAGTAGGCACAAGATTTAAACAAGAAAACATAGTTTTATAAAAGTTAACAAGTAATTTTCTAAAACAGAAAGTTTGGGCCTCAAAATGGTGATATTCCACCTTAGTTTACCATTATAAACATGTGAAAACACTCCTAGAGATATTCCAAACTTTGTAAAGATAGAAGTAAAAAAATATGAAAAAATGTGAGTTTGAACTCACTTTATGACTTAGAGTATTATGCCTTGTTCTTGAGTTTACAACTAATTTGAGAGAGTTTTAGGAGTGTAGATAAGTTTGAAAAGTGAAACTGGGTGTTAGGAAGTTTGTTTATATAGTAGTTTAGTAGGGTTTTGAGTTTAATGAGATTTAATGGTGATTGGGGAGTAAAAATATGTAAAAAAGTGACCAACCCGTATGCAAGAAACAACTTGCTGCGGATCAATGTCTCACGCCACCCTCGAGAGGCAAGGCCTAGGCTCTCGCGCCCCGCCAGAGCCTAATTTAGGAAAAACTATAATTTTTTTTTTGCAATTTTGGCCCCTGAACTTTGGTATTTTTACTCATTTTAAGCTAAAACGTTGTGTTTTGGCATACTTTTAAGTATATAACATGTATGTAAGTATAATTTGAGTATCGAGAGTGTGTGTATGAGTATTTGCACGTATAACAAGTATCAGTTTGTATGTAAACATGTATTTATCGATCGAATGCATGTAAGACAAGTATGTATAAATTATGAATTTCATTGCGATCAAAGTCTTGGATTATAAAGCTGAAATAAAATTTGAATGTGATACGAATACAAGTTTCCTTTAATAGAAATACGATTATACTTTCTAAATAAGTAAAGTACAAAATGCAAAGCGTTACATAGACAAACTAGTCACTAAAACCTAAACCCACACTTTCTCTTTACAAACTTTCTCTCTCTAAACTCATATCTCACTAGAAATCAAAAACTAAAAACGAACTACAAATAGCTAAACAAACAAATATACTAGCAACATGCTAAATTTTGTTTCTAAACTCTCATGCTAAATTCTGATTCTAAACTCTCATATACCTAGTCAAAATTTAGCTAACTTCCATTTGAGCTATGTTGACAAATTTACATAATTACAATAACATGTAGTTTGGTTATCTTTTTTAACTTAAAAAAATCATATACACATCTATATAAAACAATCGTCAGCATTCTGATATAACTTTGTTTTATTAGGATAGAGTTGTATTCCAATTAGATTATTTCTCTTTGTATCGTAATTCAACATTAACAGTTTTTACGGAGTAATATTGGTGTCGTGTTGACACCATACCAAGAAGAACCGATGCAGACCGAAAAACATTGGTACCGGTACCAGTATTCGATTTAATGTCTTTCGTTTCGATATTTTTTTGACTACCGGTGCCTAAAATACCCGACGATGATTAAGACTATATGGTGTTTATTGGTTGCGGGTGTTATTTTTTATGCTTTCTGATTTCGACTCTACTAGGCTTTTTTTTTTTACATTTCAAACCGATGTTTAGATTGACTAAGAAGACTGGCCTGCTATTTTTACATCCACTTTTAGCCCGTGAAATATATCCGAGAGTTGTAAACTGTTCGAAACATATTACTTTTCGATGTTGTAACGTTGCATTTAAATATAACATTTTATTTATTGAAGTGGATTTTACAAATAGCGTTGCATTAAATTTAGTAATCTATTTATTAAAGTTGATTTTAGAAAGCTACTAGTATTTGTTAATTTATTTTACGTCTCTAAATATGGCATGGATAAGAGTGTTACACGGTAAACCACATGATGTCATAGAGGTGGCAACTTTGAGATTCCTATAAGGTTTAAATTTATCCCACGAAGATGCAATCGACCATAGAATTTAGGAGTCGAGTTAGAAATTCTGGTAAGCGTTAAATTTTCCTATCATGTAGTTATTTCTTATAAACCAACCTTTGTTTTATGTGGCTGTTGGAGAAGGACCTAAAGGTGCACATTTTCAGTTTTCTTATGGAACCGGTGGGTCAACCTTGGTCAAAAATTGTTTTTGGTGAAACTGGTTCGGGTTTGGAACTGCTTTTTGAAGTGGTAAAGGACCGGTTCAATTCGGTATTCAACCGTCTTTAATTGGTTTGATTTCGTTTTAACATGTTCCAAAACGGTTTCAACGGAGTGATTCTGAAATAGATTGCAAATGGGAGGTTCGAGTTGAAACCAGGACCGTTTCACCAAACCAGTTTCATAATTGTTTCAGGTCGGGTTTTGCATAAACTGGTTTTTTATTCACCTTACACAAAGTGAGTTAAACGCTGTTAATTTAACCCTTACAAACTAAAAAAGTTTTTTAGAAAACACAATAAAACTTAAAATATCTTTGTATATATATATAAAGTAGTTAAAGTACCAACAAATATGAAATATATTAAAAATTATGTAATAAATGACCATTTTACCTCTTAGTTTAAAATTTCAGGATTTCAGATCTAGTACTGTTTAACTTTAATTTTTTATATTTACCCATTTTTACCTTCAACTCTTTTTACCCATTTTTAGCTTAATTTTGTCATTTATTTTTACTCATAAAAGTCAGTTTTCTCAATATATAAATAGTTAAGTGGTAAATATCAAAATTTAAAGTTAAACAGGGGCATGAAATTTTGAAGTTTTAGATAAAACAAGGTAAAATGGTTATCTATTAAGTTTTTTTTTATAAAGGTATAATTGATTTTTTTAACTATTTTGTATCGATTATAAACAAGGAAGTGGGCTTTTTATACCCTGGTATTGAGTATCCAACCCTACCCTACCCTACTCGTAGGATATGCATTTCAATATATAAACCTGTGTCCGAAACCGAACATGATCATACCATAAAACCGGTTTCGGGTACGAGTTTTTTTCATACCTGAACCGATATTTTTGATATCCGATATATAAATATATGTTTTTATGTTTTTTTAATCTTTGTGATATTTTAGCTTTTCAATATACATGCATTTTATGTTATTTTTTATATTTATTATATTGATTTTTATGTTTTTATGAAAAAAAAATAAATAGACCCGGAACAAAAAAAAAACTGTGCATCCCTTTAAAATACGGTCTATACCTGAAAAATACTCAAAATTCGGGGTTTTTATATATCCAAAAAATAAGGTATTAAAATATTCGGGTATAAAGTACCCGGTCTTATGCTACCCGAAACTGGTGATACATGTATGGTTTTCCATGTCAATACATATATCCAAACCCAACCCAGTTATGGTCAATACCTAATTTTTCCTTGCCCGATCATACTTGTACCTGGGTCCATAACGGAAACTAGGAATTGAAAGAACCCGTTTTGTGCACTTCTAATGAATTTGACCTTTCTGTAATTTGTTCGACAGCTTGGGCCTTCATTCCCTTAGGGCTTAGGCCTCTCCGCAGCTAACCCCACTAAAGCTCATAGGTCTCTTGTGTTTTGCAAAGCCCACAATAATAAGCAATAATTTTATAAGTTTTCTAATTAAACTAATTATTATTACATGTTTTCTATGTAATTTATATTATATATAATTATTTTATAGTATACAGAATTATTATGAATGTTAATAAATCATAATAACCAAAATGTTATTCAATGAAATAAATTAAAAAAAAACTTTGAATTTTGTTAATTAAATATATCTTAATTATTTTTATAACTTAAAAGATATAATATAGAATGATTTGTTAGGATATAATCTGTAAAAGAGTTGGCTAAAGATACCACGTATATCTTAAATTTTCCAGGTATCCCCTTAAAAATATAAAATCCAGGTTTTTTTTCATTGTTATTCAAATGAAACGAGTGAATAAAACTGATGTCACAAGTTCAAGAAGGGAGCAACAAATAAAAAGAGATGAGGGGTACATTTATAAAACCTATTTAATATTCAATATTTGATATTGTTAGTGTGTGAAATGATATGATATTACATAATATGATACCGTATTATACGATACTATAAGAAATAAGAAATAATCTGATATAAAGTAAGTATTTAGTTAAACTTTTGCACTCTTTGTATACATACGTAGGTATGTAGACATGTACAAATCGGTTTTTCTTAAAACCGGTTTCGGTTTTTTTGTTTTTTTTAAAAAACCGGTTATTGAATAACCGGTTTCGGTTAATAACCAATTTTTTTAAATATACTAACCGGTAATAATCGGTTGTAACCGGTTTTAAAACCGGTAATAAAAAACACGGTTTTATAAAAAACCGGTTTGTTAAATAAAAACCGGTAAAAAAACAGAAAAAAAAAACCGGTTAAAAAACCGGTGGGCTGAATTTTTTTTTTATTTTCTTGGTTTATATTTTTTATGGCCGAAAATGAAGTATTGTAATATAAAAGTTAACTACGAAAATCTTAAAATTTAAATTATAATATGATTAACCTTTGAAACAAACGATTGTTACATAATGTTGAACCGTGGAAGTACGAACGATAAACGAAAAAAATTAAGAGCGTACACTTAAAATATTAATCCGCAAGAACGTCCACACTATATAATATATATATATATATATATATATATATATATATAATATATATATATATATATATATTTAGTGGGACTACAATAGAAATAATATATCTTGAGCTTCGTTTATTCTTCTTCGCTTGAACCCGAAGTTGAACTATTGCGTAGGAATTCATCCAATGCGGCTTCTTCGTCGGTCATTGGGGTTATCAATTCGGCTTGGACCTCGTCCTCGTACACTTCGCCTTCGTATTCCAATTCATCCTCGAGTGTGCGTATGTGTTGACATCTTTCCGCCGCATCCAAGTAATCTTTCAAGCAAATCGACATCTCAACCGCCTTTTTTGTTAGTCGAGTCCTCCTTATCGAGATCACCCTGCCACTAATAGAAAAAGCACTTTCCGAAGCTACCGTGGAAGGTTGGACCGTTAGTAAATCTCAGGCCATTGTGGCTAAGATCGGAAATTGATCTTCCTTACTTTTCCACCAAGCCAACAAATCAAATTTTTTAAACTCGTGTGAAGTCATTGTTTGTAGAAAGTTCGACCCACCATACCGACCAAGTTCGCTACTAGTGGTGTTACCACGGTATATTTGACTCGCCTCATCAAAAAATTGGTTATAAACATACAAATCTTGGTCTTCCATAATAGAAGAACCTTCGCCGAAAGCGGCATTTCTCATCGACTCGTGAATGTGTGACGTGGTTGCACCATATTTTGTTACATAAACGTCATACATTCTTGAAAGTTGATCGTTGAAACAAATTTTTGCGGCTTCACCAAAGTTAGGGTCTCAATCGGTGTTTAAATTCAACTCGTTTGCAATTTTTTCAATCAAAGACCCGGTACCAAAAACCTTAAAGCAAGGGTTTAAAGCGGCGGCACAAGTGAAAACCGCCGGTAGTTCGCTAAAATATTTTCTTAGTTTTCCTTCATTGTTTCTGCCATATCACAATATGGCCTATCTCTAACCGCCATCTCGTTTAATTTTAAACACATTTTAAACAAATTGTGAAGCACCAAAGAACTTGTAGGATAATAGACACCCGATAAAGTTTTTGTTGATGTTTTGAAAACTTGAAGCAATTGTGTAACCGTTTCAATAGTAGCTCAACCCGATGGGTGGTAAGGCGAAACCTTCCTACGACTAGACAAAGAGTTATGAAATTCTATTAAACATTCTTTTTGCAAAATAGCCTTTTCAAACATGGTGCAAGTCGAGTTCCATCTATGAGTAACGTCCCAATTGGGTCCTAAGCATATTCGACCCGCTTCCTTACACATTTTTTTATATTTTGAATGTCTACGTGTGTTACTATATATATGACGTAACATTTTTTTGAAAGCTTCCTTTTGTGGTTCAGTAACCTTTAAACCGTCTTGAACGGCCAAATTAATTATGTGTGCAATACATCGACTATGGAAAAAAATACCTTCAATCGGTTTGTATTTTAATTTTAAATGCATTACGCAAACCGTATTGTTTGAGACGTTGTCAAAAGATATTGAAAAACTCTTGTTTCCAATTTGTATGTTGCAATACATTTGTCGATTGTTTTATAAATAGCTTCACCGGTGTGAGGGTAACCAAATAATTTAAAAAAATTGTGCGTTTCATCATTTGCCACTCGACGGTTCAATCCAATGGCGGTGACACAAATATATGAGTCGGGTGAACCTTGCGGTACGGACTAAACATCGCTAGTCAAGTTAACACCGGTTTCTAATTTTGGAAAATAAGAAATTAATTCTTGTTAGCATTTTTCCACAATTTCAAACAATATCTCCTAAGAGTAGCACGACTTACATGGGTGTATCATGGTTGGAGAGTTCTTTGAACCATCTTTGTGTAGCGTTGTTTGTCGAAAGTGTTGAACGGCAAACTTTCTTGGATTACAAACTTCGCCATTTCCTCCCTAGCCATTTCGTAATTGTAGGCGAACAAAGAAGCGGCTTCACTTGCCATGGAGGTTTAACCACTAGCGGGTTGTTGTTTCAACGCCCTGCAAAATGGTTTTTCGATGTGTTGTCTCAACGTGGTGTTTGCGGTTTCGGCGTAGAAACCATTACAATGGTGACAACGCGCTTTTTTTCTCCCGTTGGCCATCTCGCACAAATCGAAATGTGCCCAAACTTCGGGGTTGCGCTTCGTTGGAATAACACGAACCACCGTGTCCGTTGTAGACTCGCCAATGTGGACCGAATCATGAGCACTAGAGCTTGCCATGCTTTTTCAAGAAATATTGAACAAAATTTTGAGCGTTTTTTAGTGTTTTTGGAGGTTTAGAGAGTGGTGTGCTTGAACCCAAACACCCACAACCCTTATATACTAGTTGGGGATGATTTTAGGCCAAAATAAGTCCAAAAAAACTGCTAGGAGCCTCCCAAACGGTCATATGACCGTTACTATAACATTACCGTTTTTAACCGTTTAACCGGTTTTAAAAATCGGTTTTTTATAACGTTACCGGTTAACCGGTTTTTTGGAATAACCGGTTTTTAACCGGTTTTAAAATTAACCGGTTTCTTAACCGGTTTTGGTTGTAAAAATCCGAACCGGTGGGTAACCGGTGTAACCGGTTACTACCCGAACCGGTTTCAAAAAAACCGGTTTCGGTTTTTTTCTGGTTTCGGTTGCGTAACCGATTTTTTGAACACGTCTACCGGTATGTAACCTTTTGATATAGCTAAATTATCTTAATTTTTTTCCTTTCATTCAAGGAGTGTAGACATGAAGAACACGATCTTCATTTTAGTCATCTTTCTTGCAGCAAACATATTGGTTTCTACAGGTATTTTTTTTTATTTGCAATATTTTTCTCATTCTTACAAATTAGTTTGAGTAAATTACTTTTTTTAGTTTATATGTTTTAGGTTGTTAACCGGTTAAGTTTTAAATTAAAAAGTTAACTTTCTAATTTCTTAACGCTCTTCTGTAACCCTTTCGGTCCAAATTTTTAAAACCATTCACAAAACCAATGAAGGCAATTTAATCATTTACTACAAAGAACAAGTGTTAAATAGACAAGTCTTTAATGCATAATCTAATTACACTCTCTCTCTCCCTCCCTCCCTCCCTCTACAAATCATCAAACACCTTCGGTGCAAAGCTTGAATGCAAAACAAACACTTGTCTTGCATAACGAACTTTCAGAGACAATTCATCAAACACCATCAGTGCAAAACTAAAGGACAACCAAATAAAAAAAAAGTGCAAAACTACAGGAAACCAAATCACAAAAAAAATCAGTTAAATTACGGCTTTCGACAGGGCTAAAGTTTTTCGGTGACGTCGGCGGTGTTAATGGTGACGGTGGAGGTGCAGTCTTGATGGTGGTGAGGTGGAGGTGCAGCTGATGGTGGTGACGGTGGAGGTGCATTGGCGATGAGGGTGGTGTGGCGTTGTGTTGATGGTGGAGGTGTGATGGTTTAGAGAGAGAAAATGAAAGATGAGAGAGAGGAGATTTTGAGAATGTGACATTGATAATAAATGAGAGAAATAGATATATAAAAGAGATTCACACTAAATTCGTTATTCATATCTATATATTTACATAATATTTCTTATAGATTTATTATTACTTTTTTTCTTTTATTTACTTACTATTATTTCTAAAAATACTAAAAAATTATAAAGTTTTCGTTTTATAGTTTTTTTCTTTTATATATTTAGAGTAATTTTCCTATATATTTTTCTTTCCTACGACCACAACCACTCAAAACATTAATAACCATTATTTATAATATAACTAAAGTTAATCACATATTTTTTAAGGTAATCATTGTAGATACTCTAAGAGAGAAAGAGAAATATAAAATTAAATTAGTTTATTCTTTATTTTTTTACCATAGGGGTAATTTGGTTATTTAACAAAACTTAATAAAAAGTTTCTAAAAATGTAAAAAAACATGGACTTAAAAGGTTACAAAAAAGCGTTTAGAGACTCAAAGCATTAAACATTTTTAGAACTCAACTGGTTAATACTCAAAACACAAAAACTTAAAAAGTAATTTTCTTATTAAGTTTATATGTGGACTAACTAAAGTAAATAATAAAAAGATACATAGGTTTATTCATTTATTTACTTTCTTTATGAGTGCAGGAGATGACACACCAGGTGATCAAAATAAACTTTGCACGAAAAAAATAACAGTTTTCCACTGCAACGTTAAAAACTGTTATGCAAAGTGCCAGGAATGGAATCCAAATGGTATGGCACAATGCTTGAATACCTTTCTGTGTCTATGTACTAAATTAAATTGTTAACCATGTAATATCTTCTCAATAAATTGTTAACCATGTAATATCTTCTTAATATTAAAGGATTCATTGAAACTGTTGGTTTATAAGCATTGTGATGCGGAGTAAATTGTAATCCAACCTAATAAAGTGCGTAAAAATCAAGATTTAATGAACAAAATTTGACCTATAGAGACTCCCTTGTTACTGAAATTGTGAAATTTCAAAACAAAACTAAATTGGATCAATACGTGGAAATGAACGAGTATGAGTATAAAAGAAATTATATGTTTTTGTTTTGATTAATCTATTAAAATAAAGACAAATGGTAAAAAGATTTGAAGAGGATAATGATAAATAAGATGGTAAAATTGCATATTCTTATCTTATGTTGTTAGTTTCAAAGATGCAAAATGCCATATTGATGGTTGCTCCCTGCATATACATAGAACAAGATGATAACTAATACTCAGAAAAATTAGTAACAGGTAAAAATTTTAGGTGAGTAATCAAAGAAGTCACACTACTAGAAAACGGTTTGGCTAAATCAGTTGGTTTCGATAAATTTCTGAAACAAAAAAAGAAAGAACAAAAATAATAGGGTAAACATTTACAACATAATTCGTTTCTTACATCTTTCCGACAAAAAACATTTACAACAAAATTCCTTTCCGACAACTTTCCGACTAAAATTTTGCTAAACAATTTCAACATATGGCTATAGAATGTGGTCATAACCCTCATGGTCAGCGCCATATCACCCACTTTTAACCCATCATCCAAAACCACTACCCTAAGGGTAGGTCATGACCCAAACCATTATTCTCTTTTTTTGTGAAAAAGAGAAAGTTGACCCATGGTTGCTATGGTTTAATCCATACGAATCATGATGGATGACCCAACCCATACCCCGAGACCCTTCAGCCTAATAGTATCCCAAAAATTCAGATAAAATTTGTTTTTACATATTACTATACACATTTAGCGTCGCCCTTAGCTACATGTGTGTGTCTTTTTTTATTGGAGCACAACTAAAACAACACAAGGTACAAGGTCCAACATATGTGAACAAGCAACACAACACGCCACCGCAATGGTTTTGACAGTTAGCTCGCTGGAAAAAATCCCTAACCGGCCACCGTTGGTACCTCAGGCAATCACTAGGGTATCTAAACGACCGAGAGAGAAGATATAGAATCGAAGACAATGATGAAAAGTTGCCACCGCTGTCGCCAGAACCCTAAAAGGTTAGCCACGGCATCGGCGGTTTTGCACTCAAATCACCTCCTTTGTTCAGCATGCAACAACCGTCGAGTCGTAGTCGATGATTAACGAACTCGCCAGAACCCTAAAAGGTCTGGGTTATGCCATGAGTGTCAACAGGTTTGTCTAGAGTTATGGTGTTGTAGGCGGTGGTGGGGGTGATGAGGTGAAGGAGACTAAGCGATTTAGGGGTTGGTGGTGGATTAAATGGCTTGATAAGAGACATGGTTTAGGTAACATGCGTTGAGAATGGAGAACATAAATGGTGAGGTGACGGTGAAACGGTTGCCTTTGGTGGTGAACTTGAAAGCTGGGATGAAGAAGAAACAGAATAAAAAAAGGTTGAGACGGTGGTCTGGTAATCAAAATCCATAGGCTGTAAAGGTAATGATTATATTGTTTTTTTTATCAAAATAAACCACATTCGTAATTAGAATTTTTGGCATAAATAGGGGGTTTCAACCACAAAAGATTGCCTTTAGGTGGCATGAAAGATTTTGAGCAAAAATAGTTTTGTCACTGTTTTAACGGCATTCTTTCAAAACTCTGCCAATCCTACACAATTCCTACAAAAGTTGATCTTGTCCCTGAAAGTCAATTTTTCATATCAATACATTCAGAAGTTCGCTGTTTGGAATGAAGACTTACAACAACGTCGCTGTTTTGAATTAAGATGTTGCAGAATGTCGCTGAAAGGAATCACTATGTTAAAGAACATCGATGTTTCATAACTATACATTCTGGAATGTCGTTGATTTGATTTGATATGTAATATAATGTCATTGTTTCATACAACAAACCTTATTAATGTCGCTGTTTTAAATTGATAACTAAGGAACTTCGCTGATTTGAAATAATACGTTCAAGAACCTCGCTGAATTGAATAGAGGAGTTAATTCTGTCACACCAGTTCGTAGGCGGAAGTGCACAGTGTGAAATTGATCAATTTTCATCGCATACGATGTAAGTAAACAACTATTTAAAATAAAACATGCACGATGTTCATCCATTCAACACGAAATTAAAATACAAGTCATAAGTTGTTCAAAAGTTAAGACAACATAAGTTATAAAGTTTTACAAAAGACTTGTTCGAAAATAGAGTTTTTAAATACCAAGGCTTTGCATCCTATATCTTATCGAGGATGAGATATATGGATCAAACCCTTCAAAACGCATGTTATCGCTTTCTTGATAGCCATATTCTTCGTGATAACCATTGCGCCAAGGTCCACTTAATTTCCTGAATATATGTAAGTTTAAAAATTCAACATAAAGTTGGCGAGTTCATGTGTTCGTATGCTTATATCAAATGAATCTCAAAAACATTTGAATCTTGTTGGAATTGAAAACCGGTATGTAAAAGTATCTATGAAATTCGGGGACGATTAATGTTTTGCAAGGACATTAATATGTGTGCCACATAAGTAAGCAACTGTCACACCCGATTTAGCCATAAGAGCTGGGCGTGATCTGACTGTTATCTTCATTGCACAACGGAAGTAACGTGAGTGGTAAGACTTCTAGTAAGTGAATGCCCCTAATTACTCGAATCCCCAAGGCTTCCACTATTCCAATCGTGTCATACTTGAAATTGTAACCTGAAAAAGAACATGCGAAAAGTCAACATAAAGTTGGCGAGTTCCTGTTATGTTGTTTTTGTTTTAAATGAATCATAAAACATTTGAAATCTTGCATTCGAAAAACCGGTTTGTGGGACCATGATATCCCAAAGCATGTGAAATGTCATATCCGTATAACAGTGTTGAAATGTTTTCTATGCAGTTTGTAAACCGATGCGTATAACTGTTATATTTGTAAACGGTGATAAAATGTTTTTAATCGTATCTGTAAACCGTTATTGAAATGTTTTTCCATTGTATTTGTAAACCGGTATTGGAATGTTTTCCATTGTATTTGTAAACCGGTATTGAAATTAGTATGTAGTATGCCTATGGAATCTAAGGATCAGTCAGTTGTAGCTAATACACTGGCCTATGTGCCATAAGTAACCAAATGAGACAACTCAGACATCATTGGGATCACAAAAGCAATCCTAACCGGTTAACATACAAGGAATGGAGCGTGTCTCAAACTTGATAGATCTATACCTTTTGCACCTTGGTCACTACGTGATTAATGGTTACTATTGTCATCATCCTACTTACGCACAGTGATCTGTTATCATCTAATCCCATACTACATACCATTTGTTATAAATCTGTATCCGTGTTATTGGGCCTCGCCCATGTCTTTTTATCTGGTGTTATTGGGCCTAGCCCATGTTATAAATAAAATTGGGGCCTAGCCCCTAGTTGTGACTAAGACAATCCCGTCACTAGTCATAATTTTGTCACTAGTCATAAAATTGTTTACATTCACTCCCCGTTAAAATAATTTTGTCCCGAAATTCAAGGCAAGTCATCTTGAATAGGAGTTTTCTCAATTAGATGAGATTACTTAGCCTTCATTTGATCTTTGCGTTCCCAAGTAACTCAGGTCCTGCTTTGAGTTCCAACAAACTTTACTAGTTTGATATAGCTTCTCCTGGTATTTTGGACCTTCCGGTATGTAACCTCAACAGGTTCTTTAGTGTATTGGAGTTTGTGGTCGATATGAATCTCATCCGCTGGGATGACAACGGTTTCGCGTGTAGGATCTTCTAAAGATTTGACACATGAATGTGTCGTGTACACTACTGAGTTTCTCTAGTAGTTTCAGTTATTAGGCAACGCTACAACCTTTGCCAAGATTTCAAAAGGTCTTATTTATCGTGGGTTCAACTTTCCACGTTTTTCAAA
Source organism: Scalesia atractyloides (assembly GCA_947069175.1). Classification (NCBI taxonomy): domain Eukaryota; kingdom Viridiplantae; phylum Streptophyta; class Magnoliopsida; order Asterales; family Asteraceae; genus Scalesia; species Scalesia atractyloides. Next base: position 74,973,541 of record CAMTDV010000023.1, read on the forward strand.
TCTGGCTACGTCATTCTAAGGCGAGACTTCCAACAAAACTTTGTCTCTGACCTTTAAGGTTAATGGTTTGCAGTCGTTTATCCGTGTAGCTCTTTTGTCTATCTCGAGCCGCCTTGATACGGTCTCAGATTTGAAAGATTTTGTCCGTAGTCTCTTGGACTAATTCCGAACCAATTAGTTGTTTATCACCGACTTCCGCCCAACATGGCAGTGATCAGCATTTGCGTCTGCAGAGAGCTTCAAATGGTGCGGGGCTTGTATGCTAGTATGATAATATTATTGTATGAGAACTCCACTAACGGTCAGTGAGTATCCCAATTGCCACCCAAGTCCATCACACAAGCACGTAGCATACTTCCAAAGTTTGAATCGTTAATTCACTTTGACCGTCCATTTGAGGGTGAAATGCTTAGATCTAACCGAGATCCAATGGCCTGTCGAAATGATTTCCAAATTCTTGATACGAATCTACCGTCTTAGCCTGAGATGATTGAAACAGGCACTCCATGACGTGCCACAATCTCCTTAAGATATAACTCGTCAAGTTTCTCATGCTGTTTTTCTCGCGTATCGACAAGAAGTGTGCAGACTTTGTTAGTCTATTGATGATTACCCAAATCATGTTGTGACCTCTCGAGGTCCTGTGTAACATTGTGATAAAGTCCGTCGAGATTTGTTCCCACTACCAAACAGGAATTTAAGATTGTTGTTACAAGCCCGATGGTTTTTAGTATTTAGTCTTAACCTTGACGCAAGTAAGACATTTTCCGACATAAGTCGCAATGTTGCCCTTAAGGTTAGGCCACCAATAGAATTCTTTCAAGTCTTGGTACATCTTATCCGATCCCGGATGAATAGAGTACTTTGACTTGTGAGCTTCATCCAAAGTAACAGCCCATAGGTCGCCAAAGAATGGAACCCAGATTTGTCCCATAAAGTATAATGTTCCGTATTCCTTTGGCACCAATTGTTTTTCCATTCCTCGTAAAGATTCAGCTTGAATATCTTCCGTTTTAAGCGCTTCTTGTTGTGCCTCATGAATTCGAGTAGTGAGGTTGGTTGTATAGTCATTTCCAGAGCTCGTACCCTTAAAGTTTTCATTTGTTCCTTGCGGATCAAGGCGTCTGCCACAACGTTTGCCTTCCTGGGCGATATTTGATCTTGCAATCGTAGTCATTCAATAACTCGACCCAACGTCGTTGGCGCATATTTAAATCTTCCTAATTAAATATATGTTGAAGACTTTTGTGATCCGTAAAGATAGTATATTGAGTACCATAGAGATAATGTCGCTAAATCTTCAAAGCGAATACCACCACAATTAACTCTAGGTTGTGAGTGGTATAGTTTTTCTGGTGAACTTTCAATTATTATAACGCCTACGCGATGACTTTATCTCATTGCGTCAACACGCAACCTAGACGTTGATGAGACGCATCCCAATATACCATAAAGTCGTCGGCACTGTCGAGTACGATAGGGTCGGTGCATGCAAAGTTTGTCCTTTTAGAAGTTGGAATGCAATTTCTTATTTCTCGCCCTAGTCAAACTTCTTGTCCTTTTGTGTCAGGGATGTTAGCGGTTGAGCAACTTTTGAAAAGTTCCCTATGAATCTTTGGTAATATCCCAAAAATTGTCGCACTTCGATTGGGGTCTTTGGTGCTTCCCAATTCTTGATCACCTCGATCTTAGATGGATCAACATGAATTCCTTTCTCGTACCACATGTCCGAGAAATTGTACCTCGCGAATCCAATAATCGCATTTAGAAAACTTTGTATAAAGTTTTTTCTTTCTTAAGAAGCTCAAAAATAGTTGTAAATGTTGTTCATGTTCTTCTTGCAATCGTGAATATATCAATATATCATAGATAAATACTATCACGAGCTTGTCTAAGTACGGCTTGCACACGCAGTTTATCATATCCATAAATACCGCCGATGCGTTTGTTAAGCCGAATGGCATAACCAGAAACTCGTAGTGACCATAACAAGTTCGAAATCCGTCTTTGGTATAGCTTTCCTCTGTATCCATAACTGATGATAACTGGATCTTAGATCGATCTTGGAGTAGAAGCTTTTTCCTTGCAATTGATTGAGTAAATCATCAATTCTTAGTAAAGGGTATCGGTTCTTAATGGTGAGTTTGTTCGAGTCTCGGTAATCTATGGACATACGGAAGCTTCCGCCCCTCTTCTTGACAAATAACACTGAAGCTCTCCAAGGTGAGAAACTCGGTCTAATGAATCCTTTATCTAACAACTCTTGAAGTCATTTAAACGACTCTTGCATTTCGGACAAAGCTAATTGGTAAGGAGATTTCACCACAGGTGCGGCTCTCGGCACCAAATCAATGCAAAACTCCACTTGTCGTTATGGAGGAAGTCCATGGAATTCTTCTAGAAAGACCTGGGGAAACTCCTTTACAACGGGGATGTCTTCTAGCTTCGGCTTCTCGGCCTTCTTGTCAACCACGTGAGCAAGGAAGGCTATACAACTTTTTCGAAGACATTTATGTGCCTTCATGCAATTAATGATTCGTAGGGGTGTCTCGCATTTCTCTCCATGTACAACAAGTGTCTCATCGTCTGGTAAGGGAATGCGGCTGGTTTTCTCGTGGCAAACCTGTTGGTGTATTTTATGTCTGTCATTGTACGAATATGCTAGATAGAGCGTGGTTGACTATTGTATATATTAGATACGAACATACGACTGAAGTGCGAATGTGAGAGGAGCATTTATGTCACTTGTACGAAGTGAAGCTACTTCGTACGAAGCCAAATGCTCACTTCGCATGAGGTGGGTCATGTCTATAAATAGTGTTGTGTGTTCATTGTTTTGTAAGTTTTGGAGTTCCCAGAGGGAAAACGCTGGCGGAATCTCTCAAGGATTTCGCCAGCTTGACAAGATGTATACTCTTTCGGTATGAATGAATGAATGCTTCTGCTTACTCTGCTTCTACTCCTTTCTTTAATAACATTCTACCGAATTAGTACTATCCGTACACAAACTTCCGTCTAGAACCGTTGGATCACGATCCTACATTTGGTATCAGAGCTACGGTACCGATTCATTCAATCTAATAGCTGATGAATCACCTACGCTCATGAATTTTGGATGATCTATGGAGATTGAGGGGTTTTAGACATAAAACATCAAATAAACAGACAATTCACGGAAAAAAGTAAAATTGAACCTATAGGATTGTTAGAAACTGATTTTCGACCAAGTCTGTGCTAAAATCAACACGAAATTCGTAGAAATTAATATTTTAGATCGAAAAAGGTAATCAGGGGAGTTCGTATGCAGTGACACTTCGCATGAAGTGAGAATCCACTTCACACGAAGTGAAGTTCAGCTCGTGCGAAGTGAACATGAATGCCTAAAAAATTAAAAAGAAGGCACTTTTTTATTGTATTGACGAGACGAGTGACTAGACAAAATTTAGTGATTGCAATTTTTTTCCAGATTTAAACGTCTAATTCGGGGACACGTCTAGAGCTTTAGAGTACACATTTGATGATACGATCATAGTTGGTTGAAGATATTGAGGTAGTCACTGATACCAATGCTGAATGATGATTATTTGGTATAGTGATTACTATTGGGCCTTAACATTAAATCCGCATTGATGAAAAACTAAAGTTCCAAGATTTGAGGGGGAATTTCAGTGAAAAATTTGGTACAGTCAGAATTTGCAAAATTTGAGTGGGAATAAATTTTCACGTTATATATATATATAAAGATTCTGGCATTTTTGAAATTTGTGACTTTGCAACTGTATTCGGGTGGTTTCTGACTCTAGATTATCCGAGGATGCAGAAGATCTAGTTTTGTTAGTTCGTGATCACAAGAGGTTTAGAATTTTCAGATCGTGATACAGATTGATTCTTAAGGGTTAGAGTCCTGATCTTCGACGGGGATCTGGTTAAAAGGCTTAGCAGTTTTTGTTGATGCCAGCGAGGACCTGAGCCTATTCAAGTTATATTGCATACACGAATGGTCGATGATGGTCTTAGGTGTTAACACGGCTTGGGTCTCAGGAAATTACCGAGAAGATCTAAGGTCTCAAGATATGTTGTGTGTACAAGGATGATTGATATAGTCTTAGGTGCCATTTTAACGGAGATAGCTAGATATCTGTTATTATGACTGAAGATTTGTGATTCTGATCGCGGGACAATGTTTCTCAGATCTGATGTGTTACCAGATGATCTGATTCCGATAAAGATTTGCGGATTCAACAGATTACCGAGTTGCTGATCAATTATTTAGGAGTATGCTTAAACGTGATTACGGAAATCGAGATTTCAGATTTTCACCGGTATTCATTGATATAAAGTTTACCATTGTGGTAATTTGAAGTTTCTATCAATTGCCGGTTGGGTTTTTGAAGATCAGAGGATCGAGCATAGGAGGAGTGCGCTAAAATCGAACACGGATGTGGTTAAAGTCGAAACGAAGATGCTTCATTAATTAATTTTGAGTTGGTGATTATTCAAGAAAATTTGTCGAGTAAGAAAAATTGAGGGGGTTGGGAACCGTGCAAACAAAGACCTGAAGATTAATTTCTAAAGAGAATTATTTCAGGGGGCATTGGTGCCTTAAAGTAGATAATGCAAACCCAAATCATCAATCAAGGGGGAATTAGTTGAAGATTTCAAGATACCTGATTAAAGTTGCAGAATATTCAAACGCGACTGTCATATTTTAAGATCAAGATCAAGCTTCGACAGTGACGTCCAAGGGGGAAATTGTTGGTGCACTTTACGTCTATCACTGTTTGAATAGGCTAGATAGAGCTTGTGTTGAATATTGTATAGATTAGATATGAACACACGACCAAAGTGCAAACGTGAAAGGAGCATTTATGTCACTTCATATAAGAGAACTCACTTTGTACGAAGTGAAGCCACTTCATACGAAGCCAAATGCTCACTTCACACGAGGTGGGTTATGTCTATAATTAGTGTTGTGTGTTCATTGTTTTGTAAGTTTTGGAGTTCCCAAAGGGAAAACACTGGTGAAATTTCTCTAGGATTTCGCCAGGTGACAAGATGCATACTCTTTCAGTATGAAAGAATGAATGGTTCCACTTACTCTGCTTCTATTCCTTTCTTAATAACATCACTCTAATACTAATTGTAGGTTCGGGATCCGGCGATGTTAGATAGAAGCTTGGGTAAGGATAGTATTAATCTGGTAGAATGTTATTAAGAAAGGAGTAAGAAGTAAGCAGAAATATAGCATATTCATATTACATTCATTCATTCATATTCATACCGAAAGAGTATACATCTTGTCAAGCTGGCGAAATCTTGGAGAATTTCCGCCAGTGTTTTCCCTCTAGGAACTCCAAAACTTACAAAACTTTGAACACACAACACTATTTATAGACATGACCCACCTCTTACGAAGTAAGCATTTGGCTTTGTACGAAGTGGCTTCACTTCGTACGAAGGGTTGACCCTTTTGCACCTCTAAGATGCGCACTTGAGTCGTGTGTTCGTACCTAATCTATACAATATTTAAAACACGCTCTATCTAGCCTATTCGCAAATGATAGACATAAAGTGCACTAACAACAACCATATGAAACACTTTTACCAATTGTAATTACATATGTATAGTAAACTAATCTAATGATGCCTTATTCTTAACATGGATGATCAAGGTAGGATGGAGGATCCTAACTTTGGTGAGGTCTTGGTTAGCATGAAGGCCTTCCCCATGGATTAACCTTTCACTTCCAAGCAAAAGGGGGCTTAGGAAACATCATGATCATGGCACACTTGGCTATTGATTAGCCAAGCTCTATGGATCATCCATACTTGCTTTATTTTATGTTTTTATACTTTAGGAAATTTTGGTTTATGCTTAAAACACGATCTGGTAAGTTCGTAGAACCACTTCTTGAACCTAAACGTTCGCCGCGTAAGGTCCCTAAGAAATGTGAAGATTCACCTGAAATCTACACCTGAAACCACCGAAATAGAAGAAATTGAAAGTTTAGCTGAAATGGGAGAACCTGAACAGTCTATTTCACATCACACTCGACCACCCACTACTCTTCCGTCTAGTATCACTCGTCCTGCTACTCACGTAGAGAATATAAATCCCACCCCCAAGAAATACAGTAATCTAAACTAGTTGCTAGTTTTCTAGATTAGAAGATGAAGACCGTAGTGCTCACATTGACATGTCCCTACTAGTCTATGATACTTTCAGAATTAATGGAGTTTTGCCTGATGCAGTTTAATTATGTCTCTTTCCATCCTCTCTTATAAAAAAATCCCAGACTTGTCTTTTGGAGTTTCCATAACCACCTAGGACATCTTAGTTGAGAAATTCCTTAAGAAGCATTTTCCACCTTCTAAGATTAATTAGTGAGAAATAAAATCTTAACTTTTCACCTGTCTGAAGGAGGATCATTCTATAATATCTGTTGTTGGAAATTGAACCCTACAAAAGAACTATTGATAGAAAGCCAAAATATTCTAGAACCTCTGATCCTTATAATCATTGAACACCTACTGAAGACAAGCTCTGTTGAAGACAAAGGTCAAAGGTCTGCTCTAGCAAAGCTCTGGTGAAGACTAAAGTCAAAGGTCTACCAAGGCAAACCTCTGTTGAAGACTAAAGTAAAGGTCTGCCAAGCAAAGCTCTGGTAAAGTCAAAGGTCTACCAAGGCAAACCTCTGTTGAAGACTAAAGCTAAAGGTCTGCCAAGGCAAAGCTCTGCTAAAGACTAAAGCTAAAGGTCTGCCATGGCAAAGCTCTGTTGAAGCCCGATGTCTCATCAGTGTTTTCTATCAGACTTTGTATTATATAGTTTATAGCAGTGTTTAGCTTAGCAGATGTTAGAGTTTGTTTAGGTTTGTTACATGTCTCTTCCAGTGTGACGTCAGTATAAGATGGTCAGCGGTTTGCTATATACTATAAATAGAACTGTTTGTGTACTGTTCTGTTTATTACTATCACTTCATCTTGACATTTTGTGTACGAGCAAATTAGAGTGATCTTAGGCTGAGGAGGAGTTTGTAATATTTCATGCACGTAGACAGTTGATTTATAAAAGCATGTTAGTGAAAGCAATCTTCCTATTTTGTGAATACAAAGTTTATTATTTCCGTTGTACTAGTCATACATGTTTATCGACTTCCATTGATTTCATCTTAAACATTCACAACAATATCAAACTCAGATCCTAACAATTGGTAATAGAGCTTGGTCAATCGAATTTGATTTAACAAATAATTTGATTTGAACAGATCAACTCTCACTGCTAATTTGTTTGCTTGTGGTTTGAAAACATAGTAAAAGTTTATTTTCGTTCAAAGAAGTTTAAACAAAAACCTGTTTTACAAACAATCGAAAATGTCACAAATATCACAAGATCCTTAAAACACTGGCAACATGTTTAGACCACTGATTCTTGTCAGATCAAAGTACAATATCTAGCAGAGACGGATGGGTCATGTTCTTGCTCAGCAAAGCACCGGTTGTTGGAAGTCGGTTATCTTGGGACCTCATGTTCTAATGATACCGAGTACTAAGGACCCTAAAGTCCAAGTACCAAAGAATTCTGAAAATTACTCCAAGCAAGATTTCCAAAAGATTGAGTTAGATGCAAAGGCATTTAGCATCGTGGCCTCTACATTGCCGAACGATATCTATGCTAGCCTATTGCATTACAACAATGCAAAGGAGTTATGGGATGCTTTGAAAGAGCAATTCGGTGGGACTAGGGAAATAATTGAAAAAAGAGCGATTTTTAATCAGCATATGAACGTTTTGTCATGTGAAAGAAGTCATTAATACAACAGTTTGAAAGATTTAGCTGTCTCATTAGTGAGCTTAAACTGCTTAATGTTGAGTTTGCAAATTTGACTTTAAATAGTCATTTTCTTAGATCATTACCAGGCAAGTGGGACACTATAGCTTTTGTAACTAGAAATTCGCTTAGGTTCAAAGAGATGAGTCGAACTCACTTCATGGTAGGCTCCTCACTTATGAGAGAGAGCTGAACCAAAAGAAGAAGCTACAAGAGTTTGGTAAAGTGGCTAATGACTATGCATTCGGTAGTACACACTTTGGCCAAGAAGAAGCCTCTAGCAGCTGTAAGGATCAGAGTTATGATCATTTCATTGACATAACCTCCGTAGTTTCAGCTCTGATTCTTACACACCCAATTATGCTTTTACTAAGCCAAGCTTCGATAACTTATCCTTTGAGTTGAATGACCTTCAACATTTTAACCCTACAAATTTGGAAGAAATGGATAAATGGCACCAGCTTGCCTTGTTGAGTGTTAGAGCTAGCAAGTATTACAAGAGAACTGGTAGAAAGTTCCCAGGGTTGCATGGGGGGCTAAAAGTTGGGCTAGATAAGTCAAAGATTAAATTCTATAAGTGTAATAGGCTAGGACACTTTGCTAGAGAATGTAGGTCTCAAACATCTAGACCAATTATTACACATCCTAGCCCTAGACCTCTAGAGAATATAGGTCTCAAACATCTGGACCAATTATTACACATCCTAGCCCTAGACCTCAAAACACTGTCCATTATTCCTAATATACCCCTTCTTCTTATATGCAAAGCACTGCTCATTTTGCACACCCTGCTACCACTGTTCATGTGCAATATGTTCAAACCACTGTTCCTCAAATTCAATATGTTCAAGCACCGGGTCCTCATGCTTAAATGCAACCTGCACAACAAGTTACTCAAACCACTGCTCCGGCAGCGGTTAATCAACAAAGCTTCTTCATTCAACGCTTTGTTGATTGGAGTAGCTTGCCTGAGGATCTGACTAATGAAAACTTTGCCCTAATTGCTGACATTGAAAAGAAAGAAAATGAATTTTGCTTTATGGCATTAGAGTCTATAGTTGAGGATGTTGAATTTGAGGAAGTGGAGCCTAAATTTGTTGTGTCTGATGTTTATGATAAAACAGTTGTTACAAAAGAAAATGTTAATGAAGAATTGAAACCTCTGTCTGACCCATGGGATGCCAGTGTTTGTGAAGGTGAATGTGACTGTGTCATGATGGCTGCTACTAAGGTATTTCCTCAGGTCTTAAAAGATCTATGTTTAGATAAATGCGTCATAGCTTTTGCTAACATAAAAGAGTAAATGAAAACCTTAGGAATAAGATTTTGGATGATGAATTATAGTTTGAAAAGCTTTCGAAAGATTTAAAAACAAAATTGCTTGAAAAAGAATCTAAAATCAGCAGCTTAAAACATGAAGCTAGCATAACCAAGGACCAACTCCAAACTATATAAAAATATCAAGTTTGCAAAAAGGAGTTGGAATCCACCCAAATTACTTGTGCAAAATGGGTGGAATCTTGTAAAGGTTATGAGATTATGTTAGAAAACCAGGTCAAGAGTAACATAAAAGTTGGCATAAGTTTTAAAGAAAATGACCAAATTCGGAAAATCTTACTGGAAATGATTCTAGTGTGGTTGAAATTGTTCTAACAAATCTATTTGGTCAAGAAATAAAGGTCACTGATAAAAATAGAAACAAAATTGTTTTAGAAAGAGACGAGGGATCCTCAACTTTTGAGGAAATTGAGAAATATCAATTTAAACCCACATCATCTAATGAATGTGATATCTTTGAGAATTTCAAACCAATGGATTTTTCAACCACTGATGGCGTCAAAGCACCAAAAGCAAGAATCATTCCCATAAAAGATTTACCAGCAGATGTTGTAGCATCTCCTGACAAAAAATCTGAAAAAGGGAAAAAGAAAGAAAAGATCAAAAACCCGTTTTGTGATTTCTGTGAGAAGAAGAACCATGTCACTAAAAACTACTTTCTTCTAAAAGCTTATGACATCAACAAAACAAGTATGATCATTGATTGTCCAAAACGCATAATTTGTGATGCACCACCTGTAATCAGTACCCAAGAGGACATGGCGAACATGTTTATCAAAAGGTACCTCTTAGTTATGAGGGTCACAAAAAGCCCTCAAAACCAAGAGTAAATAGGCATCCTCATGGTTACTATCATCTGATAGGAGATGGGTCTCAACAGATGTTCCAAAGATTTGTTCAAACCACTGCCCATTCTTCTGAATTTGAGACTAACATGTCTGTGACCCCTTTTTGGCTTTGGAAACCCACCTAAACTAATTAATTACCACTGTGCAGGGAGCTTCTACTTGCCTTGATAGTTTATGTTATGTAGATAATGGAGGCTCCAGACACATGACAAGATGTAGAGCCCTTCTCAAAGACTTCATGGCTCATAGAGGGGGTGATATATCTTTTGGTAATAATTCAAAGGGGAAGGTGCTTGGATTAGGGACTGTTCAGGTTACCCTTGCTTGTAGATTTTAGTTTACCCTTGTCCTTTTGGGCAGAGGTTGTAAACACTACTTGCTATGTTCAGAACAGAGTTTTGATCAACCCCAGGCATCAATCCACTGCTTATGAAACTCTGTTCAAGATCAAACCACTGATCTCATACTTTAAAATCTTTGGCTGCCCATACTTCATTTTAAATCAAAAAGATTCAATTTCAAAATTTGAAGCCAAAGTAGATTGTGGGTATTTTCTGAGATACTCAACCACTGCTAAAGCCTACAGAGTCTTTAATTCAGGGACTAGGTGTGTGGAAGAGACGTTGAATGTAAAGTTCAATGAACTTTCTTCATTAAAATTCCCACCAAATCCTGCTGAACTTTTTAATTTAAACAAATTTACTTTTGAAGTTGTGTCTATCAAGACTAACCCTACAGGTACACCACAATCTCCACAACAAGACTATGGATATGACATTGTGATTCCACAATACAAAGCCACATCCACCACCAGAGTAGCAGATGTTACTAACAATTGTGAAAACTCTGCCATTGCTGCATCAACTACTATTGCTCAATCCTCTGCCAGCTCATCAAATATTACCTCTGTTGATAAAAGTCCCACTATTGTGGATAAAAATCAACATGTTTTCACATCTCTCCCACCTATACCTCCACCTCTATTCCAAACATATGTTGGCTCTTTAAAATTGTCAACAAATGTTAGCTTAGATGATTCACATCTGCAGCCTTTACCTCAAAATGTCATTATTCCATATAAGAGAGACCTGATCTACCTTAAAAGTCATCCATCTGATCAAATCATTGGCAACATCAATGAAGGGGTGCTCACTAAAAGTCAATACAAAAACATTTGTCTTTTTGCTGGTTTCCTATCTCTCACACAACCTGTCAAGTACCAAGAGGCACTAAAAGACAACAGTTGGGTAGAAGCCATACAAGAAAAGTTCCTTTAGATAAAAAGACAACAAGTATGAGAACTTGTACTATTGCCAAAGGATGTAAGTCCAATTGGCACAAAATGGGTCTTCAAAAACAAAACTGATGAAAGGGGTATTGTTGCCAAGAATAAACTAGGCTTGTGGTTCAAGGTTACACACAAGAAGAAGGCATTCACTATGATGAAACCTTTGCTCCTGTAGCAAGATTAGAAACCATCCGATTGTTCTTAGTCTTTGTTGCCAACCACAATATCAATGTGTTTCAAATGGATATCAAAAGTGCATTCTTGTATGGTAAGATCAAAGAAGAGGTATATGTTTGTTAACCTCCTGGCTTTGAAGATGCATTTTATCCGGATCATGTCTACAAGCTTAATTAAGCTTTGTATGGCTTGAAACAAGCACCAAGAGCCTGGTATGAAACTCTCTCCACTTTTCTCTTATCCGTAGGTTTTACACGAGGTAAAATTGATAAAACCTTGTTTTTAAAATGGAGAGGAAAAGATTTAATGTTTGTCAAAATTTATGTGGATGACATCATTTTGGATCCACATGCACTTCATGTGTGAAGAGTTCAGACCACTCATGGCAGCAGAGTTTGAAATGAGTGCTATGGGTGAGCTCTAATGCTTTCTTGGTCTTCAAGTAAAGCAACTGCAAAATGGTACTTTCATCATCAAAGTAAGTATGTCAAAGAACTACTTACAATTTTTGATATGAATGATTGTAAACCATGTAGCACACCCATGGCAACCACAAAGCTTGTCACTGTTGATGACAAAGATGACTTGGTTGATCAAACTTTATATAAAGCATGATAGGTTCTTTATTGTACCTAACTGCATCAACGCCAGACATCATGTTTGCAACATGTGTTTGTGCCAGATCCTAATCAGCACCTAGGAAGTCTAATCTCATTGCTGCAAAACGGATTTTAAGATACATAAAAGGTGCTCCCATACTTGGTATCTGGTATCCAGCTAATGGAAATATTGAGCTTTCAGGTTATTAATATAGTGATTTTGCTGGATGCCAACCACAAGGAAGTACACATCAGGAGGCTGTCAATTCCTAGGCAATTGCTTAGTGTCTTGGCAGAGCAAAAACCAAGCTGCAGTATCAACTTCCATAGCAGAGGCTGGGTATATTGTTGCTGCAAGCTGCGTTGCTTAACTCATATGGCTTCAAAATTAATTGTTGGATTTTGGTGTAACTGCTCTAAAGACTCCTCTCATGTTGGACAGTTAAGTAGCTGAAAACATCATAAAAAATCTAGTCTCCCACTCAACCACAAAGCACATTGACATCAGACATCACTTTGTGAGAGATTGCTATGAAAATGGTTTGATTTCTCTGCATCATGTTCCAACTAAAGATCAACTGACAGATGTTCTAACAAAAGCATTAGATACATCTACCTTTGAAAGTCTGATCTATAGGATTGGTATGCTAAATATGGAATAAAAACAAAATTTTGTTTTCCATGTGTAAATAGCATCAAAATGTTTTCAGACTATCAAAACCAATCCTTAAAATTAGCTAAAATTAAATTTTTTTAATAAATCTCTAAAGTCTGCTCATAACCACTATCTTCAAAACCTCTACTTGGCTTAAAATCTATCCGTTGCTAAAAGTGTATCCTCTAATCTACATCCATTGTTGGTGAATCACTATTTCCAATCCACTGATAATCTATCCTCTGATAGTGTAAAATCACCACTATTCATTCCACTGTTCAGAACCACTGCTGGTATCCAGCAGAGGTTTCCAAAAAAATTTCCTCTATTATCAACAGAGTTTACACGTGGACAATGTTAGCCATCAGATCTTTTGAAAACTGCTGCCACGTCAGCATTTACCTTTTCCTTTATAAACCCTGTTTTATCTAAAACAAAGGTTACTTGCCGTCTCGAATTCAAAATTCCCAAAAGCGGTTACCATTACTCTCATCTTCTTCACAGATTCTCACTATTCTCTTCTCCATCATGGATCTCATCATCAAAACTCCCCACAACTACCTTCCTATCCTTGAGAAAACCGATAATAATGCTGCTTATCATATAATGATCGACGTTCTACAAACATCATCATATAAGGATATTTTACTGCAAAGGCTCCAATCTATGTGGACACACTTGGACAATTTTGAGCAAATGCTAAAGTTGAGATTCAAAACAAAAAGCCATTTGCTATTACGTCAAAGATTGGGTAGTCTCTTGTCCAAATTTCTCCATCCACCATTTCCACCACATTTGGTCTAAATGACCTAAATGACCCCACTTCTTTCCCAAAGAAGGATTTACACGATGAATTCATTGAGCGTGGTTATGAAGGTCAAATGATAGGTATTACTATCTATAAACCTGAATTTCCTGCTGACATGAAATTATTTTTCCATACTTTAATGTTATGTTTGTCAGCCAAGAAAACTGCATTTAATGAGATACCTTCAAATATTCAGATCTGGGATATGCTATTTTAACAAAATCTAAGTTTAAGTTTTCCCAGGTATTGTTTTCTGACTTGGTTGCAACCTATAACAACATTTTAAAAAATAAAGATTTTCTTATACCCCCTAGGCTATTGAGTTTTTATCTTCAAAAACAAGTTTCGGAAACCGATTTTCAACAAGATGTCATTTGTGAAATTGGCAGCATTAAACATGAAACTTTTACAAGACTCTCAAACCAAAAGCCAAAGGTTTTGAAAACACAAGCAAAGGGGAATGAGCCAATTTTAGATGCTAACACATCTACTGCTCAAACCTGTGTTGCTGAGCCCACTGCTCATGGTGAATATAGCACCATAACTAGTGTTGTGCAACCCCCACTAGAATCTACCAAAAGAAAACCTTCCAAATCCAAAAAGCCCTCCAAAAAGAAAACCAAAAAGGTAACTCTGGAAGACGAGATCCCAGAAAATATACCCATGACAACATAAAAGTCACTTGAAACCAGTGCTGCTACTTCCTCACGGCAGTTGGAACAAATATCTCCACCGAGCCAAACTCCTCTTGATTCCTCACAAAAGGAACAAGTTGTATCCACAGGGACATCATATTATGAAGCTCTTGATTCACTTGAATCAATCTTCCACAGCCCCTCTCCCACGGCAATGTCTCTTTCTACACCATAACCCACTTCTCCAATACCACCCACATTTATACCTTTGTTTGATGCAATAGAGAAAACTTAGACACACATCAATCCCCTTCACTCACCCATTAAAGAGAGTCAACTTCTACATTTCACTGAGTCTAAGAAAACTCTATCGCCTAGCCCACAAGCAACTGAGGAGGTTACACCCCTTGAGATACAAGTAACTCTTGGTGGTAGTTCAAGTGAAGCGGCCACTGCGACTGATGACACAACAGTGTTTCAATTGGACAATGGTTACACAAGTAAGACGTCCTTGAAGGCAACAACTACTGAGGCTACAATAGTAACCTCCATTCTAGTCGGAAGTCCCCAGTACCAAGACAAAAGGGGCATTTGGTTCTGAAAACATTGAGATTCCTCATGTTGATGATCCAAATATAACTACCTCTGGTAGGAATTTAGATGATCCTGTTAAATTAGGTGATAAATTAAATTACCAAGAATTTATGGAGAGGATGTCTTCCATGGAATTATCAATTGATGAACTAAAAACCATGATGAAGGAAGTCCCACAAAACTCCCAAAGTCAACCATCACAACCACTAAGCGCTGATGAACTATGGAGAATTGTTCAACCAATAATCCTAGCTCAAAGGAACTTAGTAGTCATTTAGCATGAAACTTATATGAAGCTGATTAGGAACATGGTTGAGGCTAGATACAAAGACACTTAAGCTGACATTAAAGCATCAAAGACCATTTACTAAAAACAACGGCTCTGCCCCTGCTACAATTCTTGTTGAAGAAAAAGAAGATGATGCCAAAAAGGGATTAATGAGACCTTAAACAAAGAAGCTGAAAAGATTGCTAATGATAAGCTGAAAAAACAAGATATAATGGAAGCTAAAGCCTCCTTGCTGATTGAAGAAGATGTAGTACTTCAAGAAAGAGAAAGTCTGCAAGAAAAGTTAGACAAACAAATGTCACCACTTCTAAAACCATTGTTGAGGCTAATACTGTTGTATCCTCTGTCCAAACACCACAAAATGACCCAACAGATGTTAGGGCAGATGTTGTGACAGAAGATGCTGGAACAACAGATGTTCTAACAAATGTTCCCCATACCACTGCTCCTATCACGTTTCCTACTTTAACTCAACCATTATCCACACCACCAAGAATTCCTAAATATCCACCATCACTCAAAGTCAAGTTCCAACGTAAAAGAAAAACTTTTGTTGTTGGTGATGATGATGAAGAGATTCAATCACCCTTCCCTTTATCATCACAAACTGTTTCAGAACCATCCTCATCATTGTCATATCCTGAAACTTCATTTCCACCCATCCACCTATCATCATCATTGCTTCCAATGGGTGCCTTATACCCTTTAGAACTTTATGCTATGAAAGGTGAAATAGAGTCTTTCTATAAGATAGAGGATCCAAAACAAAGAGAATTTCCATATCTTCTTGGGTATCGAAAGCCTAGAAATCTGGATGAATATCTGATGCTGAAGGCTAGACATGCTGCGACTATTGCAAAGGAGCTGTCAAAGGGTAAGGATGACAGGGCTCTACAAAGATCCATGCAATTTCAATTGAGCAAATTGAGAAACTGTTGGTGCATATATGTCTATTGCCTACATCGAGGATACATCATGTACATGTTTTGGGTTGTTATTGTTGAATATATATGTTAAATGTTTATTTCGACACTTTTTGTATGGATCGTATGAGCAAGATTGGTTGGCTTGTACGACTCTCAGTCACTCGTATGAAGCAACTGCTCGTACGAACCAGTGTCACATCAGTTACCCCACTCCAGTGCGAGTCATGTTGACCTATAAATAGTGGACTGGTGTCACTAACTGTAACGCTTGATAGTTAGAGGAAGTCCTGTTAACTGTGTTATGAAGTTGTACTTTGCACGCCTTTCAATACAAGTGAAGTAGTTAAACAGTATCTTTCTGACTTGTGTGTTTGTCACCTCACTAACAATGAATTCCACCTTTGTTAGTTGAGTTAGATCAGCCGGTTGCTCAGTCGGTGGAGCATCGATCCCCCATCCACAAGTGGTATCAGAGCCTTGAGGCCTGATCTGCTAACAAACAACTTGATTCAGCTTTCTTCTACTACATATTCCCGAACTTATCTTGGATTTGGATGAAACTATGGACAAATTTGACTAGAATTTTTGGATATCATGTAAAATCTAATTCTAATCAATCCGTCACAATCTAAGATCTAAAATTGAATGTAATCATGTCAAATTTGGTAAAAATCATCGAATTGGAGGCCTCAGTTGTTTCGTACGGGTAGAGAGACCACCCGCACGAACTATTGATTTTAAAAACTAATTCATTCGTAAGAACAAGAAAGAAGAAAGTTCAAAATTTTTATAAGTTCGACACTAAACTTTGTTTCACACAGATTGCTCATTCGTACAAGTAAACCCACTCGTACGAACTAAACGTTTTCATTCGCACGAACATCTGGTTCGTACGAAGTAGTTTCTTGTTTGAAGAATCTTATTTGCATAATTTTTCATCCATACGAACAAAATCCGGTTACACGGATCATTTGTGATTCGCATGAACGAATTTTTACCGAACTAATCCAATTTTTCAGAAGTGTGTTTTTGATTGTCACAGAAAATGTTAGAAGAATTCTACAACGCGTTTTCTACCTCAGCTGTTACGAACACAGCAGCCCAGAACATCAACCTTGAAATTGAAATGGGCACGATGACCAAACTGCCAAAGCTAATGAATCTCAAAGATTTTGACAGCTGGAGCGAGAGGTTCATGAACTGGGTGCAGGCTAACCACTTCACGCGTTGGTTTGCCATCGAGGTTAAATATCAAGCACCAGTGGGAGAAAATGGCCTTGAAAAGACTCTAGTCAATTTTCAGATGTTGAAAGAGAGAGGTTCATCAACGAAAAGAAAATGATGAATATTCTGCAACAATATATCAAGGAGGATATCCTGGCATTATTGCAACATGATGACGATGCTCAGTCATTATGGAACTCTCTTCGGTTAAAATTTTAGGGAAGCACTCAGCTACGAAAAAGCAAAAGGGCATTGTTGAGCAAAGAGTTTGATATTTTCACACTGATCAAAGGAGAGTCGGTTAAGCAGTTGATTGAGTGATATTGTCACCTGGTGGTGCAGATGAAACAGATGGGAATTATGAAGACCAATGAAGAGCTTGTTGATAAATTGGTTGATTCTCTTCCACAAGGTGAATGGTCGACGTATCTGACCATACTGATGAACGAAACGGAGTATGGTAACTTTCGTTACCATAGTTTATCGAAGACTGGAGGGCCACAAGCTTGAAATGCAGAAGATGGTAAAGAACAAGACTGCTCAAATCTACCAAGAGGTTAATCTTTATTTTAAGAACAGTTCGGCTGCCCAAATTCAGTCTCTAAAAATTCAAACCGCCTTCAGTGCTTATAGCTCACCAAGCACACCATCAAACCAAAGCTGCAACTTCCAACCCTTTGCATCAGTTGATCCGAACATGCCTTCAAGCCCACAATCATCTTACAGCTCCAACAAGCCACATATCAATCAGTCTCAATCTCTTCCGAATCAGAAGATACTTCAGTGCAATATTGCGGTAGATTTCCAAAACGCACAGAATTTTGATGAAAAGGGTGCAAAGCAACACATGTCTCTACTAGCTTCAGTTCTTGAATCGTATGATAGTCTGGTTGCAGGTAAAATTGGAAATTCTGAAATGACATGTGAAGATTATGATCTAATAGACCTGGTGGAGATGGAGTTAATAGATATTAAATGGTGCATGGCGTCTATTGTTCGACGAGCACAACGATTCATGGAGATAACGAGCAAGGAAAATTTGGGAGGACTAGATGGGAAATTGGGTTTTGACAAGTCCAAAGTCACTTGTTTTAAATGTTGAGAAAATGGACACTTCAAATGTGAATGTCCGAATAGGGAAGCCCAGGGCAATAAAAATCCGTTTTTTGACACTTATTACAAGAAGGCCATTTATCACCGTCCTTAGCCAAGAACTCGCATGGTGCAAATTAAGGATAAACAGCCTGAAGCCAAGGATAAACCACTTGTTGTTACTCAGGAGGATGAAGGCTTTAATTGGAATAAATACATTTCAAAGAATGAAAGTTTGGCTCTGGTTGCGGAGATTATCGAGGAACCTAAAGAAGATTCAGGGGCGTCTTTTGATGAAGGACCTGATGATGATGATTTCTACTATCATACTTCATTAGAGGAAGAGGAGTTTTTAAACAGTCCGTTCAAATACCTTTTGCCTAATGATATCTTGAGAACTTTTGCAGGTTATTTTGCATTGAGTCAACAATCATCTGCTGAAGAACAAAAGAAGCCAGATGAAGAGAAAAACGAGGAAAAAATGGAAAAGTTGCAGGATGACTCAACCAAGGCTTGCATGGCGAATGTCAATGAGGCAAATGAGTCAAAACATGAGGTAGTGATTGAAAAAGCATGTCTTAAATGTGCAGAGCCATGTAAAGAATGTGTTGTAAAAGACACACGCTATTCTGAGCTCAAAAGTTTAACAGACAATTTGTCGAGTGATTATAAATCCAAAAAAGAAGCATACGACAAATTGAATGGTTCTGTTAAACAATGTATAAAAGCATTCAAAGAAAATGACGCAACTCTTATGATGCTAAAGGTGACGGTTATGGATAAACAAATATCTATAAACATTCATCTAAATACCATCGCTGAGCTGAAGAGTGAACTTGAAAAATAAGAATTGAACCGGAACAAGTGAACAAACTGTTAATTAATTACTCAACAAGTTCTTACGTCATTGATCACATTTTGCCAAAAATTGAAAATTCTGAGAAAACTGAAAATGGTAAAAGCAAAAGTGCGAGTTATGATCGTGTTCCTCCACCAATGTGGAACAGCTATGCTTGTAAAAGGCCGGCTGGGGTGGAAAAGGCGCTTAACCTTAAATTGAAAACTGAAGAATCAACTGAGCTGCCTTCGAACATCGATATAACTTACACTAAATCTGAAAAAGATTTTGTTTCTGAATTGGAAAAAACCGTGGTTGAAAAAGTTTTGAAAGAAGAATCTGACAAGTCTGAGGCTATAGGTGAAACGTCTGAAAATAGTTTAAAAGATGATCCAAATATCATAGTTTACAAAATGCACGGATCAAATAAATTATATTCAGATGAAGAGTTTTCTATCCAGAAGGTCAAACTTGATCGAGTTGACAAGTTTTTCAAACTTGTAGAGGTAAGTAGTTCTGATTTAGATGAACATGATGTCAAATTTTATTCTAAATCAAAATGTGTTAACAAACCCTATTACTAGAAAAACAAAGATAAAGTCTACCTTCTGAATAAAGCTTTGTATGGTCTTCATCAAGCCCATAGAGCTTGGTATGAAACGTTATCGAGACATCTTACGGACAACGGCTTTATCAGAGGAACTGTTGAATCTACTCTCTTTACCAAGGAGGTGGATGGGCATTTAATCATAGTACAAATATATGTGGATGATATTATCTTTGGATCGAGAAATGATAAGCTGTGTAAAGACTTCGAAGAAGTCAGGAAGCGCAAATTCGAAATGAGCGCGATGGGGGAGATAAAGTTCTTCTTAGGACTTCAGGTCGATCAGTTGCCTGATGGAATCTTTATTCATCAGACGAAATACGTTCATGACATATTGGAGAAATTTGATATGACAGGAGCTAAATCAGCATCTACCCTATTAGCTCCGAATCACGGCATTTGTCCAGATCTTATTGGAGCCAAAGTTGATGAAACACTCTATCGCTCCATGATCGGATCCTTGATGTATCTAACCGCTTCTCGACCAGATATCATGTATCCAACGTGCATGTGCGCCCATTATCAGTCCAGTCCAAGAGAGTCTCATTTGCTTACCGTCAAACGTATTATGCGATATCTGAAGGGTTTTCCAAGCACCGGCTTGTGGTACCCTAGGAATGACGACTTCAATCTTGCAGGCTACTCGGATTCTGATTTCGGATGCTGCAAACTGAACAACAAATCTAGAACGGCTGGCTGCTAGTTCTTCGGATTCCGTTTGGTAATGTGGCAGTGCAAGAAACAGACCGCGATCGCTCTCTCTACTTATGAAGCTGAATATGTTTCAGCATCCAGTTGTTGTTCCCAGATTCTCTGGATTCAACAACCGATGAGAGACTTCGGACTGCAATTTCTTGATATGCCAATATATATAGATAATCAGGCCGCGATCGATATCACTAAAAACTCATGCCAACACTCACGAACTAAACACATAGAGATTCGACACCACTTTATCCATGATTGCTACGAGAAAAAGTTGGTTAGAATTGAAAAAATCCACGTTGACGACCAAAAAGCAGATTTTTATACCAAAGCATTTCATCGATCTAGATTTAAAAATATTTTAAAATTAAATGGGTTGAGAAATCTGGCATCAGGGGATATACATGAGGTTGAGTTTGAGGATGACGACGACTTGACGTAATTCTCATTGGTATGACGCGTTTCTGTACATTCTTTCTTATAAATTCTAAAAATACAAAAATATGTTTTTGATTTTAGGGGGAGAAAGTTTGGGAAAATACAAAAAACAATTTAAAATTCAAAAAGAGTTTTTGTGAAAAGAAGTGATCATATTAAATCAAAAATGATAGTCACATTTTGCTAAAGAAATATAATGTTTAAAAAGTAATTAAGAAGGTCTTACTGTGGATGTACCAATAGGCTTCACTTGTTCAGTAAGTTATTTTCAAGATATAAATCTATAAGAAAAACTGAATAACTTGTGGGTCGACATCTCTCGGATATATGGACTTAGTACTTTGAAATTTCGTTTGAGAGAATGCCAGATTCTGCGATACTAGGTCTTTATATTTGATCGATATATGGGGTATTATCCGAGTTCTGATTTTGCGGAAGCAATGGCCTAGAACTCCTATAATACTTTCGCATTATTTCCCCAAAAGCTGCATAAAAAATGAATATGTCATAAGTAATTACGACATCTGTAGTTCAAAAGATTCCTTTACGGAACACCACCTAAAGACGAGCCTTCATCTCTCTGTCTATACGGAAGTACTAACCTGAGCTCTCAAGGTCTCTCACTCACCCCATATACATATATCAATTGGATATATTCACATGTAAAAGGAAATTCTGGGAATCTCGATGCCGGAGTATATTCTGAGATGGGAAACACAATTATTTCATGTTCCTAATATTACCTAACATATCTTCAAACAGTTGAGAAACGAGAAGAGGTTTAAGTGAATAAGTATATTGGCAATCTAGGTAATTTTGTTTAAAAGCTTACAGAGTTTATCAAGATCAAGGGTACTGGTGACTTGTATATATGCTTGAAATGATCCTTTAAAATGCAAAACTCACAAAAAAATATATGTTATTTCTTTCGAAAAATTCTCAAAAAAACCAAAACGATTTTCAGTTTCTTAGCATTATAGTTTTATTTTAGTCTACCAATGATGAAGATACTGAAGGTTATGTCATGGTGACATCTTGCTGAGGAAAGCTGGAAACTACGGGTTGGGAGCTAATCATGAAAGAAATTTTACTTGAACGTCAATAAAGTTCATTAATTTGAAACTTTACATTTTAAAATAAATATTTTTTGGTCAAAAACGGTCAACCAAGGTCATTAACTTTGGTAGGCAAATTAGATAACCAGGGTCATTAACTTGGACTTGGTTAGCTGAGTCGATATTAAACAGAAAAAAATGCAAAAAAAACAAAAATAAAAAAGTTTAAGTTTCAGAGTGCTTCGTACGAAGATCACAAATTCGTATGAAGGAAGTTTGTTCACTTCGCACGAACCAATGGTTCGTACGAAGCAATCAGACAATTATATAAACCCTTTCACTTCGTACGAAATAACTTTATGTTTCTCTGAGAACTGTTGTGCAAAGTTGAGAGAGTTTGTGCGAAACACTTGCTGAAATCTTCATTTCTTGACTTTTTACGATTCCTAATTACATTAGGGAGGTTGGCTTGCACACCTCTTTCAATGGGAAAGGTAATTTTGTTAAAACCAAGTCGTTATAATGCTAAAACTGAACAAATCAGACATAGAACTTAGATCTAGGGAGATTGGACAGGTAAAATTTAAAATTGACTACAAAAACGTTAATATCGGCATAATAACCCAAAAATCGACTATCAATTTGTTAAAATCTACAAGTTTTAAGTTAGGATTAAACTTGGTTAATATTGGAACAATTCATGGTTCGTATGAAATGGTTGTTCGTACGAAGCAAGGTTTTGAATTGTCATTTCTTCTGGTTCGTACGAAGGAACTGATTCGTACGAAGAAAAACTTAAATGTTGAATTTCAAAATATTTTCTAAGTATTCATGGTTCGTACGAAGAGCTTACTCGTACGAAGCAATATTGGAACAACAAATTTTTTTCTAACTTTCAAAGTCATCCGTACGAAGTAGTGACTCGTACGAATGAAAGTTGTTTCCAAACTTGTGTTTTTTTGTTAAGTGTTTCACTCATACAAGAACATGGTTCGTATGAAGAATATATTAATTCTTGATGTTTAAAATTTTTTCTAACGATTGTGTGTTATATCTTTGAACAGGCCAAGAAATCTTCGTTTTTGCCATATCATAATATCTACTGCTTGACTGATGGTTCGATTGCAGAGATTGCTGCATACAGGGATATTTTGGATTTCCTTACACGTGTACGAATTACAAAGGCACTTACTGACAGACATATCGTGTACATATCACACGTTGAGTATTCCTGGAATGCTGCCGAGTTCAGTATTGAAGATAATGCTATAGTATCTGCGGTGAAGATAAATGATGTGGATATTCCAGTTAAGATAACCGAAGAGTTGGTCCGTACAGTGTTAGATTTCAAGGACAACGAGATGATCTGACCGGATACTCGGAATACTTGGTGAAAGGATGCTTCTTTCGCATGGGATATGCTGGCTTTGTTAATGCCGCACCGTTTAAGAAGGCTAATCTGAGTGCACCATTTAGATATCTTGCTCACGTTATTGCTCACTGCTTAAGTCACTGAAAAGGAGGATTTGATGATCTTATTGATTACCAAATGTGTATGATCACTACTTTCGTGCTGAACTGCCATATAACTTTTCTAAAGTTATCTTTACGCAAATGATCCAGAATATTCAGAGGGAGAATTTTTGCAATATCCAAGGTTTGTGTAAATGATGTTAGATCATCTTCATCCAGATTTGAAGAAAATCAAAGATGATATTTTAAAGCTTGAGCATATGGATATTTCTACTTTGAAGAAAATGAATTTATATCTGAAGGCTGCTCCTATTGCTAAACCTGTTTTTGGGGCAATTGTGGATAAAGATTACATTTCTCCTGCACCAGGCCATTGGAGGAAAGATGATAGTGATGACGAGAGTGAGGAGTTGATTGCTTTATCTGGGTTTGTTGCGAAAATAAGTCCATGGTTTATTAAAGAAGGAGATAAAGGTGCAAAGCGTAAAGCTTCTACTTCTACTTCTGCATCAACGCAACAGAGAAAGAGAATGACTGCTGAAGTTCTGTATTACATGATGAACCAGATACAGAAGAGAACATAGAAGATATAGCTGCGGGTATCGAATGACAAGCATTTGGAACAGAGAAAGCAGCTGAAGATGTTTCTTCTTCTAGCACGAATTCTGATGAAAGAAGAGAAGGTGAAAAGAAAGGGCACAGAAAATTGAGCAAAAGCGTAAAGAAGAACTGAAAAGAAATGTTGACGAACGAAAGCGCAAAGCAACAGGAGAAGACGATACGACTTATGTCCCATCAGATTCTGATCCTGAAACTCTTTTCAAAACACCTATCAAGAAGAAACAAAGGAGGTTAAAGCGTTCTGCTGCTAGAAGTTCTGAGTCTCCCACAGTTAGATCCAAAGAGACTACATCAGGACCAACTATTGAAGAAGTCGTGGTTGAGCCGTCTCAACAAGTGCCAACTTCACCACCACGACAAGCTCCACAATCTCCACCACAACCAACGCCGCAACAGCCACAACAACAACCACCGCCTCAACCATAGCAACAACCATCTTAGTCTCATTCGTTCTTTGATGATTACAATTTTGATGACATAGCTGGAGGAAAAGATTTTTCGTTTAATGATCCGCGGGTAGATGAGCTACAAAAGCAAGTTTTGATGAACACAGTGAGAATTACCGAGCGTCAAGAGTAAATCAATGTGTTATCAGCAGAGAAGCAAGAGATGCTCAAACAAATTGGTGGTTTATCAGAAGACAAACAATAGCTGAAGCTATGTTAGAAAGTATTGTTTCAGAGAATGAAAGATTGGGATTACGTATGACTGAGTATGAAGAAGAGAGAATTCGGAATGAAAGGCGTATGAATTTATTTGAGAAGATATTAGTGAAGAAGCTGGGTGTGGATATTGCAGCTAAAATTAATGAGATCGAACGTTTTGAAGCTCGTAAGCATGTTGCAGAGAGAGAGCACTTGCAAAAGAACAATCTGAAGCTCAGGGTAAGGGGAAAGCTAAGTTGTCGAGGATCCTATCCTTGAACAGACTGAGCCAGAAGCTGAATCCGTGCCAGTTACTTGCATAGATATTGTGGTATATGGAGTGTCAAACGAGTTTGTGTTGATCAGAGAACCAAAAGAAGTGGAGATTGATATGTCAAATATTTCTGAAAAGAATCGTGTATGGTTGTTAAAGAAAAAGGTTGAGAAAGAGATTGATGCAGATGTTGAAGATGTTGAAGAAGATGCTGAGATAGAGGATGCTGAAATAGATATAAATGATTCAAGTAGTTCTGATAGCGATAATGATAATGATGATAGTTTAGGAGGTACTGGTATTCGTGTTACAGAGTCAAATGTTAATGAAGATGTGGATGTTTCTGTGTACCTTAATGACTATGCGAATCAGACTACGGAAGAAGGAAGGAATGATCGAGTTGATGAGTTTGTTAATGCTCAGCAGGCAGGAATTTTCCCAGAGATAGAAATATTATTTGTTCCTGTCGTTCCAAAGCTCAAAGTTTTCTATCTTAAGCATGGTAGAGGAAGGAGAATTTGTTCATAGTTATACGAAGGAAGAGATAGCGGAGATGTTGGGATTAAACGAAGAAAATTTTGAGTTTGATTTTGAGAATGAATTAAACAAGATAGGTACGTTTGAGCCAAATGAATATGTATTTGAAGATATTGAGGACTCAAACGTTTATGATAGAGTTGTCGTGGAAGATGATTTTGATGACGATGCTAATCAAGCTGATCAGAGTATAGATGATTCCCCAACTTTTGCAGAGTTATTTGTGGCAAAAAGTTCAGATATGTTAAAAAGAAAAGTTGCTGAAGCTGCAAGAGATGGAACCATTCCGCAACAAATGTCGAGTGCTGAAATAGGAGAACAGAGGAAGAAATGGTTTCGTAATGTTCCAGCTGAGTGTAAATTTAAAAGACCCCTAGCATTCTTTACACGAGATGCTGATATATCGTTAGGGGATATTATAAGCTGAGGATGGATCGAAGAACTAAACGTTTATGAGGTGAAGAGGGAGTTTTGAATTCAATATTTCCGATATCTACACGACATCAAGTCCTTTCAATTATGGGATATTAAGGAGTTAGTTATACAAAGATGATTAATCTGAAGATGAAATTTCAGGACAAACGGCTATGGAAACTGATCTAGCTAGAGGCTATGCATGGTTTTATTCACTGGAAACCTCACTAAACTCGACGTATCCGGTGACAAACGAGAAGGATGTTACATTGATTGTTAAGAGGCCACGAGTGATGCAAAATATGCCTCTTATAAAGATGGAACAAGATTTTTACAAGATCTTCAAATGGTGGCACTACGATTCTAGTACGGGAGAAGCTGTTATATGTGTTCAACCAGATGATGATTCTTAGAAGATTACCGAGGAATTATCCGAAGCCGTCATAGCACTTAAACGTATATACGGTATGGCATGGCATTTGAGTACTAGACCCTATGTGGCTAGTCAATAGTTCGAAGAAAGATATTGAATGTTTATTTTACAGTAAGATAAGCTTTGAATAAAAAGACAAAGAGCAAGCTCTCCAATTCCAGAAGATTGTCAATGTCTGCTTTTCAAATGACATACATTCTGGATCGACTTGGAATACTTCTTGGAGGAAGCTTGAAGAGAAAGAGACAAAAAAGAAAGAAAAGAAGGAAGCTCAGATAGCAGAGCGTGCTAGAATAGCATCGCTTAGGAGCTTTCGGTTTGGCAATACAGTGAACCGACCTCCTCCAACATATCAAATGCCGATTGCATTTGAGGAGCGTCGCAAGCCGCCGAAGAGATTCTTTGGTCGATAGAGTCAAATCATAGTGAAGACTTTTTAAAGACGATCCAGACTGCGGCAACATCCGAGAGGGAGTTTGTTGGTGCATATATGTCTATTGCCTACGTCTACGAAACATCATGTACATGTTTAGGGCTGTTATTGTTGAATATATATGTTAAATGTTTATGTAGACACTTTTTGTATGGCTCGTACGAGCAAGATTGGTTGGCTAGTACGAGTGACTCTCAGCCACTCGTACGAAGCAACTACTCGTACGAATCGGTGTCACATCAGTTACCCCACTCCAGTGCGAGTCATGTCGACCTATAAATAGTGGAGTGGTGTCACTAACTGTAACGCTTGATAGTTAGATGAAGTCCTGTTAAACTATATTCTGAAGTTGTACTTTGCACGTCTTTCAATACAAGTGAAGCAATTAAAAAATATCTTTCTGACTTGTGTGTTTGTCACCTCACTAACAATGAATTTCACCTCTGTTAGTTGAGTTAGATCAGCCGGTTGCTCAGTCGGTGGAGCGTCGATCCCCCGTCCACAGAAACATTGAAGATTTTGCTAAGGACTTGAATAAGTCCATGTCAGAAAAGCCTACCACAGATGATTCTGAATTAAATCATGACTATCTTGATCACATTATGAAGTTTTGTGCCTTACAAAGCAACAAGGGCTCAATTCAAAGTTTGGTCTGCAAATGAGCTAAAGGAAGAGATTGAAAGAATACAATCCATGCTCAAAGATCCTTTGAAAAGGCCTACTCCTTTTGTCTGGAAAAAGGCTAGGCCTAAAAATCAAGACCATGCCTTGAAGATCAAAAGGATGAAAGCTGAACTTGTTGGTGCACAATATGGAGCAACAACGCAAATTGCTAGGTGGTCTTACTCAAAAGTTGTTGATACCAATAGAAGGCTGGAAGAGCTTAGAAGAAAAGATCCCTCTGTTCCAAGAAAGCCAGATTATTCACGAACAACCATTACCCCTCAACAGACCCATGCCTCTAAAAGAAAATATTCAACCACTGCCTTCCCCACCATTGCCTTAAACGAAGTAAAAAGGCAAAAGTAGATGGAAGAAGAAGATCAACAGAGGTATGAAGAACAATGAAAAAAGGGAATTAAATGTCAACTTCTTTATCATACTGATGCTGCAAGTGGTAAGCTCAGAGAATCTATATCAAGACTTGTTAGCAGACCCTCTTCACCAAACTCATCACAAATAACTATTCTCCCAAGAAAACCATCAGACTCAAAACTCTCAAGGGAAGTCATCTGAAGACACCCATGAATTGACTTTGCTGAGGTCAGATGGTAGAGCTGACAAGATAAGAATGGAGTATGTATATGGTCTGGATGCAGCTGACCTCCAAGATCTAATGAATCTTGAGCTTGAAAGGGATATTAAAGACATGATCTCCCTGGACTCTGAACTTTAATTTAAAGGACAAATAAGGGAATTGTTGATGAGGAATAAAGATCAGGAATAAAGACAAGCTGTGGCATCATCTGGGAGAGATTGTTAGAAATTATACCCTACTAAAGAACAGATGAGAGAAAGCCAAAATATTCTAGAACCTCTGATCCTGATTGTAACGCTTCGCATTTGTAACTTTCTGTTTTTAGCAAGTCTGCTTCGTGTTTCTAATTTTGGAAAGTCCAAACCTTGTAATCGCATATTATTTCCGAATCATTGTAAATCTAAGGCTTTGATTGTAATGAAATTGATCGACTATACGCAATTCGAAATCTTTATACGCATTTATATCTATGATCATACATGCATTTGTTACGCATTTTATAGCTTCGAATCAACTTGCATATTCTTATCATATATTCATGAAAGTTAAACGTTTCAGATCAAGCAAGCAATCAACAAGTTAAACGCAAAATGCATAGACTTTTGGCACCATGATTCTTGTTACACTTATGTTAATTATTTGCAAGACATGTTTAGGGTTATGTAACACCTTTAATCATGTTTTAATCTTCCAAAACACTTCACACTTGATTTACATATAAAATACATTATTTAAATAAAAATTAAAACCATTTATATAAATTAATTAACAAAAAAGAGGGCTGCCATATGTTGATGTTTTGGGCTTGTTTCAAGTTTAAACACCTACTTATCTTGTCCAAAGCCCAACCCATTGAAACCCTAATCCTTCCCTATATAAACTATCTTTCCCCATCCATTTCCCACTTTTACAAGCCTCCAAAGACATCAAAAACACTCTCAAAGTCCCTAACATATTCAAAAAATGCAGCAGCCATATCTGAGTTTTTTTGTGAGTTCTAACTCACTTCTTCGACTAATTCTTCCATATTTCTTCTTCTAAAACACATGGATAACATCTAGGAAGGTTTTCACAGGTTTGCTTGGGCAAACTAAGGTAACCTCACCATTTTTGAGGTCCAAAGTGCCATAAATTTTCTGCCCATTTTTATCTTCTTATAACTTTAATAATTTCATGTTTTCTTATGTTTTCTTCCTCAACAATGTTTGCTAAGCCCCATGGGATGTTACCATAGGTTTTCCATGGAAAGCCAAGGTGGAACAATACCATTTTTAGGACAAAACTTTCTATTTTGGAAGATAAACTTATAAACTTTTCTTAAACTTGTTTTAAACATAACAACTCTATGCTACTTGTGCCTCTAATCAAGTTTATGGTTAGTGAGCTAGCTAGACTTGTTCCATACAAAATCAAGAGGTATAACATGCCTCTAAACTTGTGGTTTTTACTAGGGTTTTAAACCTACAAGTGTTGAGCCATCCAAGCTTACAAGCTTGTGTTTGGTGAAGGTGTGATTACATGGAGGCATTGGCTATCCAACTTTTCAATCCACCCCTCACTTGATGATTTCTATCCATTAAGCTACGGTTCACTTTCATTAGAGTAACAAGGCTACGGCACGTCCCTAAACGTTGCCATGTTCAGGATGCACGCACCTAGCTTGCTTATTCGGTTCGAAGCGTAGCTTAGTGAAGTACTTTATTCATGACCATCCTGATTGTCCTTGTGGCAATTTGTGTATTGGTGAATCTTACGAAAGAGGTTTAGGATGGTTATCCTCCTACCTCCATGCATGACTTCTATGACTTCTATGATATCCATGACTTATAGAAATCCATGATTTATATATGATAAACTTGTAATAATACATGTATAGTATATATGTAAATAATAAACATAACCGAACCTTTGACGATAACCATATGGTTATTTGTCCTAATATTAGGTTATTTTATCTAAGACCTAACCATCGTTACGATACTATTGGGCATGACCCATAAAAACACAAACACCCTTCGGGGCTTATAGTGTCAAAACGAGCGTTAACGTTTAGATAAATACTTTCGACTATGCATACTTTTTGCATACATTAAATTCCTAAAAATTACCAAACTCCATCGTGTTCCAATACTCACGCACCTATGTTTCCTTGTGTAGGATAACTTGGTGTTCGTCCCCCTAAACAACCTAAACGCTTTCACGGAATTAACTTTGCAAACCCGTGAGTACACTCGACACCCTTTTTATGCTTTACACTTTTTGGGTGCAATATGTTAACCTATCAAAAGTACACTAAATCACACATTTATTCTATGAATGCACACAAACAATCCATCAAACATGCTATAATTATGTGATACTTGAATTGTTACTTGGTATATTCTTATTTGATACTAAATGTCATTAACTTCGATAAAGCATCCCATAACATGTATAGCGCTGTAAGCGTAACGCACCGCCCGTGTACTTGTGGTCATGTTAAGTTTTATTCTATTATGCGATACACTAGAGGATTGACTTGTAGTTCACATGCCTTGTTTACATTTATCTCGTATGCTAGCTTATCATGTGGACTTATTTAAACGGTTTTTTAATACTATTGCTATGTCATCAAACTTGTGTACTCGCCAATACTTTGTTATTGAACTATACTTTTTAACATATCGCAGGTTGATGAAGTTGGTATGATGAAACTTAGTAGGATCGGATAGAAAAACGCTTAGAATGCTAAGTTAATTATTATGTTTTTGTTGAACTTATTTCGTTGTTGTTATTTTGTATTTGAATTATGTTGTAATTGACAACTTGATGATTTGAAATGAAATAAGTTGTTTAATGAAATATTGTCACTAATAGTGTTATGATGTCTTGAGCAATCTAGTTCGTCTCACTCTGATGTTTCCACCAGCGGTTGGGGTGTGACAGATTGGTATTAGAGCCATAACTATAGGGAATTAGGTAGAATTGCCATGTTCGACCTAGTCTATAGTTTAAGTGTCCAACTTGACCCTTCTTGCTTCATGACTAAAATTTTAATTCTTCATATTTGCTTCTTCCTATTTCTTTTGTTTTAATATAGATGCAACGTGTTTTTCCTAAGAAACTTATACACTTGAAGACTTGAAGACACTCATACTATAAACGAGACGATCTCACCAAAATAGGGGTGAAACCTGCACTTTGGTGATCACTCTCAATCCGCGTAATTCGATTTTATACGAAACTACACCATCAAGTTAGGAGTGAAATCCACATCTTGATGGGAATTTCCATTTCATACTATAGTGGACCCTTACCAACGAGTCGGAATTCGATCCTCGTTTGGTAAGTACCAACCACACTTAGGGTACGATGTTGTCAAGTTAGGGGTGAAACCCGCACCTTGTCAACTAGTCATGTTCCTCGATTTTCAATCTCGCCAAAGTTTTGATTTTTCGATCGGTTAGAGACGTGTAGTAACTGGAAGGGTAAAGTGCCGTTAATCGCTTCTCAACGAGAGCACTTTACCTATTGGCCAAAGCACGTTTCTCTAATTTCAAAGGATCTCGATTCACTTTGGAATAGTTGACGTTTCTAAACCCGAAACACTCCAATGTTTTATTAAGCCTATCTTTTATGTATCTCAATTATCATGTGTTTTAATACTTGTTAGCTTATTCATTTCTGTCCCGATGCACCACTCACACACCATTCGTAACCGAAAACAATAATAATAATCCTTGTGAACCAACTAAATTTATACTCCTTACGCAAATCATACGTGTTTATGCTTTTGAATGCTTATATGCTTGTGGTATATATGTGAATTCATACATGTTACATGATACTTATATGCTAAAACGAATTCTTTTTATAAAAACGCATTATGATCAAAGCCTAAATCTATCTTCTATTGTCGAATCCTATAGATGTCTTTCTCTCAAAGCGTTATGGGCAGGAGGAAGTCAAAGTCCAAGTCAATGTCCCAATCCGATTCTATGTCCAAAAAGGACTGCATGAAGTTCATGGCCAAACAAATGGCCGAGCATATGGCCAAGGTCATACCCGAGATCATCAGCAAGATCCAACCCCCACCTAATGCCGAATCACCTCACACCTCCGTCGACTCCAAGGCCTAACCACCTAAGACAACCTTCACCCACAAGCAATTTTGCTCTTGTAATTCCTTACTTTCATCGGCGAAGGGGACGCCACCAAGTTACTACAATGGTTCGACGCCATTGAGGTAACTTTTAATCAAAGTGGTTATCCCGACCACCTGTGTACCATGAACGCTACGGGGTTCCGATCAAGGGCTCTTGATTGGTGGACTTCCGAGCGTAACGCTCGTGGTAACGAAGCCGCTCATGCCCTCCATTGGACCGAGCTTAAGAAATTAATGAAAAGTGAATTTTGCCCTCCCCACGAACGCCAACGATTTCAGACTGAGTTTTGGAACCTCAAGCAGGTGGGGAATAACAACGCTGGCCTCACGGCCTGTTTTAAGCAGCTGGGTGCGATTTGCCCAAGCCAAGTCAACACGGCCGAAAAGGCAGTTGCTAAGTACATCCGTTGCCTTCCTCCTCACCTAGCGGACATGGTCGATCCCACCTCACCCAAAACCCTCGAGGAAGCTTTTCGTTTGGCTGCTCGACTGAACAATAGCCATGTCCTTCATGAAGCCTCCAAGGCTCCACTAAGGAAAGCCTACCAAGCCACCACCGAAGCCCTCACCGAGCCTACCTCACCTAAACCTCCAAGAAGCAACACCAAGGGCAAGAAGCGGAAGGCTTCGAGCCCGAACTGCGCGGTAGTCACTCCACCAAACCTCCAACAGCTAGCCTTAGCCTCACCCGAACCCATCAAGAAAACATACACTGGGCCGCATCCTAAGTGCAACACCTGTCCTTTCCACCACCCGGTTACTTCCCCTTGCCGCCTATGCACTATCTGCAATAGGTACTGCACTTCGCCCAATAGTGCCGAAATGCTCCGCAAGCCCCCATCAACCAAGCCTGAGCATAACCGCACCCCAAAACCCTACCGCCAACCAAAACCAACCCCTTGCACCCGCCGCTCGTGCCTGCTTCAGATGCGGAGACCCAAACCATTTCGCCAACAACTGCCCGCAGTGCAACAACGACAACAACAACCAGCAGCAACAGCAAGCTCGCGGCCGAGCCTTTGTCATCACAGCCTCACAAGCTCAAAACTCAAATGATATCATATCGGGTACGTTTCTTGTTAACAATGTTTACGCTACGTGTTTATTTGATACTGGTGCGGATAAAAGTTTTGTATCCATTGAATTCAAACCATTGCTTATGTGTAGTCGTTCTAAGTTGCCTAAATCATTCGAAATCGAAGACGCTGATGGAAAATCCATCACTGTCGATCCTGTCCTTTCTAATTGTTCTTTAAATCTCAACGATCATACGTTCTCTAATAATCTCATACCCATACAAATGGGTTAGCTTCGACACCCTTTTTATGCTTTACACTTTTTGGGTGCAATATGTTAACCTATCAAAAGTACACTAAATCACACTTTTATTCTATGAATTCACACAAACAATCCATCAAACATGCTATAATTATGTGATACTTGAATTGTTACTTGGTATATTCTTATGCGATACTAAATGTCATTAACTTCGATCAAGCCTCCCATAACATGTATAGCGCTGTAGGAGTAACGCACCGCCCTTATACTTGTGGTCAATGTTAAGTTTTATTCTATTATGCGTTACACTAGAGGATTGACTTGTAGTTCACATGCCTTGTTTACATTTATCTCGTATGCTAGCTTATCATGTGGATTTGTTTAAACGGTTTTTTTAATACTATTGCTATGTTATCAAACTTGTGTACTCGCCAATACTTCGTTATTGAACTATACTTTTTAACATATTGCAGGTTGATGAAGTTGGTAAGATGAAACTTAGTAGGATCGGCATAGAAAAACGCTTAGAATGCTAAGTTAATTATTATGTTTTTGTTGAACTTATTTCGTTGTTGTTATTTTGTATTTGAATTATGTTGTAATTGACAATTTGATGATTTGAAATGAAATGAGATGTTTAATTAAATATGGTCACCAATAGTGTTATGATGTCTCGAGCAATCTAGTTCGTCTCACTCCGATGTTTCCGCCATTAGTTGGGGTGTGACATTTATAATAATTGAACATCTACTAAAGCCAAGCTCTGTTGAAAAAAATAGTCAAAGGTTGCCCAAGCAAAGTTCTGATGAAGACTAAATTCAACGGTTTGCCAAGGCAAAGCTCTGTTGACCACTAAAGCCAATGGTCTGCCAAGGCAAACTTTTGTTGAAGACTAAAGCTAAAAGTCTGCCTAGGCAAAGCTCTGCTGAAGCCCAGTAGAGGTGTCTCATCAGTGTTTTCTATCATACTTGGTATTGTATAGTTTATAACAATGTTTAGCTTAGCAGATATTAGAGTGTGTTTTAGTTTGTTACATGTCACTTTCAATGTGACGTCAGCATAAGATGCTCATCTGTTTGCTCTGTACTATGAATATAACAGGACGTGTACTGTTCTATTTATCACTATCACTTCATCTTGACATGTTGTGTATGAGCAAATCAGAGTGATCTTAGGCTGAGGGGAGTTTGTAATCTTTCATGCATGTAAACAATTGATTTATAAAAGCATGTTAGTGAAAGCAATCTTTCTATTGTTGTGAATACAAAGTTTATTATTTCCACTTCACTATTCATACATGTTTATCCACTTACATTGGTTTTATCTTAAACATTCACAACAATATTAAACTCAGATCATAACACCTGTAAATTCGGAACACTAAAATAATTAATATTAAATGTTTATATCTGATTTTAAAGGAATTTAATAAACGTAGATTTGATTTAATAATTATCTAAAAATATCCAATGATGTTTTTTTTCCAAATACCATTTAATTATGTTGTGTTATAATAGTTCAACAAAAATCTATTATGTGATGGAATTACTAGATATTTTATTGGGATTTTACAATAAATAAAAATGAATTAGTTTTCAATTTAAATATATAGTTGGATTTTATTTGTTAATATTGGATCCATTCTAATGAGTAAATAAAAAATCGATAATAATGACAATTCATTTAACGTATTTATTTGCCTAAAAGTAGAGTTATTATTTCGGACCAAATCTTTTGCTACTATTAGAACTGAGTTTCATATTTGTAAACAACTATTGATTATCACAATACAATTTACAAAGAGAAAGTCATCATCAACGATTTTTCATTAATCTCAAAGGATTCATATTATTTTGTAAATCTATTGATTCTATAGACTCCCCCTCAGACGATCATGTAACAAAACAATTTTTACAAGAGAAAAGGTGATTTGTGCAATAATAGATCATTAACATGTGTGATCTATTTATACTAAGTACGAAAGCTCTTCTCAGTGATTGGCTGACATCAACCTGATAGTGACATCTAACATTTCTAACAGAAAAGATTCTATACATGTTGCAAACATCTATGCTGCAACATCTGTGCAAATCGTATCATCTGTTCTAACAGTCAAACATGTTGCAAACATTTGTGCGAATCTTATCATCTGTTCTAACTAGTCAAAACATTGATAAGATGAATACTTTTACATTGGGAAATCACTATCTAAGCTATCATATGTTGCAGTTATCCAAACATATGTTTGGCCATATAGATGTTTGGTCTTCTTCATCAGACCTTTGACTTCATTAGTGCTTTGTTCTTCAACAATCTTTCGCTTTCAACAGATGTTGTTTCTTTTTGAACAGTGGTTCCAAGTCTTGATAAGATGTTTGCGTTTTCTTGAACATATGTTTTGAATAGGTGTCCAAGATTCACTATCTTTGGGGTGAGTCTGGTTCAATCTTTTGCTTGTTTCTTATCAGTGGATCATGCTTTGGCTTTTAAATACCATTTGTTCTTTTGTAGGTCCAACAATCTCTCTCTAGACCAGATGATGCCAAAATAGATGTTTATTAGATCAACTTTTATTCCTACTCATCATGCTTTTGACTTAAGCTTCGAATTGTCTTTCAGATCGTTTAGATAGCATGTCATCAGCATCCATTTAGAGTGGAAGAATCATCAGATCTTGTAGATCTTCAATTTTTAATCTCATGACACAGTTCATTGAAGTCTTTTTCACTTTGCCACTTGCCATGACTATTGTCAATTCTTGGTTGGCTTTGTCTATGGACCACTTTAGAATTTTAGAGCTAACATGGGTTATTGGGAGTGATGTTATTGGAAGAGTGATGGTATATGCATTCCCAAGACTTACCTATCAGATCTGCTAGATTGGTATCAGGATCACATACATTATCATGTTTTTGATCCTTTCCTTTATAATATCATCTTCAAATCATTTCACATCTTCTAGAGATATATCCTTATGTCTTTTGAGATGGCTTCTTACCATAGAAGAGGCATGTCTTGTAGATGGGAGATCAGATATAATGGCCTTGGAACTGATAGGTAGTTCTTCATAGTTAGGCCTTTTGGGGACTGAGGGATCTTTGGCTCTTAAAGTTTCTAATTCCTTGTAAGTTTCCCTAATTGTTGGTTCATCCCAGCTTAGCCATGGATTGCATTATACCATATTTGGTAGCAACCATCTCATCCTTCATTCTTCTCAATTCAATCTTCCTTTTGACCAGTAGGTTTTCTACCTGCAACCCAGTTGGGAAGAATGGGCTTGATATCTGGATTGAGCTTTAGCATCTCAATTTGGGTGATTTCTTCTAGAAGGGCTTCTACAGACCAACCAGAGAATTGGGCTATTGAAGCTCTGTAAGGCTTGTTTGGCATGATGAAATCCAATTAGTCTTCCCTTAATTCTTTTTTGAGGTCAGGGTTGCGAAGTAGTCCTTTGGAATCCTTTTGACTAGCATCTTCATCAAAGTCTTCAAGTCTATTCACCTTAGTGAATTCTGTAGACATGATTTGTGAGCCTCCTTATCACTTTTTCCCTTGCTTTTGAAAGCACTATCTTTTAAGCTAGCACAAGTTTGAGCTCTAGGTATCTTGTACATTTTTGGGTTTCCAATATCTTCTAAGGGATAGAAAGGTAATTGGCTGATGTTGGTGCATATTCTATGACAACATCTTAATAGTTTAATTATTTAGTCTTTAGATATTTTGTGTTGGGCTTAGCGTTATTGGTTAGAGAGTTTATTATTGTAATGGGCTTGGAGAATGGCCAGGCCCAGTTAGAAGCCCAGTTCACAGACATGTGGTATATAAACAGGTTTTGTGATTATGGTTTGTAACAATAAAAGAGATTACTGAAAAACTGAACAAAGAGGCTACAGAGAGAAAATTTGCAAAGAAAGAGAGAGAGAAAGAGAGAGAGGCAAGATCATAGAGATAGGTTGTGAGGTTGTGTGAAGTATTGAGTTGATTGTAAACTGCAAGTTGGATAATCAATAGAATATCGATTTAATTATAATTCTGTTTCTATTGTTTTCTGTGACAATCTGATCTAGAGGATTCCACACTCTAGGTTAGATAGACAATTCTATGAAAGATCCATAGGATTAAGGGACCTACAATTGGTATCAGAGCATTAGGCTCTTGATTGGCTCGGTTCAGAATTGTTTGGTGCAGAAAACTAGCTTTTTAGTGGTGTTGACGATTGGTTCGAATTTTGGAGGCTGTTCTAGGGTTTCTGCTACTACTTTCAGATAAACAACAAATGAAGGATCATTAGAAAGGATTTCGGGTAATCAGTGAGGATTTCGGATCATCATTGTGGTTTCGATCATTAGTGTGGATTTCGATCATTATTTTTGACTGTTTCGGATAAGGACTGTTTCGGATACACTGTTCGGATGCTGGTTCGAATTACTATTTCGGAATACTGTTTTGAATAACTGTTTCGGATTACTAATTCAGATTACTGTTTCAAATTTAATTTCGGATAAGGACACTATTCCGAATTAAATTTCAAGGGTGGAATTTTACTGAGCTGACGTACTCGGTAATAAGCATTTTCTTGAATAGAAAATTACCCGTAAACGAACTCTAAAAACGGATTGTACAGATTGAACTGCCTTATTTTTAGGACAAAAAACGGCACGAAAATCCCGAAATAGGTTTTGGACAGTATATACAATTGGATTCGTAATCTTGAGACGAGTCTAATGGTATAATTTGGTAAAAACAGTTTTCGGACAAATTTGTGAACATTTTTAACAGGACGGTTTCGTTACAAACTCGACAAGGACAAGTAGAGAAGTTGGATTTGGACTTGGATTTTGACATAGGTATACCAAAATCAAGTTAAACTCCTAAGTTGCATAATTAAAGATGGTCAGAATGAATATTGTCATTGGGATTGTTAGTAACTAGCTAGAACTGATAACTGTTAAATAGTATGCTGATTAGAAGAAGAAGTTTGAGGCATTTGTTCAAAGTGAAGATACTAGAATGTGAAGCTGTATGATTGATGGGTACATTGCTCCCACATGACGAGTTGACGGGAGAGTTCTAGTGATTTCTTATGAGAAGATGGATGAATCTGAGAAGCGGGTGTGTTGATGCTGAGAAGTGAGCTTTAATAGTAATAAAGAAAACCTTACCTATGGAAATTAGCTATAGTTTCCATAAGTATGTGACATCTAGAGAACTGTGGAAAGCTCTAGAAACCATTATCAGTGTTCTTCAAGAAAGAGTACAAACAATAGTGCTTCTGTGAAAAGTGTTAGCTCAAATGCTAAGTCAACTGGACATGCATGTGTAACTGAGACACCTGTGGTGAAAGTTGAAGAAGTAGATGATATGGTGAATGCAAAGAAGGAGATTGTCGAGAAGAAAGATACAGGAGTTTTAAAATGCATAGACGATGTGAATGAACTTATAACAAAGTTAAAGGTAAAATCAGAATCTGTAAGTCGTACCTTTCATAAATGCACTGAACTACAAGGTAAAGTTGTTAGACTATCGGAGCAAAACAATATTCTGTTAGCTGATTTAGAAAAATTAAGAGAGTCAAACGTTCTTTTGATTAAAAGAAAGTCAAATTGTTTAAATAAACTTAAATCAAATGAACAAGAAATCTGTTGTTTAACAAGCAAGGTCAATGAACTGTTATAGATAATTGATTTTGCTCGTCAAACTGTGGAGGATAAAGCTAATGAATTTTCTGAAAAGTGCAGGGAATTGGCCATTGCACAAGACCAAATTGTTGAACTAAATGGAAAGTTGACAAACTTGGAAAATATACATTAGTTAGGACTAATATTCAAAGACAGTTGAAAAGAGTAACGATAAAACAGGAGTGGGGTTTAGTAAAGCTTCACCTTCTAAGGATCAGGAATACTCTGATGTTTATGATCTAGACTCCGCGTCTCTCTCTGATTCTTCCTGCTCTGTCTCTCTGTAACATGAGTATATGGGTAAATAGATCAATAGGATGTTGTTTATTTGTCTGCTTTGCCAATCGATCAACTGTCGTCGCCGGTTGCTCATCGTCTTCTAGGGTTTTCATTTTCCAAATTATAATTAGGGTAGCTGTCCCATCTGATGTCGGATAAACACCTGACTTCACCTGATCATAGTGTCAAACAGATTGATAAAATCAGTTTTGTAACAATCGTGATAGGTCGGCGATTAATCGCTAGTCGTCCAGTAACCGAGTAATTTTTAGTTAATCAGTCCATTAATCGCTAGTCGAGCCTAGTTGGACCTAAATACCCATAGTCCCATACGGCCACAATAATAATCCGAATACATGCGGTTTGATGAGCTCAAAGTCAAAGGGCACAAGAAGATGCACAAAGGGTTTTATACAAACTGGTCTTACTGAAACAAGATTTGATTTTTATCTTCCAACTATGGCGATGGAAACTCGGTATCATAGCTGTAATATACATATATATACATAACCGAACCCTTGATGATAATCGATTGATTGTCCGTCATGGTACAAGGTTACATCACCTAAGTACTTAACTTCTCGTTACGATTCTAATGGGTATCTTAACCCATGAAAAACATCAACCCGAACGGGTATCATAGTGTCAAAATGAGTATTAAGTCTAGTTGGTTATTTTCTCGTATACATACTCTGGTATATTTAATTTCCTAAATCCTCCATTATCATCCGCATACTTACCAACCCACATTTTCCTCTTGTAGGATAACTCAGTGATCCTTCAACTCTCCAAACTCTTCATGGAAATTACCAAGTGGAAGCTTGCAAAACCGTGAGTACTGTAACAACTGGAAAATAACTGGAAATTCCGTACAATGTAATCACAAATTTCATATTATAATCTCATGCATAATTATCGTAACTTTAATTCAAAACTAATTTGTACGTTATTTGGGCAAGTAAATCTGATCATAACATATACTGGTTTCCATTACGACGAGAAACAAATGAAAACAATGCCCTAAAAGTGTTGCTAGAAAGTGCTGAACGCACTAATCACGGTGACACTAACTGTGTCGGAAAACCCGCTGAAACGAATCAGAACAAGGAATAACGGATGTTAATGCCATACCCGAGTCATATATAAATGAAAACACATATTTGACAACAACTATTACAATAATACATACTTTCCGGTATAACGCCTAATTTGCAAAATTGTCCGTTTCGACCAAAAAGGCGACAAATAGAGATTTTTGGTAAACAGTGCACAACTTGACTGGAAAGCGGCCGATCGTCGAAACGACGAATATTTCAGTGGCCGATAGCCTCATCCGGGTGTCTAGTGAACTAGTTAAGCGTTATTTGGAACTCGGAATCCATTCAACTAACATGAGGTCACGGAATCACAACTTTCGGAAAAGTTCGACGGCGGATCATAAAAGTGCCGATATCAACCGAACGGTCGAACGGAAGACATACCGGCAACCCTAACTCATCGTATATTCGTCTAGCGAACTAGTCATGAATATTTTTGGATCGGAAATGCCCTAAATAGACACCATATTAGTGGTGGTAGTCGAAAACAAAGGCTTCCGGTACTAAATATATAGTTCCGTCATCCAAAACTTATTTTGGAGAATCTATGGATTAGATGCCATGTAATTATACCCTAAAAACAAATCTTATGCTTAAGATGCTAGATCATTAACCCTAATAAACATACTTAATTAAATTACCATAATATCTTTATTTATAACATGTGGTAAAAATCAATTTACACTTCACCCCCCTCCATTTTGACGGTCACAAAGTGGTCCCACCACTTGATTTTGGTTGAAAAATTGTGATCTTATGTATGGTGCTAAGGAAGATTTGATGGACTTGAAAGATAACATGATTATAAAAGATCATTTCTCATGATCTTATCTCATTATTTCACAAAAAAAATTGCAACATATTCTCCTCCCTTCCCCCCTCTTGGTCACGTCAACAACACCACCACCCTAAGCCTCTATTGTGCCACCCTTGAACACCACTTTATACATCATTAGAAGCCTAATCAAGACTAGTAAAGGAGTTTGCATGGATGGAGATCATTAGGGCCTTCTAAGGAGCTTCTTTTCTTCCATAATCTTCAAGAAATTTGTGCACCCATTGTGAGCTAATCTCCTCCGTAATCTAGCTTATTTTATGCTTAGATTATTAGTGTACAAGTTGATCATCTTGTACATCATTAGAAGCCTAATCAAGAAAAGATAAGTTAAAAATCCTAAAACACAACATAAGAATAACACTAAATATTGTTTATTTTGTGTTGATTATATGTTTATATGATTGTTAGATTGTATATTGAAGTTGTTTATGTTGATATTATGATATAAAAGTGAGATGATCTAGTGTGATTTAGTATAAAAATAAAGATTTAAACATGATAAGAAATCTAAACAAGATCAACACCTACATCATCAATGTAAAATACTACAACTTAAAGGTAATTTTTATACATATGAATGATTTTATAAGATGTAAACATATGTATTTAAGTTATAATCACCTTAAAAATGTGTAGTAATCAAGGGGTAAAGTACTTGAACTTGTTTAAATAACATGCTAAGATATTGTTTTGAAAATGATAATAAACATTAAAAAACCCTCTTGATTTACTAGGATTTTTAAACAACAAAAGTCATGGATGATGATATGTAGATTATGTTAAATAAATATTAGATGGTTTGTTGATGATGATTACGAATTTAAACAGGTTTTAAATACGTTTTTAAAACGTGGAAAACGCCATAGTTTAGGGGAAACTATGGCGAAATTTTCTAAAAATCTAATCGCGATTAAAGCATGATTAGTGGGGTGATTAGTGAGACTAAACGTGATTAGTAACTTAAAACGTCATTAAGTAGACTCTAATGACGAAGGGTTATCTCTAAATAACCAAGTGTTTAAATAAAGTTACAAATATATGTTTATAAGTAAAATAAATACTTTTACTTATAAATGGTATGTATACATGTGTCTATTGTATATGTATGTGTTAGAAATTTAGGGTGTTCACAATAAAATACCCAATCCTATACAAATACAAACAGTTAAACAATATACCAAGTATTGGTGACATAATAAACACATTCTCACAAAGCGTCGAACAATAAATCGGACAATTAAAGCAATACGAAAAATGGCGGACATTCAATATTTCCCGTCGCGTCGACGACCAACACGTGAACCGTCGGCACGAAAGGTCGCTATGACACCGGGCGATCCTCGACGAAAATGAGCATACAATGAACAACGCCGACGACGAGTCTAAATATATTTTTTTGACGACTCAACATATATATGTTATGGAAACCAAAAACCCGGAAGGTTAAGTGTATTAAAAGTTAGAAAAAAATTATAAGTAAACACTTATAATGAAAATGGGCTTATATACATATACATTCGGGCTAGGCCCAAAATTGTGAAAATAAAATGTTAGGCCCAAATTCCATAAGTATTCATGGATGTGGCCCAAAAACAAATAAAAGCCCAAAGATATAAAGTACATGGGCTAGGCCCAAGGATATAAAAAGACATGGGCTAGGCCCAAAGACAAAAAGACATGGGCTAGGCCCAATGACAAAAAGACATGGGCTAGGCCCATGGACAAAATTTCATGGGTTAGGCCCGGTGATAAGAAAACGAGGGCTAGGCAATATAAAATTACA
Source organism: Scalesia atractyloides (assembly GCA_947069175.1). Taxonomy (NCBI): domain Eukaryota; kingdom Viridiplantae; phylum Streptophyta; class Magnoliopsida; order Asterales; family Asteraceae; genus Scalesia; species Scalesia atractyloides. The sequence goes on from CAMTDV010000023.1 coordinate 75,016,672, forward strand.
TGGACTAGGCCCGGTGACAAGAAAACATGGGCTAGGCCCAAAGACATAAATTACATGGGCTAGGCCCGGTGACAAGAAAACATGGGCTAGGCCCAATGACATGTGAAGGGCAAGGCCCAGTACACACATTGGTTGAAAAACAATAATATATATATATATATATATATATATATATATATATATAAAGAAATATATATAACAATATTCATCGAACAAATGAACTACCAACACTAAGATCACATTATAATTTGTTCAATCATAACAAGTAAATAAATAACAAGAATTCAAGATGAACAACGAGTACAAGGTCCATTGAGACCTAGGTGTCTAATGAAACCAATACGCATGTAGGTTACATACGTTGCGGACAACCCAAAATTAAATAGTACGACTTAAAGGAACGCAAAAACTGTGAGCATGTCCCTCCTTTCACTTATTTTAAGTTTTGTTTTAAGTTATCGAGGGGAAAATACATGCCAGGTCAAAACAGTATGTTAGCTATGAGTTAGCAGATAACAGATCACTGTGCGTAAGTAGGAAATAACAGTAGTAACCATTAATCACTTAATGACCAAGATGCAAAAGAGGTAGATCTATTGAGTTTGAGACCCGCTCCACTCCTGGTTGGTATACCCATTGGAGTGCTTTTGTGATCCCAAAATGTCAAAGAAGTCTCAGTTTGGTTACATACTTATGGCACTAGTATGTCAGGGTGCTCGCGAAACACTGATAGATCCTAAATTAACTCATTGATGCTAATAACATACTTGGATTTCAATACAGGTTTTCAAAGATGACATTTGGATACGAAAACATTAAACTACATGAACTCGCCAACTTTATGTTGACTTTTTTAAAATTACATGTGTTTCAGGACGCAGGATTTGAGATGGTGATGGGATCCGGGTATGGGATTATCAAGACAACAATGTACCACCTTTTGGAGGGTTTGCCCTTTATATCCCAACCTCGTTTGGGTATATAGAGGTCAAAGCCTCAACATGAAATTGTGATGAAAACACTATCCTATTTTGGAACAATGTCTTATAAACTATGTTTGTAATGGTAACCTGAAACTGATAACAATGTGATTTCACTTTTTGATGGTTGTAATATTGGAACGAAACTTATGAATGGCATGCATCATTGTTAATTTATAATGTTTACTATATTGGGTGCAATGATTACCTAAAAGTCACACACTTGCGATTCCGCTATGACCAGGGTGTGACAAGTAACCTTGACCCATTTCTCTTTTTACACAATTTGGGTTGTAACATGTTGACTTACAATATACACGAATACACACACTACATGCTTTAAACACTCGATCTGTTATACATACTTAGTGTTATGCTTAGGTTCGTGTTAGATTCATACATGCTTCTTGTCATTAACTTAGCTAGCCCTAACTTAACATATATAGCGCTATAGGAGTAGCACACCGCTCGTCGGGGTATTGTTATGCTTAAGCTGATTCTTATTCTTATTCATACATTAGTCTCGTTACTTTGTGTGACGAGGGACACTTAATTCTTGTGGACACTTGAGTTTGATAATTAGTATTGCATGCTAGCTTACCTTATATACATACGCCATGTGGATTTGAGTAAACTCTTTTATACTTATGCTATGTGCTTAAACTTGTCTACTCGCCAATACTTTTTGTATTGAACTATACTTTTAACATGTTGCAGGTTAAAGATGTTGAATATGACGAATCTAGTAGGGACGACATAGAAACACACCTAGAGTGTTAGGTTTTTATGTTGTAATATTTGTTAAATTGTTATGTTGTAATTGACAATTTGATTTATTGTGACATCCCGGTTTTTCAGATATCTTAAACGCACTACTTCAAAGTTATTTGTTCCTACGTTAATTTGGTTCGGAGACTTAAATTGCACGCTCGAAATAATTATGATAATTTCGTGTACTTGTCAAATAAATTATGTGCTACGTATTAAACGTTTATAAGTTGGTGCGTTATTATGTGATATCCGATTTCGTGTTTTATTTTAGTTATAAAGTATAGATGTAGTAAATAAATAAATGAATCGAATCGAGCCGCGACATGAGCCAACCTCATTTCCTTACGACTCAAGTAGTTCATCTAAACTTGAGGACCAAGTGTTAGACCCAAACCAACCCACCCAAACCCTTTCGGCAGCGAGCACACACCCAACCGCAACCCTTCCCTTTTCCCTTTCACCTTTTTGCGCTATATATACACATACATGCATGAGCCTTTCTTCACAAAACAAAAACATACAAACCCTAGTTGTGAAAACAGCCGACGGCAGCCTTTCCTTCATCATCCCGGTCGCAAACAGCCTTGATACACCCCTCTCGGTCGCAACAAGTCTTCCTCACTCTTTCTCTCGGTCGCGATTTTCTTCATCATATCCGAATCGGCTCTTGTCCAAGTCTCGGCTCATTGATCTTTTATTAAAGGTTAGGATTTATCATTGTTTGCAAGATTACATTCGGATTTATATGTTTGAAGGTAGTGTTATGTTAGCCGATTTATTTATGATGTTTGCAAGTTTGATGTTTTTTCGAAATCTGGAAACATAGGCTGTGTTTTGTTGATAAAAACTATAGGTTATGATTAGGGTTTGCATGGGTATGATATATATGATGATATATGATTTGTAATTCTGTTCTTGATCGCCTATGTTCAATGTATCGAGGGTTTAAGCGAGTTAGATTGTGATAAAGTGCTGAATCAGAATGCTGAATGGTGGTTACAGCCAACTTCAACTGGCTGTAACTTGGTTATTATTTATCGAAAAACGGATTTTCTGAAGTCTAAAACGTAGAGTTTTGAAAAAGGATTCTAATGGCGCTGGATTCATATTTTTCTGAAGTCGTTTGATATTTTTAAGCAGCCAATTAAGTTCATAACTAAAGCTGTGAAAATCCTGAAAATTTGTTAGTTGTTTATCAAGTCGGATTAATAATCTGTAGGGAGTCGAATCACGAAATTTGTACAGCAACTAGATATGGAAATTTCCGGGAAACTCCCACTGGAATTTTGTTAATTGGACGAACGGTGATTTTTAAATAAATTCTTCCGTGGACTGCAGTCAGAAAGCGACGAATCTGACTGCAGCCTGGCATATTAATATTTACGAATAATTGGTAAAGTGTTAGGACTTGAAAAATTTATATAAAATTCTACAGTATAGTTTCACCTTCTGTAAAATATTAGAATTTTTGGAACGTTGGAACTATTTTATAAAAATCCTCGAAAACAGCCGAATTATGAGTATATAAGCTGAAACTTGATAACTTGCGAATGTGTGCACCAAAGTGTTGCATGGATTGGATTGTGTTATGATAAATTGTTTTGATCACTAAGTGCATATGAGGATACTTGCATGCATGTTTGAGTGTTAGGAATTATGATTGTGTGTACCGTTTTGTGCGTTAATTATGTGTAGGATTTGTATTGGTGTGTTCACACACTAACTTGAAATCAATTGAATTGTTGACGATTAGCGGTCCCATCATTTGCAACTTCTGTCTTACACTACGAGCAACTAAAGGTGGTTCACGGCCCCTAATTTTATCCGGTTTTAAACAACAGGGGGAGAAACATGTATACACTCTATAACTCTATCTTTTACGTTATTCGAAATTAACGTTATTAACTATTCGGTAACTAAGTTAATGTTAATGTACGTTATGGTCACTAAGCAGCTATATCACAAAGTTCTCGACAACTCTCGGATCGTTAGTATTGGGTTTAAATAGCGGGGAAATTATAAGTAGTACTACTGGGCCCGACAAGCCCCATCCGAGCTAGTCGCGCTAGCCGACCGGGTATGGTCAACGGGTGAATAATTTGGCCTAACTTCGCCATGGTCAGTGATAGGCCTGGCAACACGGAGCACAACAGTCAGCTTCGATCGCGAACACTTACGTGACATAACTTTAGGCTAGCTACCTATATATATTAACATTGAACTTAATTACGAATCAACAATATTATCCCGGGTTAGGGATAATGGAACCAACAACGTTATTATTCCAGGTTAGGAATAATGGGACATCATTATTATTCCAGGTTAGGAATAATGGGACATCATTATTATTCCGGGTAAGGAATAATGGAACTATCAGTATTATTCCGGGTTGGGAATAATGGAACTAAACCGTTATCCCGGGTTAGGGATAACGGGGGAAACAAACTTATAACCGAACAAACGAATTTATGAAAACCTGTGAACTCACTCTTCTTTAATGTTGACACTTGTTTCTTTACATGTTTCTCAGGACGCTAGGAGCTCTAGGTGCACTCACTTGCATTGATCAAGACACCTTTTATCGAGTCTCATTTACAAAATTGTTTTGGGTTTTTCATTTGTTTTGGCGTTTGTGTTGGCGCCCGTTCATCTACTTTATTTTCATGCTTCCGCTCAACCATAAAAACTAATGCTTCCGCTAAACATTGGAAACTAACTAAGACAATATAAAAACTACAATGAATGGTTAAACAAATGATTTTGGAAAACGTATTATCAAATCATATAGAGTCGTTCGACGTACTAGTGTCTCAGATTCTGGTTTGTTCACACGCCTCGCGGTAAAACTCCGCAAGTGGAAATTGAGGGTGTGACAGATTGGTATCAGAGCCACTAGCTATAGAGAACCAGGGTTTGCATTAAAAGTAGACCTAAACTATAGCTGAATACACGACACTAGACGTAGTTTGGCACCGAACTGTTATATCTTGTTATGTGATGTACCACAACTGTGTTGATGAAGAATATGAATGCATAGTAAGAAATGAATGCAACTCGTAACTAACTACACAACCTAACAGGCAATGTCATCATCATCCTCATCATCATCCGACAAACTTACGCAACCAAGGGCGCCAGGAAAGGCACCTATGGTGGAACCTTTACCATCTTATGGCGTGGAGACACGCTCAGCTGCGAGGAAAGGCTCGCTCTAGGGGAGGAGTCGTCATCACGCCCACTCATCGCTGTGCCGGTCAAACCGGTTAACTTTGTAGAAGTAGGAAATGACCTACTTAGAGATATGATACGGAAACAACAAGAACAAATAGAAAGAATGCATGAAACCATCCTAGCATAGGGATGGATGATACGACAACTGACAGGTAAAACTGGATCGCTCGAGGAAGAGCAACATACGAGTAAGATAGCTCGTAAACCTTAGCCAGAGATTGTCTATAAGGGCTGACTGGCTAGAAGACAGAGTTCTTGAGTCTAGCTAGAGAATTCAAGAACTGGAACAAAATCAGGCACCTGCACCAGTACCTGCCCCAGCACCGGCCCCTCCAGTGCCGGTAGAGGAGGATCCGGAAGAGGATCCAGAAGAGGATCCAGAAGAGGATCCAAAGAGGATCTAGAAGAGGATCCAGAAGAGGACCCAGAATAGGATCCAGAGGAGGATCCGGAGGAGGACCAGCTGTAGAAGCTGGAAATGCCGCGCAGGATGACGGCAACGATAGCGATTTGGGAGATGGAGACGTAGAAGACAGACACGTCTCGCTTATTTTATTTACTTTCCTTCAGTCTATTTATTTTCCCACTTGTGTTTAACTTGAGACTTTATAGTAAACTCATATGTTTATTTGGCACTTTGTAAGACGTTGAAACTTTATTTAATCAAGTATTTCTTTTGACTATTTAATTTATTTGAGTTGACTTAACTTGAAGAATTATTTAAGTATGGGATAGGATAACTATATTGGATATATAGACTTATCGGTGTGTGTTTATGTTGTCTTACGAAGATCCAAATGGCAACTGGACGTCACGGAAACCTTAACATGACGCCGAAGAATTAGCTGCAATGATCCAAGGGCACGTGAACGCAGCTCTAGCGGGTGTTCAGAACCAACCGGCCGTAACCATTATTAAATTTCATGTGAAAATCTAATAGTTGGGCTAGTAGAATTCCTCGTTGACTACCTGTCCTCTGTCAGCAGGAGAGGGTCTTAACCCCTACAAGATGTTCCTCGACGCGAATCCAAGCAAATTCACGGGGGCAGAAGGACCCTAGGATTGGTGCGCTGGATCGAAAAATCTGAATTTAGTATTTGAAATGTGCAACTGTCTGGAGGCCAACAAGGTCAAGTATGCAGCCTCAACACTGGAAGATGGGGCACTAACTTGGTGGAATGCGCAAGTCCAAACGCGTGGACTTATTGCTGCAAATGCAATGGTCTGGGCCGAGTTTAAGGCCCTAATCAAAGAAGAGTAATGTCCGCGGGACAGAGTTCAACAATTGGAGCAGACATTATGGAACCACAAGAGGTGGGATCTGAAATCGAAGCAAACACAGCGAAACATCACGACTTGGTATTTCTGTGTCCCGATCTGGCCAACACTGTGGAGAAACGACTCGAGTTCTACCTTGGGGGTCTGGTCCCGGAGATTCAGGGTATGGTAATGGCTAGCAACCCTGCAACTGAACATCAAGCAATCAGGTTGGCGCACAAACTCACCGATAAGGCGGTGGAACAAAAGAAGTTGCCAGCTCGGGGTACAACTAAAGTTGCCCCTGATAATAAAAGAAAGTTTGAAGACTCGTCTGTTCGACAGTCTTCGTCATCCCAGCCACAACAGGGGAACCAGAAACGGAATTACAACAGCCACCGGGGTCACCAAAATCAGCCCGCCAACAACAACCAGAACGCAAGCGGCTATGTAGGTCGAAAGCCGCAGTGCAATCGCTGTAATCTTCATCATCACGGCCCTTGTGCCGGGAATCGCTGCCAACGATGTGGCAAAGTGGGACATGCGGCAAAGGATTGTCGCGGGGAAATCATGTCCCGACAAAACCAAAATCAACCCCAGGGCGAGCAACAGGGTGTTAACCGGGGATGCTATCAGTGTGGTAGCACTGCCCACTTCAAAAGAGACTGCCCACAGCTGCGTAACAACAACAACAATGGTGGGAACAACCACAACCACAATAACCACAACAACAACAATAACAACAACAATAATGGAAATGGTGGCACAGGAGGTGCGAAAGGTCGCGCATTTACGCTGGGCCGCGGGGAGGCCAGAAACGACTCGAACGTGGTCACCGGTAAGTTCTCCCTTAATGAACATTTTGCTACTGTGCTTTTTGATACGGGTGCGGATAGGAGTTTTATATCTGAGTCTTTTAGGAAGAACCTAAATCTCACACCTAAACCCTTAGAGACCCCTTATATCATAGAACTAGCCGATGGTAAATCTGTAGATGTGACCTGTATAGTATCTGGCTGTCAACTCAAACTCGCGGGTCACACCTTTACCATTGATCTGATGACAACTACCCTGGGTAGTTTTGACTGGTAGTCGGAATGGACTGGCTATCCGACGTCCGAGCTGAAGTTCTCTGTTTCGAAAAATCTATCCGTATTCCGCTCTCTAACGACGAAATCTTGACGGTGCAAGGCGAGAAGGCAGGCGCCGTCACAAACATCATCACTTACATGCAAGCGCAGAAGTATCTTCGGAGGAAGAACTCTTTCGCTTTACTCGCACTGGTTACCAACAGCCTAAGGAAGAGAAACGTATAGAAGACATCCCCGTCGTCCGTGATTTTTCCGATGTATTCCCAGAGGAGTTACCTGGTCTCCCACCCCATCGACAATTGGAGTTTGAAATTGAATTGGCAAACCATGCAACTCCTATCGCCAAAGCCCCATACGCCTAGCTCCAGCCGAGTTGCAGGAGCTGTCTACCTAACTTCAGGAGCTGTTAGAAAAAGGATTTATCCGACCAAGCGCTTCGCCATGGGGAGCTCCAGTCCTTTTTGTCAAGAAGAAGGACGGGACCTTCCGCATGTGCATCGACTACAGGGAACTCAACAAGGTTACTGTCAAGAACCGATACCCGTTACCTCGCATCGACGACCTCTTCGATCAACTACAAGGGTCAAGCTACTACTCCAAGATTGATCTACGGTCCGGTTACCACCAGCTACGCGTCAGGGAGGAGGATGTCGCTAAGACGGCTTTTCGTACTCGGTATGGCTATTATGAGTTCTTGGTCATGCCCTTCGGTCTCACCAACGCACCCACGATGTTCATGGACCTCATGAACCGTGTGTGTAAACCATACCTCGACAAGTTTGTCATTGTGTTCATCGATGACATACTCATCTACTCTAAAGGTGAAGAAGAACATGCTGAACATCTACGATTACTGCTGGGATTACTTCAACAGGAGAAACTATATGCCAAGCTTTCAAAGTGTGACTTCTGGATTCGGGAAGTTCAGTTCCTTGGGCATATCGTAAATGAAAAGGGTATCCACGTCGACCCTGCCAAGATTGAAGCTATCAAAAACTGGGAAGCACCCAGGACACCGACGGAGATCCGTCAATTTTTGGGTTTGGCTGGTTACTACAGACGTTTCATCGAGGGATTTTCAAAGATCGCGCAACCGCTTACTACCCTCACCCAGAAAGGCATCAAGTATGCTTGGGGTGACAAGCAGGAAGCGGTATTTCAATTGCTGAAACAGAAACTTTGCATTGCACCCATTCTGTCCTTGCCGGAAGAGGACAGATGACTTTGTAGTATATTTTGATGCTTCCATTCAGGGGTTGGGATGCGTACTCATGCAACGCGATAAGGTCATCGCGTATGCGTCCTGACAATTGAAGGTTCACGAGAAAAACTACACAACGCATGACCTGGAATTGGGAGCAGTGGTGTTTGCACTTAAGATTTGGAGACACTACCTCTATGGAACGAAGTGCACAATCTTTACAGACCACAAGAGCCTCCAACACATCTTTGATCAGAAGGAGTTGAACATGCGACAGCGTCGCTGGGTCGAACTCTTGAACAATTATGAGTGTGCCATTCGGTATCACCCGGGTAAAGCTAACGTGGTAGCTGATGCCCTCAGTAGGAAGGAACACTTGAAACCTCGTCGGGTACGAGCATTACAGCTCACCATTCATTCGGGGTTACCCGAACAGATACGCGACGCGCAGTTAGAAGCAGTTAAGGAAGAAAACATCAAGGCCGAATCGGTGGGAAAAATGGAACGCGATTGGGAAGTAAGACCCAATGGAGCCCGGTATTTCATGAATCGTATATGGGTACCTCTCTACGGAGACCTTAGAAAGCTAGTCATGAACGAAGATCACGAATCCCGATACTCTGTCCATCCTGGTTCGGATAAGATGTATCAAGACCTTAAAGCTGCGTATTGGTGGCCCAACATGAAAGCTGATATAGCCACCTACGTGAGTAAGTGTTTTACTTGTGCAAAAGTCAAGGTAGAGTATCAAAAGCCATCGGGACTACTCCAACAACCTGAGATCCCAGTGTGGAAATGGGATCAGATCTCGATGGACTTCATCACTAAACTCCCGCGAACTTTGGGTGGTTGCGATACCATCTGGGTGATTGTGGATCGTTTAACTAAGTCCGCACACTTCCTAGCTATTAAAGAAACAGATAAGATGGAGAAGTTGACTCGCATCTACATTAAGGAAGTAGTTTCTCGGCACGGAGTGCCAACGTCCATCATCTCAGACAGAGATGCTCGCTTCACGTCCAACTTTTGGCAGTCACTTCAGAAAGCGTTGGGCACACGCTTAGATATGAGCACAGCTTATCACCCTCAGACTGATGGTCAAAGCAAAAGGACCATACAGACCTTGGAAGACATGCTTAGGGCATGCGTAGTAGACTTCAGGAATAGTTGGGAGATCCACCTGCCTTTAGTGGAATTCTCGTATAACAACAGTTATCATACGAGTATTTCGGCAGCACCGTTTGAGGCATTATACGGTCGTAAATGTAGATCACCGGTCTGTTGGACAGAAGTCGGTGACAGTCAACTCACATGCCCTGAGTTGATACTTGAGGCTACTGAAAAGATTGTACAAATCAGAAATCGCATGGCGGCGGCATGAGACCGACAGAAAAGCTACGCTGATCAACGACGCAAACCGCTCGAATTTCAAGTAGGCGACCGTGTCCTACTGAAGGTGTCACCCTGGAAGGGTGTAATCCGCTTTGGAAAACGAGGCAAACTAAACCCACGGTACGTAGGTCCGTTTGTGATCTTGAAACGTATTGGACCCGTAGTTATCAATTAGACCTTCCTGCCGAACTCAGTGGAGTTGACAACGTTTTTCACGTGTCAAATCTGAAGAAATGTCTATCAGATGAAACTCTAGTCATTCCACTGGATGAGATTCAAGTGGATGAACAACTGCACTTTGTGGAACAACCTATCGAGATCATGGATCGTGAGATCAAGACTCGAAGGCACAGTAAGATTCCGATCGTTAAGGTTCGTTGGGACTCTAAGCGTGGACCGAAGTTCACGTGGGAAAGAGAGGACCAAATGAAAAGCAAATACCCACACCTCTTTGCAGCTGAGCAGCAAACTAACGATACCAGCAACTAAATTTTCGGGACGAAAATTCTTTCAACATGGGGATGATGTGACAACCTGGGAATTTCTTGTAATTTCGCGTACCATTGTTAACGAACTAACTCTTTGTGCGTGGCACTCTAAACATGTACGCTGCATTCTAAACCGCGTTTACTCAATTTTCGGGACGAAAATTCTTTCAACATGGGGATAATGTGACATCCCGGTTTTTCAGATATCTTAAACGCACTACTTCACGGTTATTTGTTCCTACGTTAATTTGGTTCGGAGACTTAAATTGCACGCTCGAAATAATTACGATAATTTCATGTACTTGTCAAATAAATTATGTGATACGTATTAAACGTTTATAAGTTGGTGCGTTATTATGTGATATCTGATTTCGTGTTTTATTTTAGTTATAAAGTATAGATGTAGTAAATAAATAAATGAATCGAATCGAGCTGCGACACGAGCCAACCTCATTTCCTTACGACTCAAGTAGTTCATCTAAACTTGAGGACCAAGTGTTAGACCCAAACCAACCCACCCAAACCCTTTCGGCCGCGAGCACACACCCAACCGCAACCCTTCCCTTTTCCCTTTCACCTTTTTGCGCTATATATACACATACATGCATGAGCCTTTCTTCACAAAACAAAAACATACAAACCCTAGTTGTGAAAACAGCCGACGGCAGCCTTTCCTTCATCATCCCGGTCGCAAACAGCCTTGATACACCCCCTCGGTCGCAACAAGTCTTCCTCACTCTTTGCTCTCGGTCGCGATTTTCTTCATCATATCCGAATCGGCTCTTGTCCAAGTCTCGGCTCATGATCTTGTTATTAAAGGTTAGGATTTATCATTGTTTGCAAGATTACATTCGGATTTATATGTTTGAAGGTAGTGTTATGTTAGCCGATTTATTTATGATGTTTGCAAGTTTGATGTTTTTTCGAAATCTGGAAACATAGGCTGTGTTTTGTTGATAAAAACTATAGGTTATGATTAGGGTTTGCATGGGTATGATATATATGATGATATATGATTTGTAATTCTGTTCTTGATCGCCTATGTTCAATGTATCGAGGGTTTAAGCGAGTTAGATTGTGATAAAGTGCTGAATCAGAATGCTGAATGGTGGTTACAGCCAACTTCAACTGGCTGTAACTTGGTTATTATTTATCGAAAAAACGGATTTTCTGAAGTCTAAAACGTAGAGTTTTGAAAAAGGATTCTAATGGCGCTGGATTCATATTTTTCTGAAGTCGTTTGATATTTTTAAGCAGCCAATTAAGTTCAGTAACTAAAGCTGTGAAAATCCTGAAAATTTGTTAGTTGTTTATCAAGTCGGATCTAATAATCTGTAGGGAGTCGAATCATGAAATTTGTACAGCAACTAGATATGGAAATTTCCGGGAAACTCCCACTGGAATTTTGTTAATTGGACGAACGGTGATTTTTAAATAAATTCTTCCGTGGACTGCAGTCAGAAAGCGACGAATCTGACTGCAGCCTGGCATATTAATATTTACGAATAATTGGTAAAGTGTTAGAACTTGAAAAATTTATATAAAATTCTACAGTATAGTTGTCACCTTCTGTAAAATAATTAGAATTTTTGAACGTTGGAACTATTTTATAAAAATCCTCTAAAAACAGCCGAATTATGAGTATATAAGCTGAAACTTGATAACTTGCGAATGTGTGCACCAAAGTGTTGCATGGATTGGATTGTGTTCATGATAAATTGTTTTGATCACTAAGTGCATATGAGGATACTTGCGTGCATGTTTGAGTGTTAGGAATTATGATTGTGTGTACCGTTTTGTGCGTTAATTATGTGTAGGATTTGTATTGGTGTGTTCACACACTAACTTGAAATCAATTGAATTGTTAGGACGCAATTAGCGGTCCCATCATTTGCAACTTCTGTCTTACACTAACCAGCAACTAAAGGTGAGTTCACGGCCCCTAATTTTCCGGTTTTAAACAACAGGGGGAGAAACATGTATACACTCTACAACTCTATCTTTTACGTTATAGAAATTAACGTCACTTAACTATTCGGTAACTAAGTTAATGTCAATGTACGTTATGGTCACTAAGCAGCTATATCACACAAGTCCTCGAAAAATCTCTCGGATCATTAGTATTGGGTTTAAATAGCGGGGAAATTATAAGTAGTACTACTGGGCCCGACAAGCCCCATCCGAGCTAGTCGCGCTAGCCGACCGGGTATGGTCAACGAGTGAATAATTTGGCCTAACTTCGCCATGGTCAGTGATAGGCCTGGCAACACGGAGGCACAACAGTCAGCTTCGATCGCGAACACTTACGTGACATAACTTTAGGCTAGCTACCTATATATATTAACATTGAACTTAATTACGAATCAACAATATTATCCCGGGTTAGGGATAATGGAACCAACAACATTATTATTCCAGGTTAGGAATAATGGGACATCATTATTATTCCAGGTTAGGAATAATGGGACATCATTATTATTCCGGTAAGGAATAATGGAACTATCAGTATTATTCCGGGTTGGGAATAATGGAACTAAACCGTTATCCTGGGTTAGGGATAACGGGGGAAACAAACTTATATGAAAACCTGTGAACTCACTCTTCTTTAATGTTGACACTTGTTTCTTTACATGTTTCTCAGGACGCTAGGAGCTCTAGGTGCACTCACTTGCATTGATTAAGACACCTTTTATCGAGTCTCATTTACAAACATTGTTTTGGGTTTTTTATTTGTTTTGGCGTTTGTGTTGGCGCCCGTTCATCTACTTTATTTTCATGCTTCCGCTCAACCATAAAAACTAATGCTTCCGCTAAACATTGGAAACTAACTAAGACAATATAAAAACTACAATGAATGGTTAAACAAATGATTTTGGAAAACGTATTATCAAATCATATAGAGTCGTTCGACGTAGTAGTGTCTCAGATTCTGGTTTGTTCACATGCCTCGCGGTAAAACTCCGCAAGTGGAAATTGAGGGTGTGACATTTATGAAATGAAATGAATTTTTGATTTAAATATTTTCGTAAATAGTGTTATGATGCCTTGAGCAATCTATTTCGTCTCACTCTGATGTTTCCGCCAAATTTGGGTTGGGTGTGTGACAGATTGGTAAAGCTATAACTACAGGGAATTAGGTAGAATTTCCATGTTCAATCTAGTCTATAGTTTAAGTGACCCACATTCGACCATCCTTTTTCATGCCTAAAATGCTAATTCTTCCTACCTTGCTTCTTCCTATTTCTTTTGGTCTTAATATATACAATGTGTCTTTCCTAAGACCATTTACACAATATACACACTTGAAGACTTGAAGACACTCGAAATATAAACGAGAGTACTTCAACAAAATAGGCGTGAAACCCACACTTTGGTGAACAACTCTCAATCCGCGTATCGATTTGTTTCACGAAATTATGCCATCAAGTTAGGAGTGATATCCATACCTTGAGGGAATTTTTCCATTTCATACTCTAGTGGACCCTTACCAATGAGTCGGAATTCGCTCCTCGTTAGGTAAGTACCAACCACACTTAGGGTACAACTGTTGTCAAGTTAGGGGTGAAATCCTCACCTTGTCAACTAGTCCCACTCCTCGATTTTCGATCTCGCCAAAGTTTCGACTTTTCGATCAAATTCGAGACATGTAGTAACTGGAAGGGTAAAATGTCGCTAATCGCTCCTCGATGAGAGCATTTTACCTATAGGCCAAAGCACGTTCCTCTAATTTGAAAGGATCTTCGATTCACTTTGGAATAGTCAACGCTTCTCAACCCAAAGCACTCTAATATTTTAATAAGCCTATCTTTTATGCTATCTCAATTTCTATGTGTCTTAATACTTGTTATCCCGTTCATTTCAAACCCGATGCACGATTCGCACATCTTTCGCAATACAAAACAATAGGAATTGTCGCAAACCAACTAAATTTATACTCCTTACGCGATCATATGTGTTTATACTATTGAATACTTGTTATGCTTATGTCACCTATGTAAACTTATACGTGTTATACAATACTTACATGCTTAAACATAACTTTCATAATCACGTCACGATAAAGCCTCACCCTTTCCCCATTGTCGACCACTTTCATGACAATTAATCGATTTAGATTTATACCTAAACCTTTTTATCATTAAATGAATTTCCCTACTTATGCATGAACCTCGAACCTTACTATTTTATCTAAACGATTTCTCATCCTACAACTTATTTACATAAATCACATACATGAAACTGCTAATGATACTTTAAATGTTTCTTTCCCAAATTTTCAAAATCTTATGAAAAGCTATCTATCAAACTTAGACGGTCTAATGAACCTCTTGCCCCCGATTTTCATAATTCCTCCAATCACTAGAACACACTCACTTTATACTATCATTCTAAAGACATTTTGTTCCCAACGATGAACCAACGAAAACTTTCTCTCACATACATACAAGTACGTTTTGCAAAAAAAAAATTCCTTTCAAAAATCAAAGTTTATCCCGGAATTTTCAAACACAACTTTACTTATTTCGATATAAATCACCTTCAATAAAGCAAGTTCACTATTTTAAAGTTTTTCAAGAATGTTAATAAGCAATTCTAAGTCTAAACACTTGGGCTGAAAGACTCATTAGGTCGGACAATCTTAGACATACTCAAATCAAGGTAACTTTCTTTTACAAAACACATCTTACATAAAAAAATATTACTTTTCTCAATATTCACCTGACATTCACAATTTGGTCCTTCATTCCTGAAAAACCCGACCTATTTTGCTTCGACAAACTCAATGTTTCATAGCAATCCTACACGTATCATTGTTACTTTTTTTATTTATACACTCAAACTATATACTAGATTTTGTGTGCTTAAAGCCATGTAAATTTCAACTTATACGTTCTATACTATATGCTAATTTTATGCGTATTTTTCATCAACCATACACAAAACTCATACATTCGCACTACGCGGTAGTCATACTTGAGACCTATAAGTGGGCATAACCCGAGTAGTTTCACTTACGTTAGACACACTCATACATACATACAATCATGCTTACATGCATATTTTTTTATACGCTATCTTACACACCTTTTGCTTGTAATACTAAATGTAACCTGACCTTTAGACTACCAGTACGAACTATGCGGATCATGCACAAACCAAAATAATCGCGGGTGCACACGGGATTATATTGGTAGGCACATGAAAACCATAGTGGGTTCTATTGTGTATCATAACACGGAACGTAACATGACACCGAATAGCGAAACAGACGTAACATGGTGTGAACATGATGGATACGCCGCTGGTACTTCCTCTATATATGTGTCCCTACTATGTTACCAAACTTTCCTAAAACGTGCCATGAGAAATTCAGTGATTTCCCGGACCTTGAAAAATACATTTGATTCATAACAAACTTTGGTGACCCCACTTCGAAATAATTAGTACTCGATTATCCATAACAAAGCTTCATCCTCAAAATCGTTAGCTTTAACCTCCACAACAATCACTAGCATCTCTTAACGTTCCATGTTCGCATTTTATCCAATACTCGTTCATTCACCACCATACCATGATATTTCCAATTCTTCCCTCGATATTTCATCCAAACTTTATTTACAGCAAATCAACCTACATGTTCAAAATATATTTTTATAAACGTCTCCACCGGCTCAGTTTGGTCAAAATGTTCCTTTTCTTTTAAAACTATCTTTCACCCTTATCTACGCGCGAACTTCAACTAGTGGTCTATTACCGCCAAAACCTTTTAGAATCCGTAAATATTTACTATCATAGCTATCTCCAATAAACATTTTTCTACAACAAGTGATTTTACTAATACGCCTTAGAACTGACAAAACTCTTCTTACAACTTACAGTGCGGACCACACATTTTAATCAAAATACATTCTTATTCATACAAAAACCTTCCTCTTAAGTCGCACTATTTTAAAATATTCATTTCAATGAGTTGTCCAGACTCAGTCAAACTCACTTGCTTACACACACACATACACCTTTTTACTTATCCTTATACACATTCACAATTGATATCTCAAAAACCCCTTAGTCAAACAAATTACTTTCACGAACCTACCATTTTTATCCTTCAAAATTTCGGTACATATTTACACACTTATACATGAACTCTGCAAAAACTTTGAACTTCAAAATCTTGATTTTGGCCAAACATTTTCAGCAAAATGAGATCTTTTCCAAAGTCTTCCTCTTGAATAAATTTCGGGACAAAATTTCCTAAAGGAGGGGAGATTGTAACGCCTCACTTTTTCGTACTTCCTTTAATTAGAAAGTGTAATCTCGTAATTCTTTTCGAATTTTGTAATCCGAGACTTTGATCGTAATAAAAATTCATACTTGATACATACTTGTCTTACATGCATTCAATGGTTAAATACATGTTTACATACAAACCGATACTTATAATACGTGCAAATAATCATACATTCATACTTGATATCTAAAATGTACTTGTATATACTTTACACACTTAAAAACATAAAAAATATCAAGTTATAGCATGAAATGAAAGAAAAACCAGTTAAGGGACTAAAATTGACAAAAATCAAAGTAGTTTCTGGAATTATACGTCTCGCGGCACGCGACCATCCTTCTTATATCCTCTCGTGACCCGCGAGAGGGACTTAATCCGGAGTTGTGGTTTCTAGCTCATGGATTGGTCAATTTTGTGTTTCTCACATTAAATGCACTCACCTAACTCACCCCTAACCTCAACTATAGATACCCACCTCCTCCCACTCTCATTTCACACCTCAAAACGCATCTCTCTCTCTCTCAATTCTGAAAGTTTAAGACTTTCAAGTGAGTTCTAACTCACCTTTCCCTCCCTTCTTTACTCTTTTCTTCCTTCTTAACACTTGGAACACCTCTAGGAGTGTTTCCATAGGTTTTCCATGGAAAACCAACATGGAACATCACCATATTTGAGGACATAAGTGTAAGAAACTTTCCGTTTTAATAGGGTTTTAACCCACAAGTGTGGTATCCCTCAAAGCTTGTTCTTGAAACAAGACTTGAGTTGGTAGTGTGTGATTACTTGGAAACCTTGGCTATCTTACCTTCAATCCACCACCTCACTTGATGATTTTGATTATTTTACAACTTTTATTTTCATTTTAACTTATTCATGACCATCCTTGTTGTTCTTGTGACAACTTTTGTATTGGTGAACTATACGAAAGAAGTTAAAGGAAGGTTATCCTCCTACCTCCATGCATGACTTCTATGAACTTCCATGATTTTTATGATCTAACTATTACGTATAATATATATATCTACATTAACCAAACCCTTGATGATAATTGAATGATTGTCCGTCATGGTACTAGGTTACATCACCTAAGTACTTAACTTCTCATTACGATTCTAATGGGTATCTTAACCCATGAAAACACATCAACCCAATGGGTATCATAGTGTCAAAACGAGTATTAAGACTAGGTGGTTATTTTCTCGTATACATACGTTGCTATATTTAATTTCCTAAATCCTCCGTTATCATCCGCATACTTACCAACCAATATTTTCTCTTGTAGGATAACTCGGTGATCCTTCAACTCTCCAAACTCTTCACGGAAATTACCAAGTGGAAGCTTGCAAAACCGTGAGTACACTTGACCCATTTCCCTTTTTACACAATTTGGGTTGTAACATGTTGACTTACAAAATACACGAGTACACATACTACATGCTTTATACACTCGATCCGTTATACATGCTTATTGTTATACTTAGGTTCATGCTAGATTCATACATGCTTCTTGTCATTAACTTAGCTAGCCCCAACTTAAATATATAGCGCTATAGGATTAACACACCACCCGTCGGTGTATTGTTAAGCTTAAGTTTTTTCTTATTCTTATTCATACTTTAGTTCGTTACTTTGTGTGACGAGGGACACTTAAGTCTTGTGGACACTTGGGTTTGACAATTAGTATTGCATGCTGGCTTACCTTGTATACAATTGCCATGTGGATTTTAGTAAACTCTTTTATACTTATGCTATGTACTTAAACTTGTGTACTCGCCAATACTTTTTGTATTGAACTATACTTTTAACATGTTGTAGGTTAAAGATGTTGAATATGACGAATCTAGTAAGGATGACATAGAAACACACCTAGAATTTTAGGCTTTTTATGTTGTAATTTTTATTGAAGTTGTTATGTTGTAATTGACAATTTGAATTATGAAATGAAATGAATTTTTGATTTAAATATTGTCGCAAATAGTGTTATAATGCCTTGAGCAATCTATCTCGTCTCTCTCTGATGTTTCGTCATCGGTTGTGGTGTGATAACTAAATTGTCACCCAGGTTGGAACCAACCTCCCCTTGAATATTGTGATCTCCAAATGGATTAGTGAAGTCCTCCCCCTGAATGGGTTCACACTCACTATCGTTTAATCCTGTTCAGCTGCACTTGTGGAAGTTCCTGGAGCATCTGTCATCGGAACACTTGATCTTGGCATGAAGTCACCATCTTCATCCTCACTAGATCACAGTTTGAATCACTTGAGACTCATCTGCATTGGAAAAATCAGGAATATTAAATGATTTAAAAACGCTATCATAATCATATAATATAGCAGGACCACTCGTTGATTGTTGAGGTGAATATCTAGAGATTCCATGTTAAACCCAACCTTATGTTTAGCAGTTTTTAGACTAAACACCCTTTTGTTTGGTGTTCCAGACATATAACCTAGAAAGTATCCCTCGCCAGCTACCTCACCGAACTTTTGCTTATCTTTATTTCGCATAATGGTGCAAGGTAATCCAAATGGTTCAAAGCCTTTCAAGTTTGGCTTCTTGTTAAAAATAAGTTCTTGACATGTTTTGTTAAACCGTTTAACCGTTAAAACTTTGTTTAAGACATAACAAGTTGTATTCACAACTTGCCCCAAAAAAAGAACTGGAAGCTTTGAATCAGAAAGTATAGTCCTAGCGGCTTCAATCAACGTCCTGTTTTTCCTCTCAGCGACTCCATTCTGTTGAGGTGTATAAGGAGCAGAATATTGATGTTTAATTCCCTTGTGAAGACAATAGAGATCTAGAATATGATTCTTAACTCCATGCCATCATCACTCCTTATCCTCTTCATATGTGCATCATGGACATTTTCCAATTTTGTAAAAAGATCTATCAGCATCTCCGCTATTTCATCTTCTGTACCTAAAAAAGAAAACCCATGAATACCGTGGATAATCATCCAGTGACAACCAAACAATAGTATTTTCCACCTATGCTCCTTACATTCACTGGAACGAATAGATCCATATGAAGTAATTCATAAGGGGCCTATATGGAATTTACTATTTCGAGTTGTTAGGTTTCTTACTTGTTTTCCCTATTGACATGGAAGACTTTTATCTTCCACATGAAACCTCTGCACTGGCACCCCTTCCACTAAACCATTTTTAATTATGTAATTCAACTTTCGGAAAATGGATGTGGGCCATGCATCTATGCCACAACATTGACTCAACCTCAGATGCTTTTGACAATAAACATGCCACCACAGTGGAAGAATGCTTAGCACCCATGTCCATGACATAAGTGTCATTTCTCCTTGGCGCTCTCATCACTATCCAATCATCCGGTATTACCAAACCCGATTTCAACACCAAAGCTTTAGACTTAGTAAAGTGGACCGAGTGACCCTTGTTGCAGACTTGTGACACACTAATCAGATTGTGTTTATGCTTTCGACATAGTTCACTTTCCACTGTGATCTTCCCGTTTGTCACTTTTCTTCAACTTGTAATGTGCCTCCTTTAGCACCTGCAAAATTTAAGTAACCTCCATCTATGTTTTCAAACTCAGTCAACAATCTCACATCCCCTGTCATGTGCCTGGAGTAGCCACTATCGACATACCCCAAGTTTATAATCCTTCTTAGCAGCTCTGCACAACCCAACAAATATTAGTTAGATTGGGGGACCCAAGCCTTAATGGTCTTGGGTCTTCCAAATTCATTAACCACCGGAACATCCATCCAATATCCATCACTCCTAACTGGAGTCTTGGATCTAGACCTGTTGATGGAAATGGTATTTGATTTCCACTAGGTCTATGGTCCTGAGGTTTCCTATTCATGTTTTTAATTTCTAAAGCCATTGTTACAAAAATTTTGTACCACCAATATTCTGGTATCGATTTTGATATTGAACTTGACTTCTGAAATTACTTAAATAACCATTAAAGTTATTCATTCTTGGTAAACTACTTCTAGGTCTCTCATATCTGCCTGATGTAGATTCAGACTGAAACCTTTGTTGATTTCTTTGAAAACGGGGAAATTGTTGAGTTCCTTTTTCATCCTTATCTACACCAACACCAACACTCTGTTTCTTGGTAACTGTAGGTCCACTTGGAGGATCAAGATAACCTACTTCCTTGTTATCTAACACACATACGAGTGCAGAACCCACGTAAGTATGCAAACCAAAGCAAAGTAACAAACACAAGATAACCAAATATTCACTATCTTGATTAACTGAAGAGAGCTAGTACAAACACATACACACAATGTTCATACAAACTCAAAGTATTCTCTCTATGCTCTCTCATTCTTAACTGTAAAGTGCATGTCTGTATATATAGTTCCAACACCCAGTTACAGTACGAAGAAGGTTACTAGGACCACAAGGCCCATGAAGAACAGGTTCTTCGTGGTCCATTCTTACGAGCAATCAGTTGCTGTGAAGAACTATTATTCGTGGAATGGTTACTCGTACGAACAGTCGGATTGCTTGTACGAATAGGAAATTCACTCGCACGAACAAGTAAATGTTCTCCTTGAATGGCCATTCGTATGAACAAGAAATGGCTCGTACGAGCAAGCAACTTGCTCATACGAAGCACAGTTCACTCGCACGAATAAGTGGTTCTTCGGAGAACCCTGCTAACTGACATACCGTACAGACAACAAGATCAGAAACACAAAACTTAGCAGTATGCACACATGCAACTATTTTACAACACAGACAAGCTAAACATCGTATTAAATCAAGATATGAGATATCTTGATTTGGTCAACACGACCAAAACTTTACAGACACAAAAAATATAGACCATACAATTACTTACGTAGCTAAGAACAAGGACATACACAAAAGTGTATCAACAAACTCGCCCTCGACTGCTGCTTGGTCTTCGGTCTTTATTTCTAATGGCCCGCTGCACCCACATTTGCTGAACACTTTCACCCAACGTTGACTAAGGATCAAAGTCTTCAACATTCTCCAAAACAACAAACCTTTTCTGTTTCCTCTTGAGTACCACTGGAGGCAACTGGATCGGCCACAATCTGCTGTGCACTAGACTCTACCACTAGAGTTGCAACAGAGCTCTTTGGTTGCGCATATGAAGCTGAAGCATCACGATTACCATGGTCTTCACTATCGTGATCACGCTTACGTTGGATCTCCTGTGCTTTGCATCTTTCATTCCACATAATATTCACCCGCTTTCTACTCATTTCAAATCCGTCTTTAATACTATTAAAGCCTTTAACCTAGTGTAGTATTACGAAAATGATACCATTCTCTCATGTCGTCATGTTTAGCAGTTAATGTTTCGGCATATCGTTGTACTGACGCACTATGTTCTTTCAACCTGTTCATCTCAATCCCACAGGTGTTATCACCTGCTCGTATCTGTTGTAACTGAGCTGCCCTTTCAGCATCCGTAACTCTTAATCGTTCATTCTCAACTACGTAATCTCGGCAACTTGCTTTCCAACTATTTCCTTTAAAGAATTTATCTCCAACTGTTGCATAGTAACTATATTCCGATTTGAAGACATCAATTCAGAGTGCCTATTGATCTGAGTTGCTGCAGCTTGCAGCTGTGAGAACAGAAAATGCACCTTCTCATCCTATTCCATTTCAGAGAATAAGCGACTACGCCATTCTATATGTTGTTGATGAGATGTGGATCAGGATTGTTGAGCTGAAGAGGTAGTGGGTTGTTGTTGAACTGGAGTAGACACAACTGATGTTATTTCAGCAGCTGTGGAAGCTGTAGGTTGTTTGGGTTTAGAGGTTGTAGTGGGATTTGATCTAAAAGCTTCAGTCTCCTCCACTGTGAAGGTAAACTGAGCTTCTACACTTGCTTCTTGTCCGGTTTCTTGTTGTTGGTTGTGGGTTTTGTGGTTTCAGGTTGAGATGATGGGGTTCGCATAGACTTTTTGCTCTTCTCCTTTCTACGAACCACAACTTTCTTTTTGCGTGCTCGTTTAGTCTCAGTATCGGATGGAACATAATCAACATCAGAATCTGTTGGAATCTGTCTAATCTACCTAACCCCACGCTCATCAACATAGCGTTCATACCCAGGTTCAAGCGGGTTGTCATCAGAATCTGATTCTTCATCTTGTTGTTTTCCCTTTTTACCACTTGTAGTACCTACACCATTCTTACCGCCATCACCGTCATCATCACTCTCATCATTACTGTCATGATCATCACCTTTATCTTTTCCCTTTTGACAACCAAGCTTATCTTTGATCATCTTCTTCAAAGTCGGTTCTTCATTGTCTGACTGACAATCATCATGGCGCCACTTACCGTTTTCTGGTGCAACATATTCATCATTTGCATGAAAACCTAATAACTTACGAGGAGGTGTGCTTTCCCTATAACGTTTTCTTGCTACACCCTAAATATCTTCAACGAATGTTCCATCATAACATCAACTTTTAGAACATTGTTATCGTTCATTGGAAGATTCAGATGTTGTATATTCAAGATCATCTGGAGAAAACGAGGATACATCCTGAACTTGTTTCCACAAAAACCGGTTCTTTTTAGGTTTTCCTTCATGTTAGCAAAAATATACTTTGAAACACTAAACAGTTTGTTCAATGTCAAAACTATCATCATCCCAAGTAAGTCATTATTTTCCATGTCATAACCACTTCGTCTGTTGCTTAAACACTGAATTAAAACATGTAGAAAGAACTTGTATCGGAGTGGCAACCATGCTTTGTTTAGTTGTCCTACAAGAAAATCTCCGACATATCTCATTCGAAGCAAACATCCTTGTTGACACTTCAAGGGAACTGAGTATGGAGCTTAAGGATCATCGCCAAGTTGTAATGCTGAACTTATTAGTTCAACGGAAATATCTACGTCTAAGTCATTTACTCTTCCGTGGATAAGTCCTGTCCATTCACTTCAACTACTTTAGTTGAATCCCAAAATTCCTTGATCAACATCTTGTATACTATAGTTTTATGCGTGATTGCATAATGTATCATTGAATCACGTAGAAACTTCATTATACTGTTGTACTATGTAAATTTTCTTCCGGATCTAAGTAGGCAACCATGTTGTGTCTCGGCTCTAACATAATTTCCACTTCTGACTTGTCAGTTTTCTTTGTTGCGGGCTTTCTTTTCTGTTCTTTTTGTGCCATCCTTTACACAAAAGATAACCAAAATTAGACGAAACATAAATACACTAGGGAGCATATTCAAAAGTGTTCCCATTGAACTTTCTGTAAGTATACAGCGCCTTCACGAAGAACTACCGACTCACACGAATAACAATTGACTTGTACAAAGAACAACTGACTTGCACGAACTAGTGATTGGCTCGTACGAATAACTAGTTCGTATGGACAACAAGTTATTCGTACGAGGAATAACTCACTCATACGAAGAAGAAACTTGTTCGCACAAAGAACTTCAAATGAAAATTATTCATTAAGAACCTGTTTTTCGTCAATCATAGGTTCTCCGCCTAAAGTTTGTTGTTCGATTCAGGCAATGATAATCAGTCAGTTAATGTTCAAATTTTTTATCTTCAAGATATGCCAACATTGTCAAAATACCTTAGAGATAATACACACAACTTAACAAGAGTGAAAGGTTGGACATATGATGTTTCTTTTTAGAAGAATGAAGTGAAAAGGTGAAAGTAAAGTTGCACTGAAGACGTACATCACCTTTTATACCACATACCTTACCTCTCATGAAGTACCTTAGTTCGTAAGAAGAAGCTCCAGTCGCATGAAGAACTGTCTTGTACAAATAACCAGTGACTCATTCGTAAGAATGACTTCCATTCGCACGAGTGATCATTGACACATTCGCACGAACAACTATCATTCACACGAGGAACCTCTGATTTGTACGAGCAACCACTGATTCGTACGAATCCAGGTTCTTCTAAACTGGAACATCAGTTCTTCATGGACCTTAGGTTTTTTGTTGACCTGTCTAGATCTTCTCACATATCCACACATATCACAACTTAGAAAATCTTCTCATTGAACAGATTTTGCTCTTTGTTATGAATTTACCACGTTGCAAAAAGGTACTATATGAAGTTATTATAGCAAACAATTGATTTTACCGGGCGTATCTTGTTAACGTTTGACCTACAACTTTGGCTAATTAAGAATAATTTAAAACATAGTACACTAAACCAGATATTAACAGATAAGAACAAACTGTACAATAAATAGCAATCTTTTTCCGAGTTTCAAGGTAAGAGAATCATACTAGCCTTTAATGCTGCCAAAAACGATTTTTGTTAAAAATTAAAAATAAATAAATATTCTACCACAATTATCGGTATTGTTGTCCACATAAGCTCAGCTTATCAAATGTAATCATGATTAGGAGATACGATTAGTGTATGAATATACTACTAGCCGGTGTCAACCATTTCACGACACATTCCCGTATCAAGACATGCACGAGAGGAAATCTTACCTGGTGAGTATACTGCTTATCATCTATTTTGACGTATACATTGTGAGATACTTATTTTTCATGAAAACAAGCCCTATGTGTCACACCCTCAATTTCCACTTACGGAGTTTTACCGCGAGGCGTGTGATCAAACCAGAATCTGAGACACTAGTAATATCGAACGACTCTATATGATTTATTTAAACGTTTTCCAAAAACATTTGTTTAACCATTCATAGTTATTTTCAAATTATCTTGGTTTCAAAGTTTAGCGGAAGCATTAGTTTCAAAGTTGAGCGGAAGCATTAGACTAAAGTAAAGTGTGGGCGCCAACATAAACGCCAAAACCAAAAATCCCAAACAATATTCGTAAATAAGACTCGATAAAAATGTCTTGATCAAATGAAAGTGAGTGCACCTAGCGCTCCTAGCATCCTGAGAAACATGTAAAGAAACAAGTGTCAACATTAAAGAAGAGTGAGTTCACAGGTTTTTATAAGTTCACAAGTTCGGTTAAAAGTTTTGTTTCCCCCGTTATCCCTAACCCGGGATAACGATATAGTTCCATTATTCCTAACCCGGAATAATAATGTTGGTTCCATTATTCCTAACCCGGAATAATAATGTTGGTTCGTAATTAAGTTCAATGTTAACATGTAGGTAGCAAGCCTAAAGTTACGTCACATAAGAGTTCGCGATCGAAGCTGATTGTTGTGCCTCAGTGTTGCCAGGCCTATCACTGACCATGGCGAAAGTTAGGCCAAATTAATCACCCGTTGACCATACCCGGTCGGCTAGCGCGACTAGCTCGGGTGGGGCTTGTCGTGCCCAGTAGTACTACTTATAATTTCCCCGCTATCTAACCCAATACTAACGATCCGAGAGTTTGTTGAGGACTTCCGTGATATAGCTGCTTAGTGACCATAACGTACATTAACATTAACTTAGGTACCGAGTAGTTTAACGATGTTAATTTCACATAACGTAAAAGATAGAGTTATAGAGTGTATACATGTTTCTCCCCCTGTTGTTTAAAACCGGATAAAATAGGAGCCGTGAACTCACCTTTAATTGCTCGGTTAGAGTAACACAAAAGTAGCAAATGATGGGACCGCTAATCGCGTCCTAACATGTCAACCGATTTAAAGTTAGTGTGTGAACACACTGATACAAAACCCTACGCATAACTAACACACAGTGCGGCACACGGAATAACCAATTCGAAAACACAATCATGCATGCAAAGTATCGTCATACCAAAATAATGATCAAACCAACTTGTCATAAACACAGATTAACTCATACAACACTTTGGTACACACAAACGC
The DNA here is from genome assembly GCA_947069175.1 of Scalesia atractyloides. Lineage (NCBI taxonomy): Eukaryota > Viridiplantae > Streptophyta > Magnoliopsida > Asterales > Asteraceae > Scalesia > Scalesia atractyloides. The sequence goes on from CAMTDV010000023.1 coordinate 75,043,153, forward strand.
AAAATATCATGTTTCAGCTTGTACGCTGATAACTGGCTGTTTTCGAGGATTTTTATAAAATAGTTCCAACGTTCCAAAAATTCCAATTTTTTGTACAGGAGGTGTTAACTAAACTGTAGAATTTTATGTAAACTTTTCAAGTCCTAACGCTTTACCAATTATTTATAAACATTTATATACTAGGCTGCAGTCAGATTCGTCGCTTTCTGACTGCAGTCCACGGAAAAAATTATTTAAAAATCATCGTTCGGTCAATTAAGAAAATTCCAGTGGGAGTTTTCCGGAAATTCCCGTCTCCAGTTACTGTACAAATTTCGTGACCCAACCCTCTACAGACTATGAGATCCGACTCGATAAACAACTAGCAAATTTTGCAGAATTTACGTAGCTTCAGCTGCTGCACTAAATGAACACTTAAAAATAGCAAACGACCTCAGAAAAATATGAATCTTGCGCCATTAGAAGCGTTTTTCAAAAATACACGTTTTAGGCTCAGAAAATCCACTTTTTGATAAATAATGATCAGGTTACAGCCAACTGAAGTTGGCTGTAAATGCCATTCAGCAACCTGTTTTCGACTTTTATCGCATTAGAACATGCTTAAACGATCAAGACGCTTAATAATAATGATCAAGAACAGGTTTATTTGTCAAATATCATCATGTATATCAATATTCATGCAAACCCTAATCATATAACATGATCTTAGTCGCTAAAACGCAGCCTATGATTTTTGTATTCATCATAACATCACAATCGCAAAAACTCGCACAATTATCCGAACTAATCATAAATCATAACACTTTTCAAACCAATGATCCTACCATTACCGTAATCATGATCAAGATTACACAAACCCTAATGTGATTTGCAAAACAATTAAACCCTAACCTTGAAACGATGATGATTAGCGAACCGGGACAAGATTGGAATCAATCAGGAAGGTTGGAGGCTTGCGATCGTGAGAGAGAGGGGGGGCTGCCGTCGGTTCTCTTAGGACTAGGGTTTCTTGTTTTTTTTTAAACACAACTCATGCATACATGTACATATATAGCACAAGGGAAAAGAAGGGGAAAGGGGTGGGGGGGGGTTGGGTAAGTAGCTTGGGCCTCAAGTTTAGGTTAGTTCCTTGGGCCGCAAGGAGGTGAGGTCGACACGTTTCGCGGATCGGTTCGGTTCGGCTATTTATTTATTATATTTTTTTATATAACTAATAATCGCGATTCAAGGCGTGATACAATAATCTACAAAATATACAACGTCTAATCACACATAGCACGTAATTCACCCAATAAATTTACAAAGTTAGCGTAGTTATTACGAGCGTGTAATTGAATTCTCCGAATTAAATTAGCGTAGGAATGAATAACCGTGAAGTAGCGCGTTTAAGATACCTGAAAAGCCAGGATGTCACATTATCCCCATGTTGAAAGAATTTTCGTCCCGAAAATTGAGTAAACGCGGTTTAGAATGCAACGCACAAAGATTCAGTTTGTTAGCAATGGTACAAGAAATTCCCAGGCTGTCACATCATCCCCATGTTGAAAGAATTTCGTCCTGAAATTTAGTTGGTGGTAACGTTAGATTGCTGCTCAGCTGCAAAAAGGTGTGGATATTTGCTTTTCATTTGGTCCTCTCTTTCCCATGTGAACTCCGGTCCACGCTTAGAGTCCCAACGAACCTTGACAATCGGTATCTTGCTGTGCCTTCGAGTCTTAATCTCACGATCCATGATCTCGATAGGTTGTTCCACAAAATGCAGTTGCTCATCCACTTGAATCTCATCCAATGGAATAACTACGGTCTCATCTGATAGACAGTTCTTCAGATTGGACACGTGAAAAACGTTGTGAACTCCACTAAGTTCGGTAGGAAGGTCTAATTGATAAGCTACGGGCCCGATACGCTTCGAGATCACAAATGGGCCTACGTACCGTGGGTTTAGTTTGCCTCGTTTCCCAAAACGGATTACACCCTTCCAGGGTGACACCTTCAGTAGGATGCGGTCGCCTACTTGAAATTCGAGCGGTTTGCGTCGTTGATCAGCGTAGCTTTTCTGTCGATCTCGTGCTGCTGCCATGCGGTTTCTGATTTGCACAATCTTTTCAGTAGCCTCAAGTATCAACTCAGGACCTGTGAGTTGACTGTCATCGACTTCTGCCCAACAGACCGGTGATCTACATTTGCGACCGTATAATGCTTCAAATGGTGCTGCCTGAATACTCGTATGGTAACTATTGTTATACGAGAATTCCACTAAAGGCAGATGGATTTCCCAACTGTTCCCGAAGTCTACCACACATGCCCTAAGCATGTCTTCCAAGGTCTGAATGGTCCTTTCACTTTGACCATCCGTCTGAGGGTGATAAGCTGTGCTCATATCTAAGCGTGTACCCAACGCTTTCTGAAGTGACTGCCAAAAGTTGGACGTGAAACGAGCATCTCTGTCTGAGATGATGGACGTTGGCACCCCGTGCCGAGAAACTACTTCCTTCATGTAGATGCGAGTCAACTTATCCATCTTATCTGTTTCTTTGATCGCTAGAAAGTGTGCGGACTTAGTTAGACGACCCACGATTACCTAGATGGTATCGTAACCACCCGGAGTTCGTGGGAGTTTAGTGACCAAGTCCATCGAGATCAGATCCCATTTCCACACTGGGATCTCAGGTTGTTGAAGTAGCCCTGATGGCTTCTGGTATTCCACATTGACTTTCGCACAGGTCAAACGCTTGCTCACATAGGTGGCTATATCCGCTTTCATGTTGGGCCACCAGTATGCGGCTTTAAGGTCTTGATACATTTTATCCGAACCATGATGGACAGAGTATCGGGATTTGTGAGCTTCGTCCATAACTAGCTTTCTGAGGTCTCCGTAGAGAGGTACCCATATACGATTCATGAAATACCAGGCACCATTGGGTTTCACTTCCCAATCGCGTTCCATCTTTCCCACAGATTCGGCATTGATGTTTTCTTCCTTAACTGCTTCTAGCTGCACGTCGTGTATCTGTTCAGGTAACCCCGAATGAATCGTGAACTATAGTGCTCGTACCTGACGAGGTTTCAAGTGCTCCTTTCTACTGAGGGCATCAGCTACCACGTTAGCCTTACCCGGGTGATACCGAATGGCACATTCATAATCGTTCAGGAGTTCAACCCAGCGACGTTGTCGCATGTTCAACTCCTTCTGGTCAAAGATATGCTGGAGGCTCTTGTGATCCGTGTAGATTGTGCACTTTGTTCCATATAGATAGTGTCTCCAAATGTTAAGTGCAAACACAACTGCTCCCAATTCCAGGTCATGTGTTGTGTAGTTTTTCTCGTGAATCTTCAACTGTCGGGATGCATACGCGATGACCTTATCACGTTGCATAAGTACGCATCCCAATCCCTGAATGGAGGCGTCACAATATACCACAAAATCATCTGTCCCTTCTGGCAAGGACAAAATGGGTGCACTGAAAGTTTTTGCTTCAGCAATTGAAACGCTGCTTCCTGCTTGTCACCCTAAGCATACTTAGTGCCCTTATGGGTGAGAGTGGTAAGCGGTTGCGCGATCTTTGAAAATCCCTCGATGAAACGTCTGTAGTAACCAGCCAAACCCAAAAATTGGCGGATCTCCGTCGGTGTCATGGGTGCCTCCCAGTTTTGATAGCTTCAATCTTGGCAGGGTCGACGTGGATACCCTTTTCATTTACGATATGCCCAAGGAACTGAACTTCCCGAATCCAGAAATCACACTTCGAAAACTTGGCATATAGTTTCTCCTGTTGAAGTAGTTCCAGCAATAATCGTAGATGCTCAGCATGTTCTTCTTCACCCTTAGAGTAGACGAGTATATCATCGATGAACACGATAACAAACTTGTCGAGATACGGCTTACACACGTGGTTCATGAGGTCCATCAACACCGCGGGTGCGTTGGTGAGACCGAAGGGCATGACCAAGAACTCGGCCATACCGAGTACGAAATGCCGTCTTGGAGATATCCTCATCCCTGACGCGTAACTGGTGATAACCGGACCGTAGATCGATCTTGGAGTAGTAGCTTGACCCTTGAAGCTGGTCGAAGAGATCGTCGATGCGAGGTAATGGGTATCGGTTCTTGACGGTAACCTTATTGAGTTCCCTATAGTCGATGCACATGCGGAAGGTCCCGTCCTTTTTCTTGACAAAGAGGACCGGAGCTCCCCATGGTGAAGTACTGGGTCGGATAAATCCTTTTTCCAACAATTCCTGAAGTTGGGTAGACAGCTCTTGCAGCTCTGCTGGAGCTAGGCGGTACGGGGCCTTGGCGATAGGAGCCGCATGTTTCGCCAATTCGATTTCAAACTCCACTTGTCGATGTGGTGGAAGACCAGGTAACTCCTCTGGAAACACTTCGGAAAAGTCATGGACGACGGGGATATCTTCAATCCGCTTCTCGTCCTTAGGTTGCTCGGTGACCAGTGCGAGCAAAGCGAAGGAGTTCTTTCTCCGAAGATACTTCTGAGCTTGCATGTAAGAGATGACGTTTGTGACGGCGCCTGCCTTCTCGCCTTGCACCATCAAGACTTCGTCGTTAGAGAGCGGAATACGGATAGCTTTCTCGAAACAGAGAACTTCAGCTCGGACGTCAGATAGCCAGTCCATTCCGGCTACCACGTCAAAACTACCCAGGGTAGTTGTCATCAGATCAATGGTAAAGGTGTGACCCGCGAGTTTAAGTTGACAGCCAGCTACTAAATGGGTCACATCTACAGATTTACCATCGGCAAGTTCTATGACGTAGGGGTATCTAGGGGTTTAGGTGTGAGATTTAGGTTCTTCCTAAAAGACTCAGATATAAAACTCTTATCCGCACCCGTATCAAAAAGTACAGTAACAAAATGATCGTTAAGGGGAAACTTACCGGTGACCACGTTCGAGTCGTTTCTGGCCTCTCCGCGGCCCAGCGTGAATGCACGACCTTTGGCACCTCCTGTGCCACCGTTTCCATTGTTACCATTGTTGTTATTGTTGTTGTTGTTGTTGTTGTGGTTGTTGTCCCACCATTTTTGTTGTTGTTGCGAAGCTGCGGGCAATCTCGCTTGAAATGGGTAGTGCTACCGCACTGATAGCACCCCCGGTTAATACCTTGCTGTTGAACCTGGTGCTGATTTTGATTTTGTTGAGACATGATTTCCCCGCGACAATCCTTTGCCGCGTGTCCCGCTTTGCCACATTGTTGGCAGCCATTTCCAGCGCAAGGGCCGTGATGATGGAGGTTACAACGATTACATTGCGGCTTTCGACTCGCATTGCCGCCTGAGTTCTGGGTGTTGTTGGCAGACTGATTATTGTGACCCCGATTGTTGTTGAACTTGTTGGACCGCTTCTGGTTTCCTTGTTGTGGCTGGGCTGACGAAGACTGTCGAGCAGGTGAGTCTTCATATTTTCTTTTGTTATCAGGGACGACTTCGGTTGCACCCCGAGGTGGCAATTTCCTTTGCTCCACCGCCTTATCGGTGAGTTTATGCGCCAGCCTAATCGCTTGATGCTCCGTTATAGGGTTGCTAGACATTACCATGCCCTGGATCTCAGGGACCAGACCCCCAAGATAAAACTCAAGTCGTTTTTCGACGGTGTTAGCCAGATCGGGACATAGGAACACCAGATCAAGATGTTTGGCCGTGTACGCTTCAATTTCAGACCCTACCATCTTGTGGTTCCATAACGCTTGCTCCAACTGTTGAACTCTGTCCGCAGACAGTATTCCTCCTTGATTAGGGCCTTAAACTCGGTCCAGGCCATTGCGTTTGCCGCAACAAGTCCACGCGTTTGGACTTGTGCTTTCCACCAGGTTAATGCCCTATCTTCCAACGTTGAGGCAGCATACTTGACCTTATTGGCTTCAAGGCAATTGCACATCTCGAACACCGATTCAGACTTTTCAATCCAACGGACCAGTCCTATGGGTCCGTCAACACCCGTGAACTTGCTCGGTTTCGCATCGAGGAACATCTTGTAGGGGTTAAGACCCCTCCTGAAGACAGATGATAGGTAGTCAGCGAGAAAATCTACTAGCCCAACTATTAGATTTTCCCATGAAAATTTAATAATGGTTACCTGCTGGGGGTTTTGAACACCTGCTAGAGCAGCATTCACGTGTTCTTGGATCATTGCGGCAAATTCTTCAGGTGACCTGTTGAGGTTTCCGCGACGTCCAGTTGCCATTTCCGACCTTCGCAAGACAACACAAACACATACCGATAAGTATATATATCCAATATAGTTATCATATTCCACACTTCAATCATCACACAAGTTATGTCAACCCAACAAATTAAACAATCAAAAGGAACATTCGATTAAATAAATTGCAACGTCTCACAAAATACCAACCAAACATCTCAGTTTAATTATAAAATTTCAAGTTCAAACATAAGTGGAAAACGAACAAACTAAAGAAAACAAAGCGGGGATTGGCGAGACGAGTCAGTCTTTGCCTTCATCCTCTACGGCGTTTTCAGCTTCAACAGCCGGGTCCTGGCCAGCGCCATTAGAACCGTTTTTCAAAACTCTACGTTTTAGACTTCAGAAAATCCGTTTTTCGATAAATAATAACCAAGTTACAGCCAGTTGAAGTTGGCTGTAAACACCATTCAGCATCCTGATTTCAGCATTTTATCGCAATCTAATCCGTTTAAACAGTCGATACGTTAAATATAAGCGATCAAGAACAGAATTACCAATCATATATCATCATATATATCATACCCATGCAAACCCTAATCATAACATATAGTTTTTATCAAACAAAAACGCAGCCTAACATTTCTTAATTCCGCTAATCATCATACTTGCAAACTAGCATAATTAATCGATTAACATCATAACACTTTCTACCATTACTTACACACACGATCCATAGTTCATAACCCTAGTATGATTAGCGAAATAACATAAAACTCTAACCTTAACAATAAGATCAATGAGCCGCGAACTAGATGGGACCGATTCGGATGTTGGCGAGACTTGCGACCGAGAGGGAGAGTGGGAAAACGGCTGTTTGCGACCGGGATGATGAATGAAGGGCTGTCGTCGGCTGTTTCACAACTAGGGTTTGTGTGTTTTGTTTGTGAAGCAATGCTCATGCATGTATGTGTATATATAGCGCAAGAGGTGAAAGGAAAAGGGAAGGGTTTACGGTTTGGGGTGCTCGCGGCCGCAAGGGATTCGGGTGGGTCGGTTTGGGTCTACAACTTGGTCCTCAAGTTTCGATTAACTACTTGAGTCGCAAGGAAGTGAGGTTATTCGTTTCGCGGCTCGGTTCGATTCATTTATCTATTTATTACATCTACATTTTTCAACTAAAACAAATCACGAAATCGAACACCACATAATAACGCACCAACTTATAAACGTTTAAGACGTAGCACGTAATTCATTTGACAAGTACACGAAATCATCGTAATTATTTCGAGCGTGCAATTTAGTCTCCGAATCAATTTAGCGTAGGAACGAATAACCGTGAAGTAGTGCGTTTAAGATGTCTGAAAAACCGGGATGTCACATTATCCCCATGTTGAAAGAATTTTCGTCCCGAAAATTGAGTATAACGCGGTTTAGAATGCAGCGTACATGTTTAGAGTGCCACGCACAAAGATTTAGTTTGTTAACAATGGTACGCGAAATTACAAGAAATTCCCAGGTTGTCACATCATCCCCATGTTAAAAGAATTTTCGTCCCGAAAATTTAGTTGGTGGTATCGTTAATATGCTGCTCAGCTGGAAGAGGTTTGGGTATTTGCTTTTCATTTGGTCCTCTCTTTCCCATGTGAACTCCGGTCCACGCTTAGAGTCCCAACGTACCTTGACGATTGGAATCTTGCTATGCCTTCGAGTCTTGATCTCACGATCCATGATCTGATAGGTTGTTCCACAAAGTGCAGTTGTTCATCCACTTGAATATCATCCACTGGAATGACTAGGGTTTCATCTGATAGACACTTCTTCAGATTTGACACGTGAAAAACGTTGTGAACTCCACTGAGTTCGGCAGGAAGGTCTAATTGATAGCTACGGGCCCGATACGTTTCAAGATCACGAACGGCCTACGTACCGTGGGTTTAGTTTGCTCGTTTTCCAAAGGGATTACACCCTTCCAGGGTGACACCTTCAGTAGGACGTGGTCGCCTACTTGAAATTCGAGCGGTTTGCGTCGTTGATCACGTAGCTTTTGTGTCGATCTCGTGCCGCCGCCATGCGGTTTCTGATTTGTACAATCTTTTCAGTAGCCTCAAGTATCAACTCAGGGCCTGTGAGTTGACTGTCACCGACTTCTGCCCAACAGACCGGTGATCTACATTTACGACCGTATAATGCCTCAAACGGTGCTGCCGATATACTCGTATGGTAAATGTTGTTATACGAGAATTCCACTAATGGCAGGTGGATTTCCCAACTATTTCCGAAGTCTACTACGCATGCCCTAAGCATGTCTTCCAAGGTCTGTATGGTCCTTTCGCTTTGACCATCAGTCTGAGGGTGATAAGTGTGCTCATATCTAAGCGTGTTCCCAACGCTTTCTGAAGTGACTGCCAAAAGTTGAACGTGAAACGAGCATCTCTGTCTGAGATGATGGACGTTGGCACTCCGTGCCAAGAAACTACTTCCTTAATGTAGATGCGAGTCAACTTCTCCATCTTATCTGTTTCTTTAATAGCTAGGAAGTGTGCGGACTTAGTTAAACGATCCACGATCACCCAGATGGTATCGCAACCACCCAAAGTTCGCGGGAGTTTAGTGATGAAATCCATTGAGACTGATCCCATTTCCACACTGGGATCTCAGGTTGTTGAAGTAGCCCGATGGCTTCTGATACTCTACATTGACTTTTGCATAAGTCAAACACTTGCTCACGTAGGTGGCTATATCAGCTTTCATGTTGGGCCACCAATACGTAGCTTTAAGGTCTTGATACATCTTATCCGAACCAGGATGGACAGAGTATCAGGATTTGTGAGCTTCATCCATGACTAGCTTTCTGAGGTCTCCGTAGAGAGGTACCCATATGCGATTCATGAAATACCGGGCTCCATTGGGTTTTACTTCCCAATCGCGTTCCATTTTTCCCACCGATTCGGCCTTGATGTTTTCTTCCTTAACTGCTTCTAACTGCGCGTCGCGTATCTGTTCGGGTAACCCCAAATGAATAGTGAGCTGTAGTGCTCGTACCTGACGAGGTTTCAAGTGTTCCTTCCTAGTGAGGGCATCAGCTACCACGTTAGCTTTACCCGGGTGATACCGAATGGCACATTCATAATCGTTCAAGAGTTCGACCCAGCGACGCTGTCGCATGTTCAACTCCTTCTGACAAAGATGTGTTGGAGGCTCTTGTGGTCTGTAAAGATTGTGCACTTCATTCCATATAGGTAGTGTCTCCAAAATCTTAAGTGCAAACACTACTGCTCCCAATTCCAGGTCATGTGTTGTGTAGTTTTTCTCGTGAACCTTCAATTGTCGGGACGCTTACGCGATGACCTTATCGCGTTGCATGAGTACGCATCCCAATCCCTGAATGGAAGCATCACAATATACTACAAAATCATCTATCCCTTCCGGCAAGGACAGAATGGGTCCACTGCAAAGTTTCTGTTTCAGCAATTGAAATGCCACTTCCTGCTTGTCACCCCAAGCATACTTGATGCCTTTCTAGGTGAGGGTAGCAAGCGGTTGCGCGATCTTTGAAAATCCCTCGATGAAACGTCTGTAGTAACCAGCCAAACCCAAAAATTGGCGGATCTCCGTCGGTGTCCTAGGTGCCTCCCAGTTTTTGATAGCTTCAATCTTGGCAGGGTCGACGTGGATACCCTTTTCATTTACGATATGCCCAAGGAACTGAACTTCCCGAATCCAGAAATCACACTTTGAAAGCTTGGCATATAGTTTCTCCTGTTGAAGTAATCCCAGCAGTAATCGTAGATGTTCAGCATGTTCTTCTTCACCTTTAGAGTAGATGAGTATGTCATCGATGAACACAATGACAAACTTGCCGAGTATGGTTTACACACACGGTTCATGAGGTCCATGAACACCGCGGGTGCGTTGGTGAGACCGAAGGGCATGACCAAGAACTCATAATGGCCATACCGAGTACGAAATGCCGTCTTAGCGATATCCTCCTCCCTGACAGTAACTGATGGTAACCGGACCGTAGATCAGTCTTGCAGTAGTAGCTTGACCCTTGAAGTTTGTCGAAGAGATCGTCGATGCGAGGTAATGGGTACCGGTTCTTAACAGTAACCTTATTGAGTTCCCGGTAGTCGATGCACATGCGGAAGGTCCCGTCCTTCTTCTTGACAAAAAGGACTGGAGCTCCCCATGGCGAAGCGCTAGGTCGGGTAAATCCTTTTTCTAACAGCTCCTGAAGTTGGGTAGACAGCTCCTGCAGCTCGGCTGGAGCTAGGCGGTATGGGGCCTTGGCGATAGGAGTTGCATGGTTCGCCAATTCAATTTCAAACTCCAATTGTCGATGGGGTGGGAGACCAGGTAACTCCTCTGGGAATACATCGGAAAAATCACGGACGACGGGGATGTCTTCTATACGTTTCTCGTCCTTAGGCTGTTCGGTAACCAGTGCAAGTAAGGCAAAGGAGTTCTTCCTCCGAAGATACTTCTGCGCTTGCATGTAAGAGATGATGTTTGTGACGGCGCCTGCCTTTTCGCCTTGCACCGTCAAGATTTCGTCGTTTGAGAGCGGAATACGGATAGATTTTTCGAAACAGAGAACTTCAGCTCAGACGTTGGATAGCCAGTCCATTCCGACTACCACGTCAAAACTACCCAGGGTAGTTGTCATCAGATCAATGGTAAAGGTGTGACCCGCGAGTTTAAGTTGACAGCCGATACTATATGGGTCACATCTACAGATTTACCATCGGCGAGTTCTATGACGTAAGGGGCCTCTAGAGGTTTGGGCGTGAGATTTAGGTTCTTCCTAAAAGACTCAGATATAAAACTCCTATCCGCACCGTATCAAAAAGCACAGTAGCAAAATGTTCTTAAGGGGAAACTTACCGGTGACCACGTTCGAGTCGTTTCTGGCCTCTCCGCGGCCCAACGTAAATGCGCGACCTTTGGCACCTCCTGTGCCACCATTTCCATTATTGTTGTTGTTATTGTTGTTGTTGTGGTTGTTCCCACCATTGTTGTTGGTGTTACGCAGCTGTGGGCAGTCTCTTTTGAAGTGGGCAGTGCTACCACACTAATAGCATCCCCGGTTAGCACCATGCTGCTGACCCTGGGGTTGATTTTGGTTTTGTCGGGACATGATTTCCCCGCGACAATCCTTTGCCGCATGTCCCACTTTGCCACATCGTTGGCAGCGATTCCCGGCACAAGGGCCGTGATGATGAAGATTACAGCGATTGCACTGCGGCTTTCGACCTACATAGCCGCTTGCGTTCTGGTTGTTGTTGGCGGGCTGATTATTGTGATCCCGGTGGCTGTTGAAATTATTGAACCGTTTCTTGTTCCCCTGTTGTGGCTGGGATGACGAAGACTGTCGAGCAGACGAGTCTTCAAACTTTCTTTTATCATCAGGGGCAACTTCAGTCGTACCCCGAATTGGCAACTTCTTTTGTTCCACCGCCTTATCGGTTAGTTTGTGTGCCAACCTGATGCTTGATGTTCAGTTACAGGGTTACTAGCCATTACCATACCCTGAATCTCATGGACCAGACCCCCAAGGTAAAACTCGAGTCGTTTCTCAACAGTGTTGGCCAGATCGGGACATAGAAATATCAAGTCGTGATGTTTCGCTGTGTATGCTTCGATTTCAGATCCCATCATCTTGTGGTTCCATAATGTTTGCTCCAACTGTTGAACTCTGTCTCGCGGACAGTACTCTTCTTTGATTAGGGCCTTAAACTCGGCCCAGGACATTGCATTTGCAGCAATAAGTCCACGCGTTTGGACTTGTGCATTCCACCAAGTTAGTGCCCCATCTTCCAATGTTGAGGCTGCATACTTGACCTTGTTGGCCTCCAACAGTTGCACATTTCAAACACTATTCGGATTTTTCGATCCAGCGGACCAGTCCTATGGGTCCTTCTGCCCCCGTGAATTTGCTTGGCTTCGCGTCGAGGAACATCTTGTAGGGGTTAAGACCCCCTCCTTCTGACAGAGGACAGGTACTCAGCGAGGAATTTTACTAACCCAACTATTAGATTTTCCCAAAATTTAATAATGGTTACCTGCCGGTGGGTTTTGAACACCCGCTAGAGCTGCATTTACGTGCTCTTGGATCATTGCAGCTAATTCTTCGGGCGTCATGTTAAGGTTTCCGCGACGTCCAGTTGCCATTTAGATCTTCGTAAGACAACATAAACACACACCGATAAGTCTATATATCCAATATAGTTATCCTATTCCATACTTAAATAATTCCTCAAGTTATGTCAACCCAAATAAATTAAACAGTTTAAAAGAAATACTCGATTAAATAAAATTTCAACGTCTTACAAAGTGCCAACCAAACATATGAGTTTACTATAAAGTCTCAAGTTTAAACATTAGTAGGAAAATAAATAGACTGAAGGAAAGTAAATAAAATAAGCGAGACGTGTCAGTCTTCTACGTCTCCATCTCCCAAATCGCTATCGTTACCGTCATCCTCCGGGCATTTCCAGCCTCTACAGCTGGGTCTTCCTCCGGATCTCCCTGATTCCTCTGGATCCTCTTCTGGATCCTCTTCTGGATCCTCCTCTGGATCCTCCTCTACCGGCACTGGAGGGGCCGGTGCTGGAGCAGGTACTGGTACAGGTGCCTGATTCTGTTCTAGTTCTTGAATTCTCCAGCTAACTCAAGAAATATGTCTTCTAGCCAGTCAGCCCTTAGCTGCTCAGCACGAAGGTCTCTGGCTAAAGTGTTACGAGCTATCTTACTCGTATGTTGCTCTTCCTCGAGCGATCCAGTCTTACCTGTCAATTGTCGTATCATCCATCCCTGTGCTAGGATGGTTTCATGCATTCTTTCTAATTGTTCTTGTTGTTTTCGTATCATATCTCTAAGTAGTCGTTCCCTACTTCTACCGAGTTAACCGGTTCGACCGGCACAGCGATGGTCGGGCGTGAGGACGACTCCTCCCCTAGAGCGAGCCTTTTTCTCGCAGTGAGCGTGTCTCCACGCCATAAGATGGTGAGGGTTCCACCATAGGTGCCTTTCCCGGCGCCCTTGGTTGCGAAAGTTTGTCGGATGATGATGATGACATTGCCTGTTAGGTTGGGTAGTTAGTTACGAGTTGCATTCATTTCTTATTATGCATTCATATTCTACATAACACAGTTGTGGTACATCACATAACAAGATATAACAGTTCGGTGCCAAACTACGTCTAGTGTCGTGTAATCAGCTATAGTTTAGGTCTACTTTTAATGCAAACCTGGTTCTCTATAGCTAGAGGCTCTGATACCAATCTGTCACACCCTCAATTTCCACTTGCGGAGTTTTACCGCGAAGCGTGTGAACAAACCAGAATCTGAGACACTAGTAACGTCGAACGACTCTATATGATTTGTTAATACGTTTTCCTAAATCATTTGTTTAACCATTCGTAGTAGATTTTAGGTCGTTTGGTTTCAATGTTTAGCGGAAGCATTAGTTTTTAAAGTTGAGCGGAAGCATAAAGATAAAGTAAAGGAACGGGCGCCAACACAAACGCCAAAACTAAAGAAAAACCCAAAACAATGTTTGTAAATGAGACACGCTAAAAAGATGTCTTGATCAATGCAAGTGAGTGCACCTAGAGCTCCTAGCGTCCTGAGAAACATGTAAAGAACAAGTGTCAACATTAAAGAAGAGTGAGTTCACAGGTTTTCATAAGTTCATTTGTTCGGTTATAAGTTTGTTTCCCCCGTTATCCCTAACCCAGGATAACGGTTTAGTTCCATTATTCCCAACCCGGAATAATACTAATGGTTCCATTATTCCTCACCCGGAATAATAATGATGTTCCATTATTCCTAACCCGGAATAATAACGTTGTTGGTTCCATTATCCCTAACCCGGGATAATATTGTTGATTCGTAATTAAGTTCAATGTTAATATATATAGGTAGCTAGCCTAAAGTTATGTCACGTAAGTGTTCGCGATCGAAGCTGACTGTTGTGCCTCCGTGTTGCCAGGCCTATCACTGACCATGGCGAAGTTAGGCCAAATTATTCACCCGTTGACCATACCCGGTCGGCTAGCGCGACTAGCTCGGATGGGGCTTGTCGGGCCCAGTAGTACTACTTATAATTTCCCCGCTATCTAACCCAATACTAACGATCCGAGAGATTGTCGAGGACTTGTGTGATATAGCTGCTTAGTGACCATAACGTACATTAACATTAACTTAGTTACCGAATAGTTTAGTGACGTTAATTTCGTATAACGTTAAGAGATAGAGTTGTAGAGTGTATACATGTTTCTCCCCCTGTTGTTTAAAACCGGATAAAATTAGGGGCCGTGAACTCACCTTTAGTTGCTCGTTAGTGTAACACAGATGTAGCAAATGATGGGACCGCTAATTGCGTCCTAACAAGTCAATTGAATTAGAGTTAGTGTGCGATCACACTGATACAAGTCCTACACATACTAACACACAATGCGGTACATACAATGACAATTCCTAAGACTCAAATCATGCATGAAAGTATCATCATGCCAATATAGTGATCAAAACAATTTATCATGAACGCAATCAATCCATACAACACTTTGGTACATACATTCGCAAGTTATCAGGTTTCAGCTTATATACTCATAATTAGGCTGTTTTCAAGGATTTTTATAAAATAGTTCCAACATTCCAAAAATTTCAATTATTTTACAAGAGTGTCAACTATACTGTAGAATTTTATATAAATTTTTCAAGTCCTAATACTTTACCAATTATTCATAAATATTAATATACTAGGCTGCAGTCAGATTCGTCACTTTCTGACTGCAGTTCACGGGAGAATTTATTTAAAAATCACCGTTCATCCAATTAACAACATTCCAGTGGGAGTTTCCGGAAATTTCAATATCTAGTTGCTGTACAAATCTCATGATTCGACTCCCTACAGATTATTAGATCCGACTCGATAAACAACTAACAAATTTTCAGAATTTTCACGTCTTCAGTTACTGAACTTAATTGGCCACTTAAAAATATCAAAAGACTTTATAAAAATATGAATCCAGCGCCATTAGAAGCGTTTTTCAAAACTCTACGTTTTAGACTTCAGAAAATCCGTTTTTCGATAAACAATAACCAAGTTACAGCCAGTTGAAGTTGGCTGTAAACACCATTCAGCATCCTGATTTCAGCATTTTATCGCAATCTAATCCGTTTAAACAGTCAATACGTTAAATATAAGCGATCAAGAACAGAATTACCAATCATATATCATCATATATATCATACCCATGCAAGCCCTAATTATAACATATAGTTTTTATCAAACAAAAACGCAGCCTAACGTTTCTTAATTCCGCTAATCATCATACTTGCAAACTAGCATAATTAATCGATTAACATCATAACACTTTCTACCATTACATACACACACGATCCATAGTTCATAACCCTAGTATGATTAGCGAAATAACATAAAACTCTAACCTTAACAATAAGATCAATGAGCCGAGAACTAGATGGGGCCGATTTCGGATGTTGGCGAGACTTGCGACCGAGAGGGAGAGTGGGAAAACGGCTGTTTGCGACCGGGATGATGAAAAGGCTGCCGTCGGCTGTTTCACAACTAGGGTTTGTGTGTTTTGTTTGTGAAGCAATGCTCATGCATGTATGTGTATATATAGCGCAAGAGGTGAAAGGAAAAGGGAAGCGTTTACGGTTTGGGGTGCTCGTGGCCGCAAGGGATTCGGGTGGGTCGGTTTGGGTCTACAACTTGGTCCTCAAGTTTCGATTAACTACTTGAGTCGCAAGGAAGTGAGGTCTATTCGTTTCGCGGCTCGGTTCGATTCATTTATCTATTTATTACATCTACATTTTTCAACTAAAACAAATCACGAAATCATAACACCACATAATAACGCACCAACTTATAAACGTTTAAGGACGTAGCACGTAATTCATTTGACAAGTACACGAAATCATCGTAATTATTTCGAGCATGCAATTTAAGTCTCCGAATCAATTTAGCGTAGGAACGAATAACCGTGAAGTAGTGCGTTTAAGATGTCTGAAAAACCGGGATGTCACAAGGGTGTTCAGGAGGAACTGTGAATCACGGCGCATGACAGGCGACTTAAGGCTCCTTTATGATGTGAAAAGCATTAGGGGAGGCTTTGTTGCTTTTGCTGGAGATAAAGGCGGTTACATCACTGGAGAAGGAATGATTCTAATGGTGTTGTTAGTTTTGACAAGATTAATTATGTTCGTCAAATTGATCCCAATCTTCTAAGTGTTTCTCAAATCTGCGACAAAAAGTTCACGGTTCATTTCGATGATACTGGTTGTTATGTGCTAAAACCTGGTTTCAAGATTCCCAAAGAATGGATTCACTTGTCGGCTCAAGAATTAACAATTTGTATATTCTTGACATGAGCCAAGCTATTACTATGTCTACACAAGTTACATGTTTTGTCTCAAAAGCTACTGAAAAGGAATCAATCTCTTGGCATAGACGAATGGGACACATTCAATTGAGAAAAATGAACTATTTGATGAAAAACAATCATGTGAATGGTGTACCAGTCAAAATTTTTCATCTACAAGACGTCTGTGTATCATGTCAAAAGGGAAAACAAGCAAAGAAGTCTCATCCTGTGAAGAAAATTAACACAGTCAACATGCCTTTCGAATGTCTTCATATGGATCGTTTTGGACCAATGAAACACAAGAATACCTTTGGCGATGCATATTGTTTAGTTGTTACTGATGACTATTAAAGATTTTCTTGGGTAAATGTTATGGCACACAAGAGTGAAGTTCCTGAAATCCTCAAGAATCTCCTCACGCTGCTTGAAAACTTGTACAATTTGTAGATAAGGAGAATCAGAAGCGACAATGGCACGGAATTCAAGAATCATGTTATGGATGACTTCTGTTCTTCTAAGGGAATTCTACATGAATACAGTTCTCGTTATACTCCATAACAAAATGGTGCCGTTGAGAGGAAAAATAGAACACTTATCGAAACTGCTATGTTAGTTGAGTCAGAACTTCCTGTTCAGTTTTGGGGGGAGGCTGTGGCTACTGCATGCTATACAATGAATCGAGTTCTTACGGTGAAAAGGCATGGGAAAACATGTTATGAATTGTTGCATAAAAGGAAACCAGATGTGTCTTTCTTAGAACCTTCTGGAGCTCCATGCAACATGATTGATCCACGTGGTAAATTCGGTCCAAAGGCTATCGAAGGTTTCTTTATTAGATATGCTACTCCAAATTTCAGAGTGTGGAACTTAACAACGAAAAAGATTGAAGAATGGGTCAAGTTAAGGTTCAAAGTTACACTGAATCAGTAAGAGCCTGGGTGCTCCTTGGATGTTTCACTACGATGGACTGTTTGACTCCTTCAATCTGCTAACTTTTGATGATACATCTGGAGCAGCTCAAATGCTACTTGAAATTGATACTTCAATTGATTCGTCTTTAGTTCGACCAATTATTGTTAACCCACAAGTGTCTACTTCGGTTAATAATATTGTTCAAAATGAGGAATTTGAAGATGCTGCTGATTATAATGTTTCGTTAGAAGAAGATGAGTTCCATGATGCAAATGAAGCTACATCTGCTCTTGTTCCTAGAATTTCTGATGTAACTTCAAATGTACAAAATCTAGGGACGACTGAAGGTCATGCATCTACATCTTCGTCGATTCCAGCTTTCGACTTAGGTGTTGATCTAAATATCAACAATTTGGGTATAAATTCTCGAGTTCCTGATGTTCTTGAAACTCGAATCCATGATACTCATCCTCAGCAGAATATTACAGGAGATGTCAAAAGTGGAGTGTAGACACGTAATCAGCTAAGGAACAACCAGAATGCTGGTTTATATACGCCAATTAGAGAATCTGGGGAACAGAATGATTGGTCTTTTGCCTGCTATGTTTGCCAAGTGGAACCGAAATCTTGGAAGGAGGCAATGAAAGAAGTATCATGGGTTGAAGCAATACAAGAGGAACTTCAGCTGTTTCAGAAATTGGGCGTGTGGAAATTGGTTCACAGGCCCGACAACTACAAGAAGATTGGTACTAGATGGGTTTACAAGTGCAAGAAGGATGACCGATGAGTTGTTATGAGAAACAAAGCAAGATTGGTTGTCCAGGGCTTTAATCAGGTAGAAGCCATTGATTATAATGAAGTTTATGCACCAGTAGCACGTCTTGAGGCCATAAGAATTTTCTTGGCTTATGCATCCTATAAGAAGTTTACAGTTTATCAAATGGATGTTAAAAGTGCTTTTCTACATAGTGTGGTAGAAGAAGAAGTATATGTTGAGCAACCGCCTGGTTTTGAAGATCCAATTCATCCTGACAAGGTGTGACTTCTTAATAAGGCATTATATGGTCTTCATCAAGCTCCACGGGCTTGGTATGAAACGTTGTCTTCCTATCTTCTCAAGAATGGTTTTCGACGTGGATTGATCGACTGTACTCTCTTCATCAAAGAAAAGAATGAGGATTTGTTACTGGTATAAGTATATGTTGATGATATCATTTTTGGTCTACAGACGACTAAATGTGCAAAGAATTCGCGCAAGTGATGCAAGAGAAGTTCGAAATGAGCGCCATGGGAGAAATGACTTTCTTTTAAGGTTTGAAGGTTCATCAATCTAAGTCAGGGATCTTCATTCATCAAACAAAGTATGTTGGGGTATTCTCAAACGATTTCAAATGGAAGACTCGAAGCCTTTGGGAACTCCATTAGCTCAAAATCATGGGATCACTCCTGATGGAATGGGTGAACATGTGAACCATCTTTTTATCGTGCCATGATCGGATCTCTTATTTATCTTACTGCTTCAAAACCTGATATAATGTATCCAACATGTCTTCTAGCTCGCTACCGTCAAGTCCAAAGGTTTCTCATTTGATGGTTGTAAAAAGAATCTTTCGTTATTTGAAGGGTCGCCCGGACACTGGTCTCTAGTACCATAAGGATGATGAGTTTGATTTGACAGCATTCAATGATTCTGATCATGGTGGCTGCAAGATCGATGCAAAGTCAACATCAGCAGGATGTCAGTTCTTGGGAAATCGCCTAGTCACGTGGCAGTGCAAAAAGCAGACTTGTGTAGCTACTTCAACATGTGAGGTTTAGTATATTTCAGCTTCCAGTTGTTGCTCTCAGGTTTTATGGATCCAACAGCAGATGCGCCGCTATGGTTTTGAATTTCTAACTACTCCTAATTTGTTGATAATGAGGCTGCCTTACAGATCACTTGTAATCCTGTACAGCACTCAAAGACTTAACACTTGAGATTAAGTATCATTTCATACAAGATTGTTATGAAAAGAAACTTATCAATGTTGTTAAAATCCACACCGATCACCAACATGCCGACCTATTTACAAAAGCTTTTGATAAATCACATTCTGATTATCTTCTTTGATCAATAGCATCATGGTGAAACCCTAGTAAATCATCCTTGGGTAATCATTTTTGAAAATATTTTCTTCAAAACTAAAAATAGAAAAAGATTTTTTATTTTTACATTTTAGGGGGGAGAAATTTCAAGAAAACACAAAAACACAAAAATATATCTTTTATTTATTTCTGTCTTTATTTATTTGCTTTCTGCATTTAAGGGGGAAATTTCAAAAAAAATACAAAAACAATAGAAAACAAAAAAAAATGAGTTTCTTGGAAAGATAAGAGAAGATGATGATACATCAGTAATTTGTAAAAAACGAAGCGAAAAATGATAAGTAGCTCTACTAATGATATATTGGTAGTCTCCCAATCAGATTAAAATGTGAAGGTTGATATAAACATAACGCACTGAAAGCCAGGTGGGAACCATTCATTGGCATATGGTCTTGGTACCAAAATTTCGTTTGATAGCATGCCGAGGTTCTAAGATCTACGGTCTTTATGCTTGCTTATCATCTGGGTATCATCGTTGAATCTTTTACCGAAAAATAACGGGGACGCAAGTCTAGAACTTCCATGATACCATAAATACGTGTAAATATTGCATATGACCATCAATAAGTGATAAACATATCACATTCACCCAATCAATAAGTGATAATATATTACAGCTTTATGCGGGAGTTAAGTTCGTCTATTTGTCGGTATGTTGGTACTAACCTGTTCACAGACTTACTCCTATGCCCTGCATGCATCTGAAAATCAAGTTCCTCATCAATAAGTGATTTAATCACATAGTGTGACATCCTGGCTTTTCAGGTATCTTAAACGCGCTACTTCACGGTTATTCATTCCTACGCTAATTAAATTTGGAGAATTAAATTACACGCTCCAATAACTACGCAACTTTGTGAATTTATTGGGTGAATTACGTGCTATGTGTGAATTAGACGTTGTATATTTTGTAGATTATTGTATCACGCCTTGAATCGCGATATTAGTTATATAAAAAAATATAATAAATAAATAGCCGAACTGAACCGAGCCGCGAAACGTGTCGACCTCACCTCCTGGGCCCAAGGAACTAACCTAAACTTGAGGCCCAAGCTACTTACCCAAACCGCCCCCCCCCCCACCCTTTCCCCTTCTTTTCCCTTGTGCTATATATGTACATGTATGCATGAGTTGTGTTTTAAAAAAAAAAAAACAAGAAACCCTAGTTCTGAGAGAACCGACGGCAGCCCCCCCCCCTCTCTCACGATCGCAAGCCTCCAACCTTCCGGATTGATTCCAATCTTGTCCCGGTTCGCTAATCATCATCGTTTCAAGGTTAGGGTTTAATTGTTTTGCAAATCATATTAGGGTTTGTGTAATCTTGATCATGATTATGGTAATGGTAGGATCATTGGTTTGAAAAGTGTTATGATTTATTATTAGTTCGGATAATTGTGCGAGTTTTTGCGATTGTGATGTTATGATGAATACAAAAATCATAGGCTCGTTTTAGCGATAAAGATCATGTTATATGATTAGGGTTTGCATGAATATTGATATACATGATGATATTTGACAAATAAACCTGTTCTTGATCATTATTATTAAGCGTCTTGATCGTTTAAGCATGTTCTAATGCGATAAAAGTCAAAAACAGGTTGCTGAATGGCATTTACAGCCAACTTCAGTTGCCTGTAACCTGATCATTATTTATCGAAAAGTGGATTTTCTGAAGCCTAAAACGTGTATTTTTGAAAAACGGTTCTAATGGCGATGGATTCATATTTTTCTGAGGTCGTTTGCTATTTTTAAGTGGTCATTTAGTGCAGCAGCTGAAACTGCGTAAATTCTGCAAAATTTGCTAGTTGTTTATTGAGTCGGATCTCATAGTCTGTAGAGGGTTGGGTCATGAAATTTGTACAGTAACTGGAGACGGGAATATCCGGAAACTCCCACTGGAATTTTTTAATTGGATGAACGATAATTTTTAAATAATTTTCCCGTGGACTGTAGTCAGAAAGCGACGAATCTGACTGCAGCCTAGTATATAAATGTTTATAAATAATTGGTAAAGCGTTAGGACTTGAAAAGTTTACATAAAATTCTACAGTTTAGTTGAAACCTCCTGTAAAAAAAATTGGAATTTTTGGAACGTTGGAACTATTTTATAAAAATCCTCGAAAACAGCCCAGTTATGAGCGTACAAGCTGAAACATGATAATTTGCGTTTGTGTGTACCAAAGTGTGGTATGAGTTAATCTGTGTTTATTACAAGTTGGTTTGATCATTTTTTTTGGTATGATGATACTTTGATGCATGATTGAGTTTTCGAATTGGTTATTGCGTGTGCCGCACTGTGTGTTAGTTATGCGTAGGGTTTTGTATCAGTGTGTTCACACACTAACTTTAAATCGGTTGACATGTTAGGATGCGATTAGCGGTCCCATCATTTGCTACTTTTGTGTTACTCTAACCGAGCAATTAAAGGTGAGTTCACGGCTCCTATTTTATCCGGTTTTAAACAACAGGGGAGAAACATGTATACACTCTATAACTCTATCTTTTACGTTATACGAAATTAACATCGTTAAACTACTCGGTAACTAAGTTAATGTTAATGTACGTTATGGCACTAAGCAGCTATATCACGGAAGTCCTCAACAAACTCTCGGATCGTTAGTATTGGGTTAGATAGCGAGGGAAATTATAAGTAGTACTACTCGGCACGACAAGCCCCACCCGAGCTAGTCGCGCTAGCCGACGGGTATGGTCAACGGGTGATTAATTTGGCCTAACTTTCGCCATGGTCAGTGATAGGCCTGGCAACACTGAGGCACAACAGCCAGCTTCGATCGCGAACTCTTATGTGATGTAACTTTAGGCTCGCTACCTACATGTTAACATTGAACTTAATTACGAACCAACATTATTATTCCAGGATTAGGAATAATGGAACCAACATTATTATTCCGGGTTAGGAATAATGGAACTATATCGTTATCCCGGGTTAGGGATAACGGGGGAAACAAAACTTTTAACCGAACTTGTGAACTTATAAAACCTGTGAACTCACTCTTCTTTAATGTTGACACTTGTTTCTTTACATGTTTCTCGGACGCTAGGAGCGCTAGGTGCACTCACTTGCATTTGATCAAGACATTTTTATCGAGTCTTATTTACGAATATTGTTTGGGATTTTTGGTTTTGGCGTTTCTGTTTGCGCCCGTTACTTTACTTTACTCTAATGCTTCCGCTCAACTTTGAAACTAATGCTTCTGCTAAACTTTGAAACCAAGATAATTTGAAAATAACTATGAATCGTTAAACAAATGTTTTTGGAAAACGTTTAAATAAATCAATAGAGTCGTTCGATATTACTAGTGTCTCAGATTCTGGTTTGATCACACGCCTCGCGGTAAACCTCCGCAAGTGGAAATTGAGGGTGTGACAGATTGGTATCAGAGCCTCTAGCTATGGAGAACCAGGTTTGCATTAAAAGTAGACCTAAACTATAGCTGTTACACGACACTAGACTTAGTTGGCACCGAACAGTTATATCTTGTTATGTGTTATACTACAACTGTTCTATGTCAGATATATATGTATATTGTGATGCACGCAACTCGTAACTAACTACACAACCCAACAGGCAATGTCATCATCATCATCCACAAATCTCGACAACCAAGGGCGCGGGGAAGGCACCCATGGTCGAACCCTCACCACCTCATGGCGTGGAGACACGCTCAACTGCTAGGAAAAGACTCGCTCTAGGAAGGGAGTCGTCCTCCCGTCCGACCACTGCTATACCGGTCGAACCGGTCAACTCGTTAGAAGTAGGGGACAACCTACTTAGGGATATGTTAGGAAAACAACAGGAACAACTAGAGAGAATGCAGGAGACTATCGAAGCACAGGGATGGATGATACGTCAACTAACTGGTAAAACTGGAAGGCTCGAGGAAGAGCAACATGGGAATAGGAAGTTCGAAACATTTTAGCTAAGGATCTTCGTGCTGAGCAGCTGAGGGCTGACTGGCTCGAAGACAGAGTTCTTGAGTCCAGTTGGAGGATTCAAGAACTGGAGCAGAATCAAACACATGTCCCAGTACCCGCACTAGTACCGGCCCCTCCAGCGCCGGTAGAGGAAGAAGAGGAGGATCTAGAGGAAGACCCGAGGAGGATCCAGAGGAAGACCCGGAGGAGGATCCGGAGGAAGAAGAGCCGAGATTCATATTTTTCTGAAGTCGTTTGATATTTTTAAGTGGCCAATTAAGTTCAGTAACCGAAGCTGTGAAAATTCTGAAAATTTGTTAGTTGTTTATCGAGTCGGATCTAATAATCTGTAGGGAGTCGAATCATGAAATTTTACAGCAACTAGATATGGAAATTTCTGGGAAACTCCCACTGGAATTTTGTTAATTGGATGAACGGTGATTTTTAAATAAATTCTCCCGTGGACTGCAGTCAGAAAGTGACGAATCTGACTGCAGCCTAGTATATTAGTATTTATGAATAATTGGTAAAGTATTAGGACTTGAAAAATTTATATAAAATTCTACAGTATAGTTGACACCTTCTGTAAAATAATTGAATTTTTGGAATGTTAGAACTATTTTATAAAAATCCTTGAAAACAACCTAATTATGAGTATATAAGCTGAAACTTGATAACTTGCGAATGTATGTACCAAGGTGTTGTATGGAATGATTGTGTTCGTGATAAATTGTTTTGATCACTATATTGGCATGATGATACTTGCATGCATGATTTGAGTCTTAGGAATTGTCATTGTATGTACCGCATTGTGTGTTAGTATGTGTAGGACTTGTATCAGTGTGATCGCACACTAACTCTAAATCAATGACTTGTTAGGACGCAATTAGCGGTCCCATCATTTGCTACATCTGTGTTACACTAACCGAGCAACTAAAGGTGAGTTCACGGCCCCTAATTTTATCCGGTTTTAAACAACAGGGGGAGAAACATGTATACACTCTACAACTCTATCTCTTTACGTTATACGAAATTAACGTCACTAAACTATTCGGTAACTAAGTTAATGTTAATGTACGTTATGGTCACTAAGCAGCTATATCACACAAGTCCTCGACAATCTCTCGGATCGTTAGTATTGGTTAGATAGCGGGGAAATTATAAGTAGTACTACTGGGCCCGACAAGCCCCATCCGAGCTAGTCGCGCTAGCCGACCGGGTATGGTCAACGGTGAATAATTTGGCCTAACTTCACCATGGTCAGTGATAGGCCTGGCAACACGAAGGCACAACAGTCAGCTTCGATCGCGAACACTTACGTGACATAACTTTTAGGCTAGCTACCTATATATATTAACATTGAACTTAATTACGAATCAACAATATTATCCCGGGTTAGGGATAATGGAACATCATTATTATTCCGGGTGAGGAATAATGGAACCATCAGTATTATTCCGGGTTGGGAAAATGGAACTAAACCGTTATCCCGGGTTAGGGATAACGGGGGAAACAAATTATAACCGAACAAATGAACTTATGAAAACCTGTGAACTCACTCTTCTTTAATGTTGACACTTGTTTCTTTACATGTTTCTCAGGACGCTAGGAGCTCTAGGTGCACTCACTTGCATTGATCAAGACAACTTTTTATCGAGTCTCATTTACAAACATTGTTTTGGGTTTTTCTTTAGTTTTGGCTTTTGTGTTGGCGCCTGTTCCTTTACTTTCTCTTTATGCTTCCGCTCAACTTTAAAAACTAATGCTTCCGCTAAACATTGAAACCAAACGACCTAAAATCTACTACGAATGGTTAAACAAATGATTTTGGAAAACGTATTAACAAATCATATAGAGTCGTTCGACGTTACTAGTGTCTCAGATTCTGGTTTGTTCACACGCCTCGCGGTAAAACTCCGCAAGTGGAAATTGAGGGTGTGACAACCCTGCACATTACATTACCCGATTAGTTTGAGATGGGGACCCAAGCCTTAGTAGTCTTGGGTCGACCCTTATCATCAAGAAATGTGATTTCTATTTCTTAATGATTTGGAAATTGTGTGCCTCCCCCTGAAACAGTACCGGTTTTAGTTTTCCAAGATTGTTGAGTTTACCAGATTGATTATTATTTACAAGCTTAGATACTTCTGGTTTTAACGAACTTAATGAACTTTGTTTCTTTTCTACAACATCCGGTCTTATTGCCTTTTTAATTATTTTCACGTGTTTTTGTCTTTGTTTTTCTTCTTGTTCGTTAACAATTCATTTATCTTGTTTAGGTGACACAGATCAACGTTGGCAACTCTTTTCAGGAGGGGCATTTTCAACAAACTTGGGTTTTGCTGAGTTGGTATAATTTTTGATTAAGTGGCCAAACTCCCCACACTTAAAACATGTTCTCCTTTCAACAAATTTAGGAGATGTCGTTTGATGACTTGATGTTGAACTTGTAGCCTAGAGGTACTCGGTCCATCTTCACACCCATTTGTATGTCGAGTGTAATTGTTTCGACTATTCCGTTTTTAAATCTTGACTTGATTCACAAAATCAATATTTGACATATTTTCAAAAGTCTCGATTTTATCGGTAAAAGTTGAGCCCACAAAGTTAACATTCTTTCCCTTTCTTGTTGCGAGCTCCCTTAGCTTCAACCTTTGGTTGTGACACCTTAGGTTTTTCAGCTTGCTTTTCCGGTTGTCTACTTTTAGAAGCGATTAATGGTTGTGGTTTGATTAGATTCTTCAAAAATTGGTTGTTGATTTTTTTAGAAACTTGATCAATTGAAGTTGGATTGACATTTTTTATTGGAAAATCCTTGTTTGAATAAATTTTCTCATCACCAATCAAAGTATACAACACATTATCATTTTCAAATGTAGAAGCAATTGTCTAGACAGATTTGATGGGATCAATTTTATTCTTTGTATCATATTGCACAACGAGAGTAGTAGAATCATATAAGACACGATTCTCAATTGGAATTTCTACCCCTTTTCTCTTCATCAAGAGATTGATCCTGGTTTATCTGGTCTGACTCATCATTTGATAAATCTTCCTCCTTTGTTATAGTTGGACTTTGATAAAGATGATGAGTTCTCTGTCTTTTTAGATTTATCTGAGGAATTGCCCAGTTTAAACTCTAACCCTGCTGCAAACTCTTCAAGATTAAGAGGTAAAGATGGTTCAAAATGTGGCATTTCCTCTTTGTCAGGAGAGTCGGATTTTACCTGACTTGTTGAACATGCAACATTAGCATGAATGCAGTATGATTAGAGAGAGGTCCATTGTTGGCAAAGAATTTTTATATTTCCTTCGATGCAACTTTTGCTTTCTTTATCAACCCAGACTTTTGACTTTTCAACTTCTATGCTTCTTTCAGCAACTCATTGACCTCAGTATCAATCTTTTCACTGACATCCGAATCTGATCCATATCCACCCATACATGAGCTTTCCTCGTTAGAACTCCCATTATACCCGAACTATCATCATCATCAGAAGAGTCAATGTTGTGAACATGTTTGATTTTGATTGATTATCTTAGCATAACAAGCAGTTCCTCCTTGATTCTCATTTTCTGACTGAACCGACCAATCACATCCTTCATCTGCTTGACTTACTAATGCTCTGCTTGTGTTGTTTGGAGGCCTGGACCGGTTGGAGTTGTTTGGGTTATTAATAGCTACTATACTCCGTTAATTGTTGACTTGAGTTGTACTTGATGAATTTGGTTGATTTAGGAAAGGGTTGTAATTTCCTTGCTTCCTAGGTCGAGCATTCACGTTTGAAATGACCTTTTTCACCACAATTGAAGCAAGTAACAACGTCTTCAAATCCGTACTTTGTGTCTTTCTTGCTTTCTAAACTTGTTTTTCTAATTCTACTCATGTAGTCTTTCGCTCTTCTAACTGCACTAGTAAATGCCCACTTAATATCCATGAACTCCATTTCATCCCTGTCTATTTGTTGATAGTCCTCATTAGTCAAGTTGATGTTTCCAATTTGACGGCGACTAGTACACAGTATGCACTAACCATGGTGTTCAGAAGTTCAATGTGTTCCGAGCAACTTCTACACTGACCTTGGAAAGATGTGAAGTATCAAGTCTGATGGTATTAGGATTTGCAGGTTGAAAGTTGTTACCATAAAAAGCTTGTTGAGAAGCTTGTTGTAGAACTTGAGGTGTAACAACTTGTGGTTGTGGTAGAAAGGCTTTAGGATTAAATACTTGACCATAGGTTTGACTACTAGAGCCATCAGATTGATCTGTTTGAACTAGTTATGGTAGAAAAGGATTAACGTTTGACACAAACGCTGTCTAAAGTTTTGGTTGATGAGTTGTACTAACGCCTGTATTAATGCCTCCAAAATACATTTCAGGATTCTGTGGAATAGGAACTCTTTTTGTTTTCGTATTTCTTCTTCATTCTTGTTCTCCAAGTTCTGAACGAACTCATAGATACTGATCACATCCAAAACACCTGTATCCTTTAGTAGGTCAATAAATTGATTCCACTTGGATGGTTAGGCAACAGCAAAATGCATTACAATCTCTTGTGGATATGCGATCACCTGGTATGAATACATTTCACTAAGCATATGATAGAAACAGGTTGTTAAATCGATTAGTGTTTCATTCTCCATGAACAGAAAACGTTCAAACTCTTTCTTCAGAAGATCATGTCGTATCTTTCTTCTTGCAGCACTTCCTTCTCCTCTTGCTTCAAAAGTATCCCACAATTTTTTTGCCACACCCTGGTCGTAACGAAAGTGCAAGTGTGTGACTATTAGGTATCATTGCATCCAATCTAGTAAACACTATAAATTAACAACGATGCCATGCCATTAATAAGTTTCATTCCATATATACAACCATCAAAAGTGATATACCATTGTTATCTGTTTCAACTTGTTATCATAAGACATGATTCAAAACACATTGTTTCAAAATAAGACATTGTTTTCATCATAAATTCATAATGAGGTTTTGACCCCTATATACCCAGACAAAGTTGGGATATAAAAGGCAAACCCTCCAAAAGATGGCACATCGTTGTCTTGACATATTTTCATAACCCGAATAATATCACCAGGACATGCCTTGCGTCCTAAAATACATGTAATTTTAAAAAGTCAACATAAAGTTGGCGAGTTCATGTAGTAAATGTTTTGTATAAAAATGTCATTCTTGAAATCCATAATGAAATCCGAGTATGTTATTAGCATCATGGCATTATGGGAATCTATCAAAGTGTCGTGAGTACCCTTACATATATGTTCCATAAGTAAGTAACCAACCCGAGACAACTCCGACATCATTGGGATCACAAAAGCACTCCTAACCGGTTATCATACCAGGAGTGGAGCGTGTCCCAAACTCGATAGATCTATACTTTTTGCACCTTGGTCACTACGTGATTAATGGTTACTAGTGTCATCATCCTACTTATGCATAAATGATCTTGTTATCAACTGAACCCATAGCTAACATACTATTTATTATGACATGTATTTCCCCTTGATAGTTTGTAAAACAAAACTTTCAAATCAATGAAATGAGGGACATGAACTCACAGTTTTACGTTCTGTTATGTCGTACTAATCACGGTCAGTGTCCGTACACGTGTGTAACCTACATGTGTATTGAGTTTATTAGACACCTAGGCCTCAATGGACCTTGTACTCGTTGTTCATCTTGAATTCTTGTTATGTATTTCTTTGTTATGATAGAACAACTTTTAATGTTATCATAGTGTTGGTAGTTTGTTTGTTCGATTAATATTGCTATATATCTTTCTTAAATATATATATATATATATATATATATGTTGTTTTAAGATCGTGTGTGAACTGGGTCTTGCCCTTCACATGTCCTCGTGCCTTGTACGCGTGTCATTGGGCCTTGCCCATGTTATCCATGCCATTGGACCTTGCCCATGTTTTCATGTCATTGTGCCTAGCCCATGTTTTCTTGTCATTGGGCCTAGCCCATGTTTTCTCTATCATTAGGCCTAGCCCATGTTTTCTTGTCATTGGGCCTAGCCCCTGTTTTCTATTCGTTGGGCCTAGCCATGTTTATATCTTGGGCCTAGCCCATGTTTTTATATCTTTGGGCCTAGCCCATGTAATTTATATGTTTTTGGCTTTGTCCATATATCTTATACATGTGGGCTTGTCCATATGTTTTATGGAATTGGGCCTTGCCCAAATTCGTTTTTATAAGCCCAATATTTTATAACCTTATACTTAGAATTATTACTAAGTATTAATGTATAAGCATATATATATATATATATATATATTTAACCTTCCGGATTTTGATTTCGATAACATATATATTTATGTTAAGTGTCTAAAATATATATTTTAGACTTGTTGTCGCCATCGTTCACTACCCACTTTTTCTTTTCGCAAATCACCCGTCTTCTAATAGCTTTTTGTATCGGTGATTTATTCGTTGGTCGTCGACACGACGGTGTATTTGTGAACGTTCGCCTATCGTCCGCGTTGCTTCGTTTGTCCGTTTATTGTTTCGACGCATTGTGAGAATATATTGGCTTATGTCACCAACACTTGTATTATTTTCAAGTGGTTGTATTTTTGTGTATGATTGGGTATTTTTATTGTGAATTTCCTAAGCTTCTAAATACATACACATACAATACACATATGTATTTATACAACATTCTTGGTGACAAAATATGTATACATATTTTTAATTTCCCAAGTATGTATGTATATATATATATATATGTAAGAGTTACTTATTTTCTTTGTAAAAATATATATATAAACTTGTTGAATACTTGGGTATTTAGGTTTTAACCCTTGTCATCAAAGCTTACTTAATGACGATTTAAGTTACTAATCGCGTTTAGTCCCGCTAATCACCCCTTTAATCATGTCTTAATTTCAATTAGATTTTTAGAAAATTTCGCCATAGTTTCACCTAAACTATGGCGTTTTCCACGTTTTAAAAACATATTTAAACCTGTTTAAGCTCATAATCAAGATCAACAATCCACCACAACCCTTCCTATTATTTATTTACAACTTACATGTATCATCATCCATGGCTTTTGGTAGTAAAAATCTTACTTAAAACATGATGAGATTTCAACATTTATTAACACTTTTAAATCACCACTTTGGTCATATCATTTAGTCATGTTCATTTCTTTAAACCTCTTGATTACTACACATTTTTATGATGGCTACACCTTAAATCATAATGTTTATTTCTTATAAAATCATGCATGTGCTGTAAAATTATCTTTAGGTTGTAGTAATCTTCATGGATGATGTAGTTGATGATCTTGTTTAGATTTAAACATTATTATGTTTAAATCCTCATTTTCATACGTGTTCATACAAGATCATCTAACTTTTATACCCTACTTTAACATACACAACATCAACATGCTAACTAACTACCATATAAACACATAATCAATACAAAATAAACAATTTTTAGTGTTATTATTATGGTGTGAGTTAGGGTTTTTGGTTTATCTTTTCTTCATTTTCAAGATGATCGACATGTAAATCATTAATCTAGACATAAAAATAAGCTAGATTATGGAAGAATTTGCCTTACAATGGGTGCATAAGTTTATGATGATCTTAGAAGGAAAATGAAGCTCCAAGATAGCCCTAATGGTCCTCCATCTTTGCTAGCTTCGTGAATGGTCTTGAAGGGGCTTTAAAGTGAGTGTAATGTGGTGGTTTATGGTGGCTAAATGGTGGTGCAAGTGTGGTGATGTAGCCGTGGGTTTTAGGAGAAATATGGAGAATGGTTTCAATTTTTTTTTTTGTAAAAATAATGGAAGATAAGGTGTAATATTGTATATATATAATTACTATCTTTCAAAATTACACATGAATCTTACACCATACTTATAATCTTCCTTTTTCAACATAATCAAGTGGGTGGCGGCCCACATGGGGGGGGGGGTTAAGTGTAAATATTATTTATGACACATGTTAATTATTAGATATTTTGGTCGTTAGTTTAAGTGTTGTGATTAGGGGATTGTCTTGCATTCTTAGCATATAATTAGGGTTTAGAGTGTTATTATATGCCAATTAATCCACTTGATCCCCTAATATAAGTTTTGGATGACGGAAATGTCGTTAGATCGTTCATCGACGTAATAATTGCTAATAAACGAACTTATTTATTTAGTACCAGAAGCTTTTGTTTTCGACTACCACAATTTTCATGGTGTCTACCTAGTGCACTTCCGACCTAAAAATACGAATAACTAGTTTGCTAGACGAATATACGATGAGCTAAGATGGTCAAAGCGTCTTTCGTTCGATCGATATCGGCACTTTTATATACCGCCGTCAAACTTTTGCGAAAGTTGTGTTTCCGTGACCTCATGTTAGTTGAATGGATTCCGAGTTCCAAATGAGGCTTAACTAGTTCTCTAGATGCCTGAATGAGGCTATCAGCCACTAAAATATTCGTCGTTTCGACAAAGGGTCGCCTTCCGGTCGCATTGTGCACTGTTTGTCGAATGACCGGAAACAAAGTCTTTTGTGCATTCTTGCTATTCTCACATTGTTTTATGATGATTAACATTGTTTTATTCTTATTCTTGCATCCAGAATCCACCGAATTAGTGTTGCGGTTGCCTTTTTGGTCGAAACGAACAATTTTGCAATTTAGGGGTTGTACCAGAAGGTTATGTATTATTGGTAATGGTTGATCTCAAATAAGTGTTTTCATTTATATAAAATCAGGTGTGGCAATAACATGCCGTTATTCCTTGTTCTGATTCGTTTTAGCGGATTTACCGACACTGTTAGTGTAACCGCAATTAGAGTGCGCAACACTTTCTACCATCACTTTAGGGCATTGTTTTGGTTTGTTTCGCGTCGTAACGGAAACCAGTATATGTTATGATCAGATTTACTTGCCCTAATGACGTACGACTCAATTACGCAATTAAATTACGATAATATGCATGAGATTTTAAAATAAAATTAGTGACTAAATTGTACGGAGTTAGCGGTTATTTGCCATTTGTCACATACTCCCCCTGTTAAAAAGAATTTTGTCCCGAAATTCAGTTTGAGGCATCCACTGAAGGAGTCTTTTTGAACAGGCGGGGGTATTTTGACTTGATCTGATCTTCACGCTCCCACGTGTACTCGGGACCGTGACGCGAATTCCAGCGAACCTTCACCAATTTGATTTGGCTTCTTCTCGTCTTTTGGACTTTCTAGTCCATGACTTCAACTGGTTCTTCAGTGAATTGTAATTTATCATCAACATGAATCTCATCCGCTTGAATGATAACTGTGTCATTTGTCGGACTTTTCTTCAGATTAGACACATGAAATGTGTGGTGTACATTATTGAGTTCCTCTTGCATTTTCAATTTGTAAGCCACTGTACCAATCTTTGTCAGAATTTCGAAAGGTCCAATATATCTCGGGTTGAGCTTTTCGCGCTTTCCAAATCTAGCTACGCCTTCCCAAGGTGAGATGTTTAACAATACTTTGTCTCCGACCTCGTAGGATAATGGTTTGTGTCTTCGATCTGCGTAGCTCTTTTGTCTATCTCGTGTCGCTTTGATACACTCACAAATCTCGAGTATTTTGTCTGTGGTCTCTTGTACTAGTTCGGGACCAATGAGTTGTATGTCACCGACTCTCGCCTAATCATAGTGGAGATCGGCACTTTCGTCCATATAGTGCTTCGTACGACGTGGCTTTGATACTGGTGTGATAACTTTTATTGTGGGAGAACTCTACCAACGGTAATGAGTATCCCAGTTTACGCCTAATCATCACACAGGCCCGAAGCATGTCTTCCAACGATTGGATGGTTCGCCCGCTTTGACCATCGGTCTGCGGGTGAAAAGTTGTGCTTAAATCTAAGCGAGAGCCAAATGAATTTTGGAATGATTACCGGATCCGTGACACAAAGTGACCATCTCTATCAGAGATTATCAAGATTGGCACACCATGACGTGCCACAATTTCCTTCAGGTACAGTTCAGCTAGTTTATCCGTACTGTCTTTCTTAGGGATGGGTAAGAAGTGAGCTGATTTGGTTAATCGATCAATGATAACCCAGATCATGTCATGACCTCGAGAGGTCCGTGGTAATTTTGTAATGAAATCCATTGATATCTGTTCCCACTTCCAAACCGGGATCTCATGCTGTTGTAATAACCCATATGGTTTTTGGTATTCGGCCTTGACCTTTGCACAAGTTAGGCATTTCCCAACATAGGTCGCAATATCCCCCTTTAGATTAGGCCACCAATAATACTCCTTTAGATCCGGGTAGATTTTATCCGATCCTGGGTGTATCGTGTACTTGGACTTGTGTGCTTCATCCAGCACCAAGTCTCGCAGCTCACCATAGTAGGGAAATCCAGATCCTTCCAATGAAATATAAAGTTCCATCCTTGTTCCGTTCCAATTGTTTTTCCATTCCCCGTAATAATTTCACTGGGATGTTTTCTACTTTCAATGCTTCTTGTTGTGCTTCACGCACTCGAGTTGTGAAGTTCGTCTGGATCGTCATTTCTAAAGCTCGCACCCGTAATGTTTTGACTCATTCTTTTCTGCTCAAAGCATCTGCTACAACATTTGCTTTGCCCAGGTGATACTTGATCTCACAGTCATAATCATTCAACAGTTCCACCCAACGTCGTTGGCGCATATTCAGTTCCTTTTGGTTGAATATATGTTGAAGACTTTTGTGATCCGTGAATATGGTACACTTAGTGCCATATAAATAATGACACCAGAACTTCAAGGCAAATAGCACTGCACCTAATTCCAGGTCATGCGTGGTATAATTCCTTTCATGAACTTCAACTGGCGGGACGCGTACACGATGACTTTTTCACGTTGAGTTAACACGCAACCCAAACCTTGATGCGATGCATCACAGTACCCCACAAAGTCATCGGTACCAGTCCCGGAGTTATAGTATCGGTGCTTTACATAGTTTCTCTTACAATACTTGGAACGCTTATTCTTGCTTTTCTCCCCAATCAAACTTTCTATCCTTCTGGGTAAACGAGGTTAGCGGTTGAGCAACCTTGGAGAAGTTCTCAATCAATCTCCTGTAATATCCCGCTAAGCCTAGGAATTGTCGTATTTTAGTGGGGTTCTTGGTGTGGTCCAGTTCTTTATAGCCTCGATCTTTGAGGGGTCAACATGTATTCCGTTCTCGTTCATCCCGTGACCGAGAAATTGCACCTCACGAATCCAAAATTCGCATTTTGAGAACTTGGCATATAGTTGCTCCTCCTTTAGCAACTCCAAAATAGTTCTCAGGTGTTGACCGTTTTCTTCCTCAGTTCATGAGTATCTCAATATGTCATCTATAAAGACGATCACGAACTTGTCGAGGTATGGCTTACATACCCGGTTCATCAAACCCATGAATACTGCAGAGGCATTTGTTAGGCCAAAAGGCATAACAAGGAACTCATAATAACCATAGTGAGTCCTAAACGCCGTCTTAGGAATACTCTCCTCTTGGATTCTTAGCTGATGATAGCAAGATCTTAGGTCAATCTTTGAGTAAAAACTCGACCCTTGCAACTGATCGAATAGATCATCGATTCTTGGTAATGGGTACCGGTTCTTGATAGTTAACTTGTTTAGTTCTCGGTAGTCGATGCACATTCAGAAGGTTCCATCCTTCTCCTTGACAAAAGGCATCGGGGCTCCCTATGGCGAGGAACTCGTTCTAATGAATCCTTTGTCTAACAACATTCTATGATGTGTAGATACTCTTTGCATTTATGACGGAGCTAATCGGTATGGAGGCTTCGCTACTGGTGCTGCTCCTTGCACTAAATCAATGCGAAAGTTGACATGCCGTTGCAGAGGTAATCCAGACAAGTCTGATGGAAAGGCTATGCAACCTTTCTGTAGGCACTTCTGGCCTTCATGTAATAATGATTCGTAAGGGCGTCTTGTGCTTCTCTCCGTGTACTACGTGTGTTTCTTCATCTGGTAGGGGGATGCGAATAGTTTTCTCAGGACAACCTACTTCCGCTCGGTTATACGTCAACAAGTCTATGCCAAAAGCTACATCGTAACAACCCAGATAAATGGGTAAAAGATTTTGATATTAAATTCTTGTCCTCCAAGTTCCAAACTGCATCCTTTTATAACTTCTCCTGACATTGACAACTTTATCGTTGGCAAATTCTATAGAATGCGGGAATGTCTATCTTACTTGTATCTAGGTCAAGTATATTTTGAATTCTATGGAGATGAACTAGAATTGGCATAGGTTTCCAACAAGATGGATGAGAGATATTGGTTGATAGGAAACATGTCAGTGACCTTTAAATGATTCCTCATGACTCAAGGATCAAAATAGTGCATCTCGGATCTTTGGTATTGATTTCAGACCATGTCGGATTACTGTTCCGAATTACATCTCGGATACCTCATTTTGAATTACATTTCGAATACCTTATTTCGGATGGATTCCCATCTCGGATAGCGATTCGGATTACCATCCCGGACTATTGTTTCGAATTGTGTACTGTTTCGAGTTAGACTCAAAAAGGTGGAAAGTTAGCCGGCTGAGTAATAAACGTTTTGGTACACAGAAATTGATCTGTAAAGAATTCTACAAACCGATTGCACGGTTAGAATCGTCTGATTTTTAGAAAAATAAATTGGACATTATATATCATTGATCCGTATCGACGAGGTGAGTCTAACGCTAATTCTCCATTAGCTAACTTGATAACGTGTCTAATTTACAAGACTCTAATTCGAGTATAAGCTTAACATCTATAGACACAAGCTAAGCTAGGTGTTGGTATCAAAAGAATTGACATGTAATGAATGTAGAGTAGAACGTACGCATGACGACATTAGGATCTTGTGGGGTATCCTTAGTTTCTACTCACTCACACTTTAATTCACTTGCCTGATTCATTCTTGAGACGTTCAGCTTGAAGTGGCCTTCATGCCACACTTAACATCCTTTTCTTGGTTGAGTCTTACTAACTTATTGGTTTCTGTTTTGTGTCTTGATTCAGTACACTTCTACTCTTGGCACTTTTGCAAGTGCCCTCATGAGGAAATTTTCACTTACCATATTTAGGATTCCAGTAAGTTATCAGCACATTTCTTGGTGCTAGCATCAATTAGGGCAGCAATTGCCTTCGTTTCTATCATCACGGGAGTTACCTTTCGCTTCCCGTCGCTAGTATATTTCACATGCATTTCCTTGATAATTTCCCATTCTCACTGCATCCATGGTGAGACTAACTACGAGAGTTACTGTTTGGTGATGAAGGTAGGGTGGGATGATGTGGTTATGCTTTCGTTCTTTGAGGCTAAAGCCCAAATGTAGCGCCCAATGGAACAATCCTTAAGAGATCGTGAAAGCGTCGAATGTAACCAACAACATTGGCTACAATCATGATCGAGTTCTAGGATCCCGTTTCTACCGTTGGAATTCCAATCAGCGAGCAATACTCTTGTCGCATAAGAATCTGAGTCCTCCCCATGATGACCTCTTCTTAGTGTCACTCCTTAAAGTTTCTACTGGGTGATTTCACCAAGTTAATGCTGCATTCAGCAGGAGACTCTTTGTTTACCTAATCGTTTACTAAGGAGTGTATTTACTCGCAATGCTAACCGACTTTGTTGTCTTTATTTAGCGAACATAACCTACCGCACCTCTCGCACTAGTGAGGTCTTGCGGCTTACGGTCGAGAGAAGCCTTATAAAGTAATGTGTCTATTTCTCATAGACTAATCATGTATTGATCCATTTTCGTTACTTATGGTTGAGCTCGGGTGATAGATCATCATGTTATCGTGCACAATGAAAACCTTTTTGTTATCTTGTTATAATTCCAAAACATTTCTATTATGTTTTAAACTTTGTTTTCATGTGTGAGCCCCTGGTGATTGTAGACCAAACTTTAATAAAAGTTTTTTCTGGTTCACTACAATCCGAGCTCTGATACCAACCTGTCACACCCTGGTCATAGCGGAAGCGCAATTGTGTGACTATTAGGTAATCATTGCATCCAATCTAGTAAACAATATAAATTAACAATGATGCCATGCCATTAATAAGTTTCATTCCATATATACAACCATCAAAAGTGATATAACATTGTTATCTATTTCAACTTGTTATAATAAGACATGATTCAAAACACATTGTTTCAAAATAAGACATTATTTTCATCATAAATTCATATTGAGGTTTTGACCCCTATATACCCATAGAAAGTTGTGATATTAAGGAAAACCCTCCAAAGGATGGCACATCGTTGTCTTGACATATTCTCATAACCCGAATCATATCACCAGCTCATGCCTTGCGTCCTGAAATAGATGTAATTTTAAAAAGTCAACATAAAGTTGGCGAGTTCATGTAGTAAATGTTTTCGTATAAAAATGTCATTCTTGAAATCCAGTAATGAAATCCGAGTATGTTATTAGCATCATGGCGTTATGGGGATCTATCAAAGTGTTGCGAGTACCCTGACATATATGTGCCATAAGTAAGTAACCAACCCGAGACAACTCTGACATCATTGGGATCACAAAAGCACTCCTAACCGGTTATCATACCAGGAGTAGAGCGTGTCCCAAACTTGATAGATTTATACTTTTGCACCTTGGTCACTACGTGATTAATGGTTACTAGTGTCATCATCCTACTTATGCACAAATGATCCTGTTATCAACTGAACCCATAGCTAACATACTATTTATTATGACATGTATTTCCCCTTGATAGTTTGTAAAACAAAACTTTGAAATCAATGAAAGGAAGGACATGAACTCACAGTTTTACGTTCCGTTAAGTCGTACTAATCACGGTCGGTGTCTGTACACGTGTGTAACCTACATGTGTATTGAGTTTATTAGACACCTAGGCCTCAATGGACCTTGTACTCGTTGTTCTTCTTGAATTCTTGTTATGTATTTCTTTGTTATGATAGAAAAACTTTTAATGTTATCATATTTGGTATTTGTTTGTTCAATAATTTGCTTTTTTTTCAATTAATATATGTATATATATTTTAATATATATATATATATGTTGTTTTCAGATCGTGTGTGAACTGGGTCTTGCCCTTCACATGTCCTCGTGCCTTACACGCGTGTCATTGGGCTTTGCCCATGTTATCAATGCCATTGGGCCTTGCCCATGTTTTCATGTCATTGGGCCTAGCCCATGTTTTAATGTCATTGGGCCTAGCCCATGTTTTCTTTGTCATTGGGCCTAGCCCATGTTTTCTTGTCATTGGGCCTAGCCCATGTTTTTTTGTCATTTGGCCTAGCCCATGTTTTCTCTGTCATTGGGCCTTGCCCATGTTATCAATGCCATTGGGCCTTGCCCATGTTTTCATGTCATTGGGCCTAGCCCATTATTTTATAACCTTATACTTAGAATTATTACTAAGTATTAATGTATAAGCATATATATATATATGTGTCTTATACTTTTTATATTTTTAACTTTCCGGGTTTTGATTTCGATAACAGATAGATTTATGTTAAGTGTCTAAATATATATTTTTAGACTTGTCGTCGCCATCGTTCACGACCCGCCTTTTCTTTTCGCAAATCGCCCGTCGTCGTAATAGCTTTTGTATCGGTGATTTATTCGTTGGTCGTCGACGCGATGGTGTATTTGTGAACGTTCGCCCAACATCCACATTGCTTGGTTTGTCCATTTATTGTTTCGACGCAGTGTATTTATTGTTTCGCCCATTGGCTTATGTCACCAACACTTGGTATTATTTTGAAGTGGTTGTATTTTTGTGTATGATTGAGTATTTTTATTGTGAATACCCTAGCTTCTAAATACATAACATACAATACACATATGTATTTATACAACATTCTTGGTGACAAAATATGTATACATATTTTTATTTTCCCAAGTATGTTATATATATATATAATATATATATATTTATAAGAGTTATTTATTTTTTTGTAAAAATATATATATAAACTTGTTGAATACTTGGGATTTAGGTTAAAGCTTACTTAATGATGATTTAAGTTACTAATCGCGTTTAGTCCCGCTAATCACCCCTTTAATCATGTCTTAATTGCGATTAGATTTTTAGAAAATTTCGACATAGTTTCCCCTACCTATGGCGTTTTTCACGTTTTAAAAACGTATTTAAACCTGTTTAAGCTCATAATCAAGATCAACAATCCACCACAACCCTTCCTATTATTATTTACAACTTACATGTATCATCATTCATGGCTTTTGGTAGTAAAAATCTTACTAAAACATGATGAGATTTCAACATTTATTAATACTTTTAAATCACCACTTTGGTCATATCATTTAATCAAGTCCATTTCTTTGAACCTCTTGATTACTACACATTTTTATGATGGTTACACCTTAAATCATAATGTTTATTTCTTATAAAAATCATTATGTGTAGTAAAATTATCTTTAAGTTGTAGTAATCTTCATGGATGATGTAGTTGATGATCTTGTTTAGATTTAAACATTATTATGTTTAAATCCTCATTTTCATACTTGTTCATAAAGATCATCTAACTTTTATACCCTACTTTAACATAAACAACATCAACATGCTGACCCAATTGCCATATAAACACTAATCTACAAAATAAACAATATTTAGTGTTATTATTATGGTGTGAGTTAGGGTTTTTGGTTTAGCTTTTCTTCATTTTCAAGATGATCAACTTGTACATCATTAATCTAGACATAAAAGTAAGCTAGATTATGGAAGAATTTCCTTACAATGGGTGCACAAGTTTATGATGATCTTAGAAGGAAAATGAAGCTACAAGATAGCCCTAATGGTCCTCCACCTTTGCTAGCTTCTTGAATGGTCTTGAAGGAGCTTTAAAGTGAGTGTAATGTGGTGGTTTATGGTGGCTAAATGGTGGTGCAAGAGTGGTGATGTAGCCGTGGGTTTTAGGAGAAATATGGAGGATCGTTTCAATTTTTTTTGTAAAAATAATGGAAGTGTAATCTTTTATATATATAATTACTATCTTTCAAAGATTACACATGAATCTTACACCATACTTATAATCTTCCTTTTTCAACATAATCATGTGGGTGGGGGCCCACATAGGGGGGGGGGTTAAGTGTAAATATTATTTATGACCCATGTTAATTTATTAGATATTTTTGTCATTAGTTTAAGTGTTGTGATTTGGGGATTGATCTTGCATTCATAGCATATAATTAGGGTTTAGAGTGTTATTATATGCCAATTAATCCACTTGATCCCCTAATATAAGTTTTGGATGACAGAAATGTCGGTAGATCATTCATCGACGTAATAGTTGCTAATAAACGAACTTATTTATTTAGTACCGGAAGCTTTTATTTTCGACTATCACAATTGTCATGGTGTCTACTTAGTGCACTTCTGACCTAAAAATATGCATAACTAGTTCGCTGGACGAATATACGATGAGCTAAGATGGTCAAAGTGCCTTTCGTTCGATCGATATCGGCACTTTTATATTCCGCCGTCGAACTTTTCCGAAAGTTCTGTTTCCGTGACCTCATGTTAGTTGAATGGATTCCGAGTTCCAAATGAGGCTTAACTAGTTCGCTAGATGCCCGAATGAGGCTATCAGCCACTAAAATATTCGTCGTTTCGATAAACGGTCGCCTTCCGGTCGCATTGTGCACTGTTTGTCGAATGACCGGAAACGATACCTTTTGTGCATTCTTGCTATTCTCACATTGTTTTAGGATAATTAACATTGTTTTATTCTTATTCTTCCATCCGGAATCCATCAAATTAGTGTTGCGGACAAATTGACATTTGTAGCCTTTTTGGTCGACAATTTTGCAATTTAGACGTTGTACCAGAAAGTTATGTATTATTGTAATGGTTGATCTCAAATAAGTGTTTTCATTTATATATGGACTCAGGTATGGCACTAAAAGTTCGTAGTCATGCCATTTGGCTTGACCAACGCACCGGCCATGTTTATGGATTTGATGAATCGTGTGTGCAAGCTGTGACAAATGGCAAATAACCGGTAATTCCGTACAATTTAATCACTGACTTCATATTATAATCTCATGCATATTATCGTAATTTAATTGCAAAACTGAGTTGTACGTCATTAGGACGAGTAAATCTGATCATAACATATACTGGTTTCCGTTACGACGAGAAACAGACCAAAACAATGCCCTAAAAGTGTTGGTAGAAAGTGTTGGGCGCACTAAATGCGGTGACACTAACTGTGTCGGTTAACCCGCTAAAACGAACCAGGTCAAGAAATAACGACATGTTAATGCCATACCGGAGTCCATATACAAATGAAAACACATGTTTGAGAACAACTATTACAAAAATACATAACTTTCCGGAACAACGCCTAAATTGCAAAATTGTCCATTTCGACCAAAAAGGAGACAAATGGCGATTTGTCCACAAGACTAATTCGGAGGATTCTGGACGTTAGGATAAGAATAAAACAATGTTACACATCCTAAAATAATGTGAGAATAGCAAAAATGCACAAAAGACATCGTTTCCGGTCATTCGTCAATCAGTGCACAATTCGATGGGAAAGCGGCCGATTGTCGAAACGACGAATATTTTAGTAGCCGATAGCCTCATCCGGGCGTCTAGTGAACTAGTTAATCAATATTTGGAACTTGGAATCCATTCAACTCACATGAGGTCACCGAAACTACCATTTAGTTGTGGTAGTCGAAAACAAAGGATTCAGGTAATAAATATATAGTTCCGTTTATTAGCGAATATTTCAACCATGAGCGATCTAGCGACATATCCGTCATCCGAAACTTATTTTGGAGGATCATATGGATTAAATGCCATATAAATACACCCTAAACACAAGTCTTATGCTTAAGATGCTAGAAGATTAAGCCTAATCACTATACTTATCTTAATTACCAAAATATCTAGAATTATAACATGTGGTAAAAATTAAAGTTACACTTCACCCCCCTTCATTTTGACGGTCACAAAGTGGGTCCCACCCCACTTGATTTTGTTGAAAAATGGTGATCTTAAGTATGGGTGTGTGGATTAGTGATGGAACTTGATGATGATGGAAAATATATATCATGATTCACACTATTCTTATCATTTCTTCACAACCAAAAAAAGTTGCAAACTTTCCTTTCCTTTCCCCCTTGTACACGGCTAAACATCACCACCATAGCACCACCATTTAGCCACCACAATCCACCACTTTTTACACCATTTGAAGCCTAATCAAGTCTACTAAAGAAGCTTGCATGGATGGAGATCATTAGGGCTTCCTAAGGAGCTTTCTTTTCTTCTAAATCTTCAAGGAACTTGTGCACCCATTGTAAGCTAAACTCCCCCATGATTTAGCTAATGTTTATGTTTAGATTATTAGTGTACAAGTTGATCATCTTGAAAATCAAGAAAAGATAGGTTAAAAACCTAACACACAACATAATAATAACATTAAATATTGTTTATTTTGTGTTGATTATATGTTTATATGATTGTTAATTAGAAGTTGAAGTTGTTTATGTTAAAATATGATATAAAAGTTGGATGACTTGTGTGACTTAGTATAAAAGTGAAGATTTAAACATGTTTAGATTTAAATCTAAACAAGATCATCAACTACATCATCCATGAAAAGTACTACAACTTAAAAATAATTTTTATGCATATGAATGATTTTTATAAGAAGTAAACATATGTATTCAAGTTGTAATCACCTTAAAAATGTATAATAATCAAGGGGTTAAGTGCATGAACTTGTTTAAACAACATGCTAAAGTGTTGATTTAAAAAGGTTAATAAATATTAAAAACCCACTAGATTTACTAAGATTTTAAACCATAAAAAGTCATAGATGGTGATATTTAGATTATGTAAAATAAATATTAGATGGTTTGTTGATGATGATTATGAGCTTAAACAAGTTTTGTATACGTTTTTGAAACGTGGAAAACGCCATAGTTTTGGGGAAACTATGGCGAACTTTTCTAAAAATCTAATCGCGATTAAAACATCATTAGTGGGGTGATTAGGGTTACCCCTAAATAACGAAGTGTTTAAACAAAGTTATAAATATATATTTATAAGTAAAAGTGAATGCTTTTACAAATATATTTCTATTGGAAAATAATACAAGTATTTGTATGCATATTTGTTACTAATAAATGGGATGTATACATGTGTGAATTGTATGTATATGTATTAGAAACTTAGGGTATTCACAATAAAAACACCCAATCTCATACAAAATACACACACTTGAAACAACACACCAATTATTGGTAGCAAAATAAATACATTCTCACAATGCGTCGAAACAATAAATCGGACAATTAAAGCAATGCGAGGCAGACATTCAAGATTACACCATCGAGTCGACGACCAACGGGCTATCCTCGACAAAAATGATCATATAATGAACGACGCCGACGACGAGTCTTAATATGTTTCTAGACGTTCAACATATATATATATAATATACATATAATATATATATATACATATATATAATACATACATATATATAACATATGTTATCGAAATCAAAATCCGAAAAGTTGAAAATATAAAAAGCTAAAAATATTACAAGTATAATACTTATAATAAAAATGGGCTTATCTATATATATACAGATGGGCTAGGCCCAACGACATAAATCACATGGGCTAGGCCCAATGACAAGAAAATATGGGCTAGTCCCAAAGACATAAATTACATGGGCTAGGCCCAATGACAAGAAAACATGTGCTAGGCCCAAGGACATAGATAACATGGGCTAGGCCGAAGTACATAGATGATATGGGCTAGGCCTAATAACAAGAAAACATGGGCTAG
Source organism: Scalesia atractyloides (assembly GCA_947069175.1). NCBI lineage: Eukaryota > Viridiplantae > Streptophyta > Magnoliopsida > Asterales > Asteraceae > Scalesia > Scalesia atractyloides. Next base: position 75,087,548 of record CAMTDV010000023.1, read on the forward strand.
GCCAATTGCATGTGAAGGGCAAGGCCCAGTTCACACATGGTTTGAAAACAATAATATATATATATATAAGAAATATATAATAATAGTAATCGAACAAGCAAACTACCAACACTATGATAACATTTTAAGTTGTTCAATCATAACAAAGAAACACATAACAAGAATTCAAGATGAACAACGAGTACAAGGTCCATTGAGACCTGGGTGTCTAATGAAACTAATACGCATATAGGTTACATACGTACGGACACCAATCGATAATAGTACGACTTAAAGGAACGCAAAAACTGTGAGTTCATGTCCCTCCTTTCAATTATTTAAGTTTTGTTTTAAACTATGCGAGGGGAATACATGTCATGTTAAAACAGTATATTAGCTATGGGTTAGCAGATAACAGATCACTGTGCGTAAGTAGGATGATAACAATATTAACCATTAATCACTTAGTGACCAAGGTGCAAAAGAAGTAGATCTATTGAGTTTGAGACCCGCTCCACTCCTGGTTGGTATACCCTTCGGAGTGCTTTTGTGATCCCAATGATGTCAAAGTAGTCTCGGTTGATTACTTACTTATGGCACAAGTATGTCAGGGTGCTCGCGACACACTGATAGATCCTTAATAACTCACTAATACTAATAACATACTTGGATTTCAATACAGGTTTTCAAGGATGACATTTTGATACGAAACATTAAACTACATGAACTCGCCAACTTTTGTTGACTTTTTAAAATTACATGTATTTCAGGACGCAGGACTTGAGCTGGTGATGGGATCCGGGTTTGGGATTTGTCAAGACAACGATGTACTACCTTTTGGAGGGTTTGTCTTTTATATCCCAACCTCGTTTGGGTATATAGAGGTCAAAGCCTCAACATGAAAATGTGATGAAAACACTATCCTATTTTGGAACAATGTCTTTTTAACTATGTTTGTAATGGTAATCTGAAAACGGATAACAGTGTGA